>JAVJIX010000134.1:905000-1130000 GCA_036785185.1 Paratrypauchen microcephalus | reverse complement strand
AGAAGTGCGCGACACGTGCACCCCTCATCGTGGTTAAATCCATGACAGAGCAGCACAACCGGCGCGAGGCCGCGCGTACACCAGGGCTGCGAGCACGAGATAGAACTGCGGCGCCCGGACCATGCCTCCCCCTCAGGACCGCGTCCTGGCAGCCCGAGCCACAAACCAAACACGCACAAACGAACGCAAGAGCCGCACAAAACCAGCAAAGAGTCGCACAGCGTGATTTAATCTTGGTTTAGACCTGGTCTAGTCCCGGTTTAGTCCAGGTCTAGACCTGGTCCAGTCCTGGTTTAGTCCAGGACCAGTCCAGGTTTAGACCTGGTTTAGACCTGGTCTAGACCTGGTTTAGTTCTGGTCTAGACCTAGTTTAATCCACGTTTAGTCCTGGTCTAGTCCTGGTTTAGTTCTGGTCTAGACCTAGTTTAGTCCACATTTAGTCCTGGTCTAGTCCCGGTCCCCCCCTGCATCCCTCATCTGTCAGTCGGCAAAGGTCTACAGTCTCTTAGCCAATCAGAACGCAGAACACAATGTTACACAAAAAAAAGTTATAAAAAAAAAAAAATCTGCGAAACAGCGAAGCCGCGAACAGTGAAGCGCGATAGAGCGAGGGACCACTGTTTTTATATATATATATATATATATATATATTAGGGCTGTCAAACGATTAATTTTCTTGATCGCAACTAATCTCAGAAATGTCATAGTTAATCGCGATTAATCGTGATTTATTTTGCATGTTTAAAATTGATATCTTGCAGTAAGATCGTTCGAATCTAAAGTTAAACTCACAATGCAAAGTATTTCTCACCATTTTTTTTATTTCAAAAAAGTGCAGAGAAAGGAAAAAGTAACAATGAACCAGTAATAGTGCTTACTTTGAGAAATTGTAAATAAATGATTGAAGCCCGCTCGAGCTGCCTACGGATGCGTAGAAGGAACAAAATACTAGCAAACTCAAAATAGCGCGTTTAACCGACAATGAGTTTAATTAATACAACCAAATGAGCTGCATATAAGAGAACTCACGGGGCAGGTAACCGGGCCTCATGCCGACAGCGAACAGTTCAATGTCTTTGTTACACATCTGCTCCTTCACTGTACAGTGTCCAGGTTTACACCATTTCTCGTTCAGAAACAGCACTAGTCCTCCTCCCTACTTCTTCCCGCTCTCCTCCATCCTGTCTGCGCGCAGCAGATGAAAGTTGTCCACAGTGACGGTAGAGTCCGGGATTTGCGGTGTTAGCCATGTCTCCGTAAAAACAATGACGCTAGCCTCCCTGTACTCCCGCTGAAATCTAACGAGCGCCGCGAGCTCGTCCGTCTTGTTGACGAGGGAGCGCACATTCCCCGTGATGACAGAGGGAAGAACGGGTCTGTAGCGTTTCTTCTTTTCCCGGAGTTTACGTCCCGCACGGCATCCACGGCGTGTCGTCCGCAGGATCTCGTCAGGGATAACATGCCTGTCTCGGGGGAACACAACAGCGCTGCGCAGCGCCATCAGCTGATCCTTTGTGTAGACGAGCGGGGGACGGGGTCCCTTACACATCTTAAGCCGAGACAGGTAAATAATCCACCAAAAGTGCAGAAAAAGTGCAGCGTCGTGTGCGGCCCAAGCTTACGTACAGTGTTGATAAAAAATATTTACAAAAGTGGGGCAGTTTAAGGCAAAAAGTTAGGAAAGTGCAGGAGCGTTGTGACGGGCAGCCAGCTCGCGCCGGCGCCGGAAGTACTATGGATGGTAGAATTGCGGAAAATGCTGGCAAACTCTGATCGCGATTAAAAAAATTGTTCGCGATCATAACTTACATTAATCTAATCGCGATTAACGCGTATATATATATATATATATATATATATGACCGTAGCCAGTGGTTTTGATGATGTGGCTGAGGGGGTCCACACCTATGCAAAACAGCAGTGGGGACAGTGCGTATCCTTGGTATATGCCACATTTGATGGACACTTGTGCCATTGGCTTCAAGGGTGGTTTTCCACAACTGCATCGAGTTTGCAATGAACGCCCTTAGTGTCTGATTGATATTGTATAGCTCCAAGCACTCAGTGACCCATGTGTGTGGCATTGAGTCATAGGCTTTTTTGTAATCAATCCAGGCAGTGCACAGGCTGGTCTGATGGGTTCTGCAGTTGCGGGCGACTGTTCGGTCAACCAGGAGTTGGTTTTTGACTCCCCTAGATCCCCATGCTCTTCTGTGCTGCGCTCATGTATTGATCCATGTGCCCACTTATCTTAGCCGCCATGATGCCTGACTTGAGCTTCCACATTGTGGAGAGACAGGTTATTGGCCAATAGTTGGATGGGACTGTACCTTTTGAGGGATCCTTCAGGATCATACACCCTTGGGTTAGCCATTCAGGGTGAGAAGCTGGTCACCTCCACCAGCTTCGCTGGATGTCACCCGGCCAAACAAGGTCTGCGACAGGCGCTGGGGAACCAGAGCACCTTGATGAAAAATGGGCTACTGTAACAAATGGAAATGGGCGAGATGTGAGAACAAGGCCCTGTTGGAATGCTACTACTCCAGTAACCCTAGGCAGAGGGGTTACATGAACAGGATGTGGGATGAATGGTTACTACAATACCCACAGTCCAAGCTAACGGCCAAACAACTAGTAGCTCAGTGTTCCAACATCCACAAATGGCAACTGCTATCACAACTAGAGATTGACGAGGTACAACACAAATGCTACGGCAAGGGGGAGCCAGGACGCCAGGTCAGAGGGGAGTTAACACCAACTCCCCAACCAGAGATTAAGTACAAAGCCCCAATAAGTATCACGCTGAGCGAGGCAGCATCTGACCTGAAAGATAAGATCATGGCCCGAATGAATACAAGGCAACCCTGACGCCAGTTACAGAGGCTAAGTGAAGAACCATCTGAAAGTCTCCTAGAATATGTGAATGCAGCACTGAGAGCGATCCCTATCACAACCATCACTGAAACCAATGAGCTGATATACACTTCAGCAGCAGTGATCCTAGAGGGGCTGGGCTATAAGAGCAATCATGGGAGCCATGAGAGACAATACCCACCATGGAAAAGACGGTTAGAGGCTAAAATCAAGCAGGTGCGGAGAGAAGTGAGCCAATTGTCAGAGCCCCAGAAAGTTGCAATGAAAAAGAAAAAGCAAGTACCCAAGAGGTACAGCCAGATGCCCATACCTGAAGCACTCGATAACGAGGCCAAACGAATAAACCGGTTGTTCGTAACACAACCTGTGAAAGTGTACGCTCAATGGCAGGGGGATAACACCAGAGCAGACCCACCAAGGCTGGAGACTGAAAGGTACTGGAAAGGCATATGGGAAAGGGAGGCATCACATAACACCGATGCACAGTGGCTGGTGGCTCTGAGGGAAGACCACAGCACCCTCCCTGAACAAGATCCAGTCACCATCACAGTGGCAGACATGAAAAGTTGGACAGCACCGGGCCCTGACATGATCCACGCATACTGGCTAAAGAAGCTCACTGTTCTCCATGAGCGCCTGGCAGCGCAAATGAACCGGCTGCTAAGGGATGGGACTCACCCTGAATGGCTAACCCAAGGGCGTACGATCCTGATCCTGAAGGATCCCTCAAAGGGTACAGTCCCATCCAACTATCGGCCAATAACCTGTCTCTCCACAACATGGAAGCTCATGTCAGGCATCATGGCGGCTAAGATAAGTGGGCACATGGAGCATAGCACAGAAGGGCATCGGCAAAAACTCCAGGGGAGCCAAACACCAACTCTTGGTTGACCGAACAGTCGCCCGTGATTGCAGAACCCATCAGACCAACCTGTGCACTACCTGGATTGATTACAAGAAAGCCTTTGACTCAATGCCACACATGGATCACTGAGTGCTTGGAGCTGTACAATATCAATAAGGGCATTCATTGCAAACTCGATGCGGTTGTGGAAAACCACCCTTGAAGCCAATGGCAAGCCACATGTACAAGTGTCCATCAAATGTGGCATATACCAAAGAGACGCACTGTCCCCACTGCTGTTCTGCATTGGTCTGAACCCCCTCAGCCAAATCACTGAAAGCACTGGCTACGGATACCGACTCAGAAATGGGGCCACCATCAGTGGATGACATCAAGCTGTACGCTAAGAGTGAGCGAGACATCGACTCGCTGATCCACACCACCAGGATCTACAGCACAGACACTGGAATGTCATTCGGGCTTGAGAAATGTAGTAGGATGGTGACAAAGCGAGGGAAGGTAGTCCACACAGAGGGGGTCTCACTCCCAGAGGAACAATAACAGACATTGAAGACAGTTACAAGTACCTTGGTATCCCACAAGCAAATGGCAACCTTGAAGAGGAAACAAGGAAAGTGGCTACAGCCAAATACATAGTGGCATAGTGGTGGTGGATAAGCAACAGAACAGAGCCGTGGTGGTGGACATTGCAATACCAGGGGATGGTAACATCAGGAAAAGGAACACGAGAAACTAGAGAAATACCAGGGGCTCAAGGAAGAGCTGGAGAAGGCCTGGAAGGTGAAGGCATCAGTGGTGCCCGTGGTGATCGGAGCACTCGGGGCTGTAACCCCCAAACTGGAGGAGTGGCTACAACAGATCCCAGGAAAAACATCAGACATCTCAGACCAGAAAAGTGCAGTACAGGAACAGCAAAGATACTGTGCAGAACTCTCAAGCTCCCAGGCCTCTGGTAGAGGACCCGAGCTGGATGAGTGTATATATACAGTGGTACCTCACCTTACGAAAGACCCAACAAACGAAAATTCCAAGTTACGAAACACCTTCACGTTAAATTTTGGTCTCTAGATACGAAAGAAAATTCAAGTTACGAAACGTGAAATCTCAAAAATTCAAATAATGTGCGCTCAGCCACACACATTATACGCTTTTCTCAGACTGGATTTAAACTTTTCTCACATTTGTCTCTCGTTTAAACACTCAAACTTTCATAGATTTTCAACAAAATGTATTAATATTGAAGTGTGGGGGAAGGGGGAGGGGGGAGAAGACTGCACGCGGACACTTGTGTGATAGCGCAGCATGACCCGGCGCAGGGCTTATTATTATTATTATTAACGAGGTCCAACGTGCTCCATAAGCATAAGAAATCCAGGGTTCTCTACAAAGGCGAATGGTAGGTCACTCATTGCGATCATTTGTGCTCTTGGCTGTGTTCTCCTGGGCCTTCGCACTGTCAAGGGGCATTTTTTTGTCTCCTTTTCAAACTCTCCTGCAGCGTGAGCTGACTCGTCTTTGGCTCGGTTGCCTGTGACTCGCTGTATTGTGTCGGGTGTTTGTTTTTGAGGTGCTGTATCGGTTTGTTGTGTTAAATGTCGCCCTTTCCTTTCCACCTCTTGCAATCCCAAGTTTACATATCCCACAGTTTGCTATGTCAATGTTGTTGTCATCAACTTTATAGTATTTCCAGACCGCAGACATACTGGCCAAACATTATAGCGTTCTTATAGCGCTCATTATAGCGCTCTTCTTATCTCTTCTCTGTACTCGCGCTTTGCGGTTCGAGCTGCTTCCGTGTATTTAACCAATAGCGTTTCATGCCGCACGTGTTGATGTTTCTGTGTGAAGTCTCACTCTGTGCCACTGCATAACCATAGATCTCATCTAGGATATGTTAAAAAATAATAAGAATACTTGCTACTAGCAAGTGTAAATGGGTGGGGATTTGTAACGATTTATGCAACGGTGGGCGACGAGGGTCCGAAAGGAGGACAAAATGTAAAAAAGGAGGACACGTGACAGACGGCCGGACAGACAGCTCTAAAACCGGACTGTCCGGACGAAATCCGGACAAATGGTCACCCTACCCAATCAGGACGCAGAACACAGTGTTACACTATAAAAAAAAAAGTTACACTATAAAAAAAAAAAACTTGGAACGGGGCCTTGGAACGAATCAGGCTTTTTCCATTGAAATAGCTACTCAACTTACGAAAAATTCACGTTACGAAACCACTGTGTGTATGTATATATATATATATATATATATATATATATATATATATATATATATATATATATATATATATATATATATATATATTAACCGATTTGGATCAGTTATCGGTCTGTGACCTCTGCGATCTGAGTGTACCGATCAACGGAGCCCGGATCAGTCCAAATGCACTATGAGAGGTCCGATGCACCGGATTTACAGCCTAGAATCGGTTTCCTAGTGCCTGTGATCATGAGCGCTTGTTCTCAGACAGTAGAAGCGGCCCTGTGCGTGTGTTTGAACTTTCACAAGACTACAGTGTTGACCTTTTACCTGTGACGTCGGCTGATGTTGTTGGAGCGCAGCGCAGGATACTTTCACTTTGCTATGGAACTAACTATGTCAGACAACGGGGAATTTACAGCGCCTCTCGCCTAACATAAAATCACACACATGCGAACACACACGCGCGAACACACATGCGAACACACACGCGCGAACACACACGCGAACACACACGCGAACACACACGCGAACACACACGCGAACACACACGCGAACACACACGCACGAACACACACGCGAACACACACGCGAACACACATGCGAACACACACGCACGAACACACATGCGAACACACACGCGCGAACACACACGCGAACACACACGCGAACACACATGCGAACACACACGCACGAACACACATGCGAACACACACGCGCGAACACACATGCGAACACACACGCGAACACACACGCGAACACACACGCACGAACACACACGCACGAACACACATGCGAACACACACGCGCGAACACACATGCGAACACACACGCACGAACACACACGCACGAACACACATGCGAACACACACGCGCGAACACACATGCGAACACACACGCGAACACACACGCGAACACACATGCGAACACACACGCGAACACACATGCGAACACACACGCGCGAACACACATGCGAACACACACGCGAACACACATGCGAACACACACGCACGAACACACACGCGAACACACACGCGAACACACACGCGAACACACACGCGAACACACACGCACGAACACACACGCGAACACACACGCGAACACACACACATGCGCGAACACACACGCGAACACACACACATGCGCGAACACACACGCGAACACACACGCGAACACACACGCGAACACACACGCGAACACACACGCACGAACACACACGCG
This sequence comes from Paratrypauchen microcephalus, assembly GCA_036785185.1. Lineage (NCBI taxonomy): Eukaryota > Metazoa > Chordata > Actinopteri > Gobiiformes > Gobiidae > Paratrypauchen > Paratrypauchen microcephalus. Next base: position 1,122,822 of record JAVJIX010000134.1, on the reverse strand, counting down.
AACACACACGCGAACACACACGCGAACACACATGCGAACACACACACATGCGCGAACACACACGCGAATACACACACGAGACTGAGGAAATGTTATGAGATGGAGAGAAAGTATTAGTTATTCAGTGTTAAGAGCTTTCTCTGATTTTCTTTTTCTTAAGAAAAGTTAATTACAGACATAAAGACATGTTGGATTTAACATTCTAGTGTTTTCTATAACTGCCTAGAAATATCTATCTTCTTGTCAGTGATATGTTGCACTTTTACAGTTACTGAAACTTATATGAGTGACTGAAGCACTAATCAGCACTAATGATGGGATGTTTTGTGTTAATGACATATGTAGAGGACTTCTGTTTTATAAATTATATAAATTATTTATTTGAGCTTTGGAGATGTAGACAGACTAATAATAAAAGGTTACTCAAATATGTGTGAAAGTAACAAAACAAGATTCAGGTATGTTTTTGATGAGATAACAATATTGTAACATGGCTTAAAGCTCACGCTACTCAATTTTGGGTAATATAGGACCATTCAAAGTTACATATTTTGGCTTCTGACCTGTAACTTGAGAGACATAGGCAGTGAAATGGTGTCAACTTACTATGTTTTGTCTGAGCAGGGCACAGTGAATGAGCAGACCGGCATCTTCCCACAATCGTTTGTCCAGATCATCAAGTCCCTCCCCCCTTCGGACTTTGACAGTGAGGGAGGCCATGCCTACAGCTGCCTACGTTGTTTCTTCCTTCGACCTGACGCCACAGACGCCCGGTCAGTACTGGAGTGTTATAGAACATTAAACGTGCTTTACCTGATTTTTACTGTGTATCTTATTTGAAAAACTGAACAACTCATTTTAAACAGTTTTAAAAGTTATTCCCCACTTACCTTCTGCATTCTGAGCATCCTAATTATTCCCCACAGTGAACTTATAAGTGCTTTACCATGACGGTAAAACTAGCAAGAACTAGCATCCTAACGTGCATGTCTTTGCTTTTAAAATGCTTTATAATTAGCTGTAGACAGCACACAGCAGACTTATTTTGAAGTCAAGAGCTGCTTATACAATTTGTCTGTACTGGGGCAAGACACATTTTGCTCAGATACATGGGAAGTTTTATTAATTTATTCATCCAATTATATATGGACTTTTTTTTACCCCTTACTATTCCCACACTCTGTTGTTGTGGGTCTTTCGGTCTCTCAGGCTACTTATTTAAATAAACTTATTTAAATAAGTATAATATTATGCTATTTTCTAATCTATGCTATAATATAATATAAAAACATATCCCAAGTTCTGTTTCATTCACACGTCTGAAGAAGAAGAAGTGACTTTATTGATCTCATACAGGAGAAATTCTTCTCTGCATTTAAACCATCCTGTTATCAGGAGCAGTGAGCAGCACATTACTGCGACCGGAGACCATCTCCATGATCTTGTTGCTTCGGCTTGGTCAGGACCTAAGCTGGAGGTACCTATGGTGCATGTTTTGGGTTGGTGGGGGAAACCGGAGTGCCCGGAGAAAAACCCACCCAGACACAGGGAGAACATGCAAACTCCACACAGAAAGGCCCAGGCGACCCGGGGATCGAACCCAGACCATGCATGCAAACTCCACACAGAACACACACAGAAAGGCCTGGGCGACCCCAGAACCTTCTTGCTGTGAAGCATGAGTGCTAGCCACTCAGCCACCGTGCCGCCGATATTTACACCTTGTACATTTATGCTGAGTTCTTCTTTCAAACAGGAAACTCTCTGTGATGTCATGTGGTAATACACAAAGTGCTTCACTGTGTTTTTAAACTCCATACACCTTCATTAGAATGATTTTGATGATTTCAGAACCTTCCCAACCTCTACTGAACTTAAAGTAAAAGGAGGTGTTAACTTGAAAACTACCACTCCCTGACATCACAAGGTGGAACAGAGCATTTTGAGTTTGGGGGATGATTGAGGAGGTAACACAAGCTTAACATGTCTTAAAGGTCACAAAATGGATTTAATCCATTTTGTGTAAGGACCTTTAAAGTAAAGCCAAGAAAACCAGAGATAGAGACAGACACAAAGTACTGTGTACAAAGTACAAAGTACTGTTAAAAAGCATTTAGGAACCCCCTTTTCAACAACTGACTACTAACTGTTTGAATGCAGCATGTTTATGGACTTTATGGCCAATATATTTGTAAATTTTGGTATTTTCAAATCATGTATACAGTATTTTAAAAAAAAACAACCTCAGCACCAGAAATGATTTAATTTGAGCTGTCTATAACTTGAACTATTTTGTCAAGACTTATAGTGTGAAACTTGAGTCATAATACTCACAACAGGCCTACAGTATTACTCAAGTAGAGGTATCAATGTTTTTATTTATTTATTTATTTAATTAAGAAAAGGGGGGACAGTGCATATTCATTTAGACAAATGTAAATATGCAAGATTGGGCTCATTTCCATGTGCAGACCCCCTGCCAGCTGCTGTTACAAAAAACAGAACCTAAACACACTCTATTTCCACAGACTGTGTCCAGACAGGACAGACGCCCAAAGACAAGACCAGTGATGACAGGATCATATTAGAGCACAGGTTTAGAAATCCTATTCCACTGCATTGCACCCATTCATATTGCACTCAGTTCCATTGCAGTTACTTGCTGTATTTATCAACAAGAGAACATACTTGCCCACAGTACCTCACAAATTACACAATGCACTCCCAGTCAAATGTTTGGACACACTTTCATGTTTCTTTTATATTTCCATCATTATTTACATTGTAGATTCTGACTGAAGGCATCCAAACCATGAACGATACTTGTGGGATGTAGCAAACAAACAAACAAACAAACAAACTAAAAGTTCAAAAACTCAAAACTTTCTTTTTTTTTAATAAGTAGACAGTTTTGAAATAAAAAACATTTCAGGAGACATCATCATGAAGCTCATTGGCCAAGGATTTGCAATGTTGCAAGAGCGATACTAAGATTTCTATTTTTTTTTTAAATTAGTTAATTAGTTAATTTTTTCCTTCACAGAATTCCATGGCAGATCAGACACATGGGATAGTGGAGATAGTGGTGTGCTGTACATTAATTTGACTTGTCTGATTTTGCCTGTGACACGTTTGTAACATGTAATGTGCCCAACAGAGATGTGTGTGTGCAGGAGGCTCTGGGGACTCAGCCCGCCTTCAAGGACTTGCTGTCCCGCATGAGGTGGGCACATTCACATAGGTCCACTTCACACTGGCCTGCACCATGACAATGCTGTGTTCGCATTCTATAAAACTCTAGAAAAGAAACACCCACACTTATGATATTGAACCTTATTATTTGATTGGGACTGGCTCCACAAACATGGCGTAGTAATCTTATCACATCAAATGGCAATACTTTCTGAATCTGAATATAATTTCACTTTTGTTTATTTATACCGGCAGAGAAGACAAGACATTGAACTTTGTGCCAGTTTTGTTTCATGTGGATAGGCACAGTAATTACAGAGAAATTAACCATAAACCAGGTCAACAAATCTAAATCTGACAGTCACAGTTAGGACAGCGTAGGAGAGTGTGGTGGTCTGTAGGACAGTGTGGAGAGCTATAGGTTTAAGACAGTGTTGGACAGTGTCTAACAGTGTCTGCTGTGATATGTAGGACAGTTTTCCAGGAGGAGGACATTGCTCTAAACTACAGGAACGAGGACGGGGAGTTGGTGCGGCTCTTGGACGATGAGGATGTGCTGTTGATGATCCAACAGAGCAGACTGCACCCGAGCTCACAGCACAGACCTGTCAATCAATTCCCATGGGAGCTGCACGTAAGCCTGACCTCTGACCTGTCTGTGTACGCCCCCTGCAGGCAGCAGTCATGTGCCTGAGGCCTGGGTTATGCATATGTCAAACTATAAAGAAGTCTCTCACATTTTACTATTCATTTCATATTAAAGTGGACCTATTCTGCAAAATGTACTTTTTTTAGAAACTTTAATGTTATAATTGTTTCCCATCATTTACCTTCTCAAAGCTGTATTTAGAGTGATTTGTGCATGCTTGAGTAATCTTTGTTCTTTGTTTTAAACTGGTGTAATAAGAATATTTTCTGGTCAATATTGGCACAAAATATCTTGTAATAGAAGTTATATTTTTTCAATGCTGTATTGTAGTTACTTTAAATGAGGAATACCAGGTACAAAACTCATGTATTACCATACGTCATTTGTGTTTAGAGGAAATCGATGATGCTTTCAGTTTCTGCCCTAATATTGGTTGATATGAGGTATCAATAGAAGCCGAATTATCGAGAGAAAAGGTTATGTCAGTGCATCCCTACACTTTTCTAATGCGTAATTCAGCAGACGTGTTTCTTTTCTTTTATATTATATATTGTATTGTGGGTGTTACTTTCAGGCGACCTCATATTAAGAGTCTGAGAGACTTGGATGTAATTCAGTATAGGCACTTTAATGTTTAGGACAAGCAAAATACACAGGAATGCTTCTGTCTGATTCTGGTAGGTGTCTCACACATTGGAACTGGGGTGGTGCAGTTTTAACTAAACAGACTAGTAAATCATTAACTCATTTTCAGAACTTGTCCTTAGCAGTGATATATGTCTACAGAAGCACATCAGAGTTAAACAAACATGGTCAATGTCAAAGTGTTTACTTTATTGATCACTAATCCCCTTAGCTTCCCAAAACAACAGGGTATATGTCATCCTTAGCGGTCAGAGCACAGGTCACAAAATTAATGAACCTATATGAATATAACTGGAATATAGTATAATAAACGATGTCTTCATCTGATTAAATCTGTGTACAGTGTAGTATTAGATGGTCTGTGTCAGATTCCCTCTCACCCTTCTATATCCCTGTTTGAAGCGGTTTGGGATGAAAAATAATCATAGTTGAATAAAAGCTTGTTTGTTTGGGAACTAAATGTGGTTCAAATAAAAAGTTACATTTTCATACTGTCTGTGTATGGTGATCATTCATGGTTCCAAAAGTAGTACATGCTTTAGATTAGGGTATACTGCAAAACATATAAGCATGTGTATGTAGAATCCCTCAGTCATCCAGGTAGAATCCATGGCAAAAGGAGAAATTCAATTTATCAACTGGACAAAAGTTTATTTGGTCGAATACATTTCACAGCTCATCCAAGATGAACAACGATGAGCCAACCATTTTTGGACTGGTAAGAAAGCTGGAAAAGGACACAAAAAGGTTAGCAGAGAAGAGGAATCATTTACGCTTTAACCTTAGATGTCGACAAATAGCCAAGTGTCCACCGGCGTCTGACCAGAACTGAAGCAGCAGCTTGGATGAGCTGCAAAACGTATTCAACCAAATAAACTTTTGTCCAGTTGACAAATTGAATTTCTCCTTTTGCCATAAGCATGTGTATTAGATTGGATTTGTGTTTGGAGTGGAGAAAGGTGTGCTGGAGCCAAACTCAGCTCGGCCCACTCGGTAATCAACAGGGTTTAAGAGCCACTCAAGCTCAGCGCTGCCAGATCGTAATACCTCTTCAATCTCCATGCTCCAGTCACCTGCTCCGGTCTTCAGCTCGAACACGCCCTGCTCCAGTGTCCTGCTCTGATCAGTAAAATTCCTAGACGTTATCTGTAATAAATACCTACCGATTCCCCATTGACCTGTGTATGATCTTGGGTTCCTCCACTATCCGTCACATAGGACTATATATACGGGTCATTCCAGAATTGGAGGACATTTGGGCTTTAAAATTCTTGAAAAATAAACCTTCACTTTTCTGATTTTCTGCTCTATATTCATCAATAATAGGTAATAAACTATCAAATGCTTGATTAGCAAAGCTTACGGATCAATGGTAACATTTTTATTACATTGATTATTTGGTTTATTAATTTATTTACTCTAATTTACTCTAAGTAACAGGGTTGCAGGTAACAGGGTTGCAAATCCTCACTAATGTTCACTTTATCTCAGGAGGAGAAGCTGTTTAGCTGTTGCTGCTAATCAAGAGGAAAAACTTATTTATGCAAATAAGTAAAGGAAAAAATAATAATAATTGGGTAACACTTTATAATAACGGCTGCTTATAAAGCATTAGTAACACTTAGTAATACTTACTAATTATTACTAATTACAAAAAATCAGGGCTCTCAAGTCTCACGCATGTGACACACGCAATTCGATGCCACACATGGCATTTCTCACGCTGTTTTTTTTTTTTTGTCCCCAGAAAATCGGTCTGTGTGGCTCAGTTTATGCAGGCACCGCGTGTTTTCCGCGAACCCCCCCCCCCCCCCCTCGCCCCGCTCCCTCCTCCCCGCGTGCAGCGCGAGCTTAGAGCGAGTGTCTAAGCGCGCGCTGCACTGTCAGTAGGGTGACCACCGGCATGAAACAGGAAAGGAGGACACTTGTGTCCAAAAAGGAGGACAAACTCTGCGATGTTCGCCGTTTCCCAATTCAGCCCCCCCCCCCCAGGTGCGGGGGGGGGGGGGGGGGGGCTGTTGTAATGCTGGATATTACAACATGGATATAGCCATGTCCAACGTTTACTGTAAATCAGGGATCAAAGAGCTTTTAGCGGATCTCCGCTTTTTATTCAGCCACGGGGTAATTTTTTTTTTTCATATCTGCAAAGTGCGCGAGGGGGGGGCATTTCGAATGTCGCTCACAGGGATCCAAGGAGCGCTCAGGGAGTTAGTGTGTTTGCTCAGACACATTAAAAATTAGGGGGAACATTGGCCATGTCCCAATTCCAAGTATTACTAGTCGCAATAGAATAATATTTGTGTCTTTAGGGAACAAGGAGCAGACCACCCGGCTCACTGAGCTGAGGCGGGACCTGTTCCATTTTGCAGACGCCCATGAGGTCCATGGACTGCACTCAGGGCTGAGCGAGTATGCACCGCCTCGACTGCAGACTGAAACCACACTCTGAACCGTGCACTCGCTGAATTGGGAAACGGCGAACATCGCAGAGTAGTGGGTGGGGACTCAGGGACTCTTTGGACTCAGGAGGCCTGTGAGAGTCTGAGGGACTGTTTCCAGAACACTGACTGGGACATGTTCAGTGGCTCTTACGGAGATGACATCAACGGCCTGACCCATTGCATCATGGACTACATTAACTTCTGCGTGGAGAACACTGTACCAACCAGGAGGGTACGGTGCTTCTCCAACAACCATCCCTGGGTCACCCCTGAGCTTAAAGCCCTCCTGAACCAGAAGAAGAGGGCTTTCAACTCAGGGGACAGAGAGGAGCAGAAAAGGGTCCAGAGGGAGCTTCAATGGAGGATACGACGGGCCAAAAAGGACTATGGGAGGAAGATGGAAGAGCAGCTGGCCCAGAACAACGCACGGGGCGTGTGGAGAGGACTGAGGAACATGTCTGGTTTTGGACAGAGTGGCAGAGGGACAGCTGATGGCGATCAGCGCTGGGCAGACGAATTAAATCGTTACTTCAACAGGTTTGACTCGCCCCCCACCCCCTCTGCCCCTCTGCCGACTCCCCCCTCCTCCTCTTCACACCTCCCCAGGCCAGTAGCCACATCCCCCTTCCCCTTCACACAGACCCAACCCAGCACCAGCCCCCCTCCACCCCCCACCTCCACCAGCCCCTGCAGTCCACCCCAGTCCCCCCTCACTCCCCCTCTCCATCACACCAGACGAGGTGAGGAGGGAACTTAGGCGGCTCAACCAGAGGAAGTCCACAGGTCCTGATGGTATCTGCCCCAGGCTGCTGAGAACCTGTGCAGACCAGCTCTGTGAGGTTCTCTGCTACATGTTCAACCTGAGCCTCAGCCCGGAGAAGGTCCCCGTCCTGTGGAAGACCTCCTGTGTGGTCCCGGTTCCCAAAACAACAAACGCCAGGGAACCGGCCCACTACAGACCAGTCGCCTTGACCTCCCACCTCATGAAGACCATGGAGAGGGTGATCCTCAGCCACCTCCGCTCTGTGGTGAGCCCCACCCTGGACCCGCTGCAGTTTGCCTACAAGCCAAACGTAGGAGTAGAGGACGCCGTCATCTACTTGCTGCAGCGGGCGCTCACCCACCTTGAGACCGCCGGGAGTGCTGTGAGAGTCATGTTCTTTGACTTCTCCAGCGCTTTCAACACCATCAGGCTGGCGCTGCTGCGGGGGAAGCTAGAGGATGCGGGAGTTGATGGACATCTCGCTGCCTGGACCATCGACTACCTCACTGACCGTCCACAGTACGTGCGGCTGCGCGGCTGTGAGTCAGAGGTGGTAGTCTGCAGCACTGGGGCCCCCCAGGGTACTGTCCTCTCACCCTTCCTCTTCACCATATACACCTCGGACTTCACATATAACATGGACAGCTGCCATCTCCAGAAGTTCTCCGACGACTCGGCCATTGTGGGCTGTGTGTCTGAGGGGAACGAGCTGGAGTACCGCTCGGTCATCAGTGACTTTGTGGACTGGTGTGGGCGCAACCACCTGAGCCTTAACACCAGTAAGACAAAGGAGCTGGTGATCGACTTCAGGAGGAGACCACTACCTCACTCACCGGTGAACATCCAGGGGCAGGACATAGAGACTGTGGACAGTTTCAAGTACCTGGGTGTTCACCTCAACAATAAACTGGACTGGTCCCACAACACCAACGCCCTGTACAAGAAGGGCCAAAGTCGCCTCCACCTCCTGAGGAGACTGAGGTCCTTTGGAGTGTGCAGGCCTCTGCTCAAGACTTTTTATGACTCTGTGGTGGCCTCTGCTCTCCTCTACGCTGTCGTCTGCTGGGCCCCGAGCAGCACAGAACGGGACAGAAAAAGACTCAACAAGCTGGTCAAGAGGGCCAGCTCTGTCCTGGGCTGTCCTCTGGACTCTGTAGAGGAGGTGGCTGAGAGGAGGGTACTGGCCAAATTCACGTCCATCATGGACGACACCTCTCACCCTCTGCACCGGACTGTAGAGGAGCTGAGCAGCTCCTTCAGCAGCCGACTGAGGCACCCCCAGTGCAAGAAGGAGCGCTACCGCAGATCCTTCATCCCCACCACCATCAGACTGTATAATTCTACTGTGTAGTCCTACCGTGCAATATCGTTTTCCCAATGTGCAATATTGTTGTTTTTTCAATACTCCTATCGTGCAATATCGTTTTTCCAATTTTTTCAATACTCTCCCTGTCACAGTTTTTTATTATTATCACTACTATTATTATTATTCGATTTATTACTTATTTTTTTAATTATTATTATCACCTATCTTTATGCCTTTTTTTGCCTGCATGCACTTGTCTTCTTGTTCAAACTGTCCCTACCTGGAGCTACTGTGACAAGTAAATTTCTCCTGTGTGAGATCAATAAAGTCTTATCTTATCTTATCTTATCTAGTGAGTTACACATAGTGAAGTAAGTGTTTGTATATGAGTGTTTTCACTTCAGGCTAGCGGATTCAAAAAGCTTTGTTAATAAGTTATAAACACTAATAAATCATTTGTAATGATGTAATTAACAGAACCTTAGTCACATATGAACAAGTAATCAATAAATGTTGAATGTTTTCTTGACATGTCTTCTTGGCTTTCATTTTGACCAAACTTAATGATTTACAATCTAATATTAATGCAATAATAATGTCGCTATGAATTACTTAAAAATGGTATACAAACTATTCATAAATAATATTCTGAAAAATTTACAAAGTCTACAAATAATCCACAATTCATTCAAGGAAAGTGAACTTGTTTGAAACAGTTTGTTTTTCCTTAAAGATTTAAATGTTTGTAAAGGTTTAATTATTATTCATCATTACGTAATCACTGACTAATGTTTTTCAAATGAGGAATAACATAGATATAACATTAGTGTAGTATTTGTTACTCATTAACAAATATTTGTTAATGTTTTCTAAAATAATTAGTAATAATTAGTTCATTATTTACTAAGTGTTCCTAATGCTTTATAAGCAGCCGTTATTATAAAATGTTACCTATTGTAAAAATATGAAAAATAGAAGAGAAGCCATACCTTTGCTCTACCTGTCCAGGTTCATGTCCAGGGTTCATGTGGTTCACTGCTGTCTTCTTCTTCTACCAGGCTAAACATGTTATGGTAACAGGGTTGGTGCATGTTGTGGGACATATGTTTCATGAATAATAATTATTATTTTAAATATTATGTCTATTAAAACAAATGTTCCCACAGTTACAAGAGATGGCAATGAAACAAATGTGTCCCACTGCAGGAAAACCAATACCAAGTCGTCACGGAGGCGTTTTGAGTTATTCACTGATTCTGAAAGTACAGGCTCTAAGCTTTCCAATGATGTCTTACATGTGAAAATCTGACAATATTTTTAAAAGTTATCTCTATTTGAAAGCAGCCATAGCAGATCCCAGAAATTCCAGAAACAGTCTCTCTCTCTCTCTCATCCAGCTCGGGTCCTCTACCAGAGGCCTGGGAGCTTGAGAGTTCTGCGCAGTATCTTTGCTGTTCCTAGTATTGCACTTTTCTGGACTGAGATGTCTGATGTTTTTCCTGGGATCTGTTGTAGTCACTCCTCCAGTTTGGGGGTTACAGCCCCGAGTGCTCCGATCACCACGGGCACCACTGATGCCTTCACCTTCCAGGCCTTCTCCAGCTCTTCCTTGAGCCCCTGGTATTTCTCTAGTTTCTCGTGTTCCTTTTTCCTGATGTTACCATCTCTTGGTATTGCAATGTCCACCACCACGGATCTGTTCTGTTGCTTATCCACCACCACTATGTCTGGTTGGTTCGCCATCACCATTCTGTCAGTCTCTATCTGGAAGTCCCACAGGATCTTGGCTCGGTCATTCTCCGCAACCTTCGGAGGTGTTTCCCACCTTGACCTTGGGGTCTCCAGCCCGTACTCTGCACAGATATTTCTGTACACTATGCCCGCCACTTGGTTGTGTCGCTCCATGTATGCTTTCCCTGCCAGCATCTTACACCTGCAGTTATGTGCTGGACTGTCTCAGGAGCCTCTTTGCACAGCCTACACCTTGGGTCTTGTCTGGTGTGGTAGATCTGGGCCTCTATTGCTCGGGTGCTCAAGGCCTGCTCCTGTGCAGCCAGGATGAGGGCCTCTGTGCTGTCCTTCAGGCCAGCCCTCTCCAGCCATTGGTAGGACTTCTTGATATCAGCCACTTCAGTTATGTTTCGGTGGTACGCCCCATGTAGGGGTTTGTCCTGCCATGATGGTCCCTCCAGCACCTCTTCCTCTGCATTCCACTGTCTGAGGCATTCCTTGAGCACATCATCTGTCGGGGCCTTGTCCTTGATGTACTTATGGATTTTGGATGTTTCATCCTGGACAGTGGTTCCCACACTCACTAGTCCTCGGCCTCCTTCCTTCCGGCTCGTGTACAGTCTCAGGGTGCTGGATTTGGGATGGAACCCTCCATGCATGGTCAGGAGCTTTCGTGTCTTAACGTCTGTGGTCTGTATCTCCTCCTTTGGCCAGCTTATGATTCCTGCTGGGTATCTGATCACTGGCAGGGCATAGCTGTTTATTGCCTGGGCTTTGTTCTTGCCATTGAGCTGACTTCTTAGGACTTGCCTTACTCGTTGCAGGTATTTGGCTGTAGCCGCTTTCCTTGTTGCCTCTTCAAGGTTGCCATTTGCTTGTGGGATACCAAGGTACTTGTAAATGTCCTCAGTGTCTGTTATTGTTCCCTCTGGGAGTGAGACCCCCTCTGTGTGGACTACCTTCCCTCGCTTGGTCACCATCCTACTACATTTCTCAAGCCCGAATGACATTCCAATGTCTGTGCTGTAGATCCTGGTGGTGTGGATCAGCAAGTCGATGTCTCGCTCACTCTTAGCGTACAGCTTGATGTCATCCATGTAGAGGAGGTGACTGATGGTGGCCCCATTTCTGAGTCGGTATCCTATGCAGAACAGCAGTGGGGACAGTGCGTCTCCTTGATATATGCCACATTTGATGGACACTTGCACAAGTGGCTTGCCATTGGCTTCAAGGGTGGTTTTCCACAACCGCATTGAGTTTGCAATGAATGCTCTTAGAGTCTTATTGATATTGTACAGCTCCAAGCACTCAGTGATCCATGTTTGTGGCATTGAGTCATAGGCTTTCTTGTAATCAATCCAGGCAGGGCACAGGTTGGTCTGACGGGTTCTGCAATCACGGGCGACTGTTCGGTCAACCAGGAGTCCCGGGTCCCCCGTGTCAAAGTCACTGGCTTGCTTAGCCAGTGACTTTGACACGGGGGATCCGGGTTCGACCCCCCCCCCCCTTTATATATATATATAATTCATTCGAGCAATATTACCTCCTGTGAAATATATATATATATATATATATATATATATATATATATATATATATATATATATATATTTCACAGGAGGTAATATTGCTCGAATGAATTTTGAATTGCACATAATATAGCACAGTATAATATACTATGCTTTAAATAAATAAATATCAATAAATAAATATGTGCCATATGTCTATAAATAAACTTTTGGTCAAATCAAAATGGACTTTAATAACAATTCAATAATTTCAATAAGCTAGCTTTAATTCCAAAAACAAAGTAAAGTGCACTTTCAAAGTTCTATTAAATAAATCAATTAGTATTGGCATTGCAGCCTAATTCATTCAAAAAAAAAGTTACAAAACGAAAACATTTAAAAATGCTGCGCGTCCCATAAGAACTTCCATTCAAAGCCTCATGGCTAAATTAGCGCAGAGTCAAAAAAGTTACAAAAGTACCGAAACGGGTCAAATTGAATCAAAATAAAGTATTTCTCTACCGCTATAGCCTATGGCAAAACGTTTGGCTTTTATATAAACAAAAATAGAGCGGAAATTAACCTAAAGAGACTGTTCGTAGATCACGTTGATCGAATTGTTTCACTGCTAGCGTTAGCATTAGCTTAGCCGCATTGTGAATGAGGATCCGTGGAGCCACAATATGAAGTGAGCACCCGCATAGCGCGGTCCGCACAGAGCACAGCGCAACGTGATCGCCACACGAAAGCTGAATTAGTATTTACCCCACAACATTTACCACAACATTTACCACAAGCAGCCATGTTTAATTATCACTATAGAGTGGTTCTCATGATCACAACTTTCAAAAAAAATATAAGTTATCATAACTTAAATAACATAAATAAAAAATAATAAATAAACTCTACACATAAAAGTGGCAAAAATATATACAATCAGATGTATAAATAGAACCATCGGCTGCTCGATTATGGAAAAAATCATAATCACGATTATCTCAGTCAATATTGAAATCACGATTATTCAAACGATTTTTTTCAAAATCCCCTAAACACACACACACACACACACACACACACACACACACACACACACACACACACACACACACACACACACACACACACACACACACACACACACACACACACACACAGTGGGCTACTCTCCCCTTAAACATTTATTCTTCTTCTGTCTTATTCTACAGATTGCCCTAAACCAGTGCTTCTCAAATAGTGGGGCGGGCCCCCCTGGGGGGGCGTGGCGTGATGCCAGGGGGGGCGCGTATGACCCTGGGAAACATGTTTTTTTGCTGTACTGTACTAGAACTAAGTGTAATTGCACATCAACAACAGTAGTTGGCAGTGGCGTTCTCACATGCGATTTACACACAGTCTCACCATTAACAGAACATCCTCTGTCACAGAAAAAACACGTATATTCCACTGAGTCGTGTCCTTTAGTCCGACAGAAGCTGACGCGTCAGTGGCACAAGGAGAGAGCGTATTTTTTTCAGTGCTTTTAGCTTATGCAAATGAGGTGGTTTTAAGTTTCATTTCTGTAAAACGTAAACAAATGTGCACAAAGCTGCATTAAAAACACATTAATATTTGACTCCTCAGTGCAGTCTTTGTTGTAAGTTTCTTTCTTTTTTTTTTGTTTATAATGTTAATAAAAGGATACAATGGTGTTCTAATAACAATTTTCTAGACAAATAATACTATTTATAGTCGCGCGCAGGAAGGGGGGCGTGAAATATTTTCTTCTTCCTAGGGGGGGCGTCACAGAAAATAATTGAGAAGCACTGCCCTAAACACACACAAACAAAAAGTTATCGCACACAGCTATTCCTCACTTTCCTCACACAGATTTCTCCTCAGTATAATATAATATAATATAATAAATATAATATAATAAATATAACATAATACAACATATATAATTAATATAATTAATACAATATAATATAATAGCGCTAAAATAGAATAGTGATATGACAAACACATTTCATGACATGACTTACCAAAAGTAAAGATGAGATACTGTCCAGTAAATCCGAAAGAGCTCCCAGATGAAGTGTTGTCCGGGATAAGTCATTCACGTCGCCTCTATTGAAAATGCTGATCGTGTATCTCTACAAAGTCCCATGTAAAGTGTGTCTTTGTACGTTGTATTCATAGTAAATACCACGGAGGGTAAACGATCGATTTAAAAGTGATTAAATGTTGCGTTATACTAACTTCGTTTACTATTGTCTTCTGTAGTTTCCGTGTTCCCGATGCGAGCGTGTGCGTTCTTGGTAGGAGCTATCATTGGTCAATTCCTGGTAGCAACTAGAAAAGTGACATTGGTCAAATCGTGGTAGTGTGAGCTCGACTCACAGCCGGCCGCAGAGAGGGAGGGGGTGAATCCTCTCTCTCTCTATCTTCTCTTTCTTTCTCTCTTCCTTTCCTCTCGAGCCGCTGTAGGCTCCAGCAGGTCTCTGCGCTGCGCATTGGCCCGCGTGGAAGGGAATGTATTGCGCGGGCGCTTGCAGCCAGAGGGGGCGCCAATTTGCCAATTTCCTACACAGTGATATGATAGATTTTTTTTTTTTTTCAAGCGCTCGGCACGGCGCCCGTCACGAAGTTGCGCCCTGGGCAATTGCCCCAATCGCCCCCCCCCCAAGAACCGCCACAATATGCGTTTATATGTGGAGATTCTCCACATGTAAACTCATATTGTGTGTTTCGCTGCCAAATTGCACTCTGTACACGAGCTCCGGAGAAATGGACCTGTCCCGAAGGTCTCCTGAACGTGTCATGTGTCCAAGTAGAAGTTAAAAGTCCATTTTCATGTCCATATTGTCTGGCAGTGCTGCTTATATATGCACAAGCTCCTCACAGCTGATCGGCGAACAGGGGAATCCCTTCTGCCCTACGCAACAGGATTGGCGAGCGCGCGATCTTGGGGATTTATGTTGATTTATACACGCCCCATTTCATTCGCCAGAAACAAGCATTTTTTAAAAATAAATATGTATGTTTTTAACGTCACTAATGCTGTTATCTGAAACATGGAGAGGCTTCTTCATGATCTCAACTAGCACATTCTGCAAAAAAATGAAAATCACAAATTTTGAAAAAAAAAAAAAAACCACAAAAAACGCATTTCCTGAGAATCTGTAATGCCAACATGCACCCTCAGCTTCCGTGGTGGGACACAAATAATACACACAAAAAAAAAAGAAAGAAAGAAATTTTTATTCAATTTTAACTGTTTTATTTGAGATTCCATTTGGCCATTAGAGGGGTGGGACAAGTAAATTCACTCAGAAACTGTTTGTTTTAGTATTGTGTATGTGGATTTAATATTTGATGGGTGGGATGTAAAATGTCCTCCAATTCTAGAATGACCCATACATCTATCCATCCATCCATTTTCTTCCGCTTATCCGGGGCCGGGTCGTGGGAGCAACAGTCTAAGCAGGGACTCCCAGACCTCCTTCACCCCGGACACTTCCTCCAGCTCCTCCGGGGGGACCCCAAGGCGTTCCCAGGCCAGCCGGGACACATAGTCCCTCCAGCGTGTCCTGGGTCTTCCCCGGGGCCTCCTCCTGGTGAGACATGCCCGGAACACCTCCCGAGGGAGGCGTCCAGGAGGCATCCGAAACAGATGCCCGAGCCACCTCAGCTGGCTCCTCTCAACGTGGAGAAGCAGCGGCTCTACTCCGAGCTCCTCCCGTGTGACTGAGCTCCTCACCCTATCTCTAAGGGTGCGCCCAGCCACTCTGCGGAGGCCGCTTGTATCCGCGATCTCGTCCTTTCGGTCATTACCCAAAGCTCATGACCATAGGTGAGGGTAGGAACGTAGATTGACCGGTAAATTGAGAGCTTCGCCTTTCGGCTCAGCTCCCTCTTCACCACGAATGACCCATACATCATTTCCTCAACTGGTTACACTCTTAAACGTGCAGGGCACTGTAACTTTCTGGCCTAGAGAGTGTTCACTAGTCTGGCAGTATATTCATCTTGCCTATCAATATTAAAGACAAGGAGGTCACAGCACTAGGTGAGTCATATTTATTTATTAATTTATTTTAGTGCTGTCAGGAGATTAAAAAAATAATCTAATTAATTACAGAATTTGTAATTAATTAATCTAATTAATCACATTTTAAGAGTGTGAAAGAGCGATTGAGAGAGGGAGAGTGAGGGAGAGATAGAGAGAGGGAGAGATAGAGATTAGACTTAGAGACTTAGACTTAGACAAACTTTATTGATCCACAAGGGAAATTGTTTTGGGTACGGTCGCTCACTCATCAAATATAATATATAATATAAAACAGAGGGTAAAAGAACAAAAAGAAAAATAGATGGAATAGCAACGAAAGAGCAATAGACCTGTGTCAAATGACACAATTATATACATAAGATAACGTTAATAAATATATATGTACAATCAGATTCAAATAGAAAAGTAGTGAGCGATCGAGCAAACAAACCCACTTTGAGTTTGTCAGTTTTCATGTGGTCGCTTTGCTCATTCGTTTCCCAAATTCTGCGAGTGGTTTGGTGGTTTGGTGAAGTGCGCTCTATCACCGGTAACGATGGAACTTGTCCGGACGTGGTTATTGTTCAAATGATCCGTCAGGCTGGAGCTGCTTCAGTGATCGGAAAATTCTTTTTGACAAAAGCTCCAAATCACTCTGTTCTTGTTGATAGTCCCGTCTTCGTTCTTTTTATAAATAAACTTGCCATTCAAAGGCCCTGGCAGCGATTTGCTCACCGCACGCCAAATTTAAAATGCACGCACATTAAATTGCCACAAATAATTAATTGAGTTAATTTTTATAACGCGTTAATTTGCAATGTAATTAATTAATCTAATTAACGTGTTAAACTGACAGCCCTAATTTATTGATTTATTATTTATTTAACCATACATTTAGAAAACGTAGCGTAAGTGGATAAAATCTAGATTCATGAGTTTAAAGGAGAATTAATGTTTTTTTTACAATCTGAGCCTTATTTCGGTAATAAAACAAGTTGTTTTACTCACCCATAGCACTTTGGTGTCATATGGAGCACTTCCAGAGATGTGTTAGATTAGCGATTAGCGTTCTCAGGGCATAGAGCATGTAAATATGCCCCGAGCGGTCTCCAAATAACACAAACTTTAGCACTTTTCAAATCATAGAAGCTCGATGTCTTAGTCTACACTTTCATTTGAGTCAAAAGTGGCCTGTAATCCGAGATTTATCCATAGTTTCGAGTAGATGAGGACGCCAGTGTGCATGTGCGGAGTCACAGTTTATTTCACTCTCAGCTCCCGGGACCCAAACATGAAACGCAAAGCTGTAAATTATGGATAAATCTCGGATTACAGGCCACTTTTGACTCAAACGAAAGTGTAGACTAAGACATTGAGCTTCTATGATTTGAAAAAGTTTGTGTCATTTGGAGACCGCTCGGGCATATATTATATGCTGTAAGTGCTATGGGTGAGTAAAACAACTTGTTTTATTACCGAAATAAGGCTGAGATTGTAAAAAACAAAAAACAAAAAACGTTAATTCTCCTTTAAAGGGATATTCCAGGATTTTTGACATGGGGGCTCATTTCCGAGTTAGCCAGAGTGCTGCAGAGATGTGGAGACACTTTTTAGCGAATTTCATGCAGTCCTTCCAGCTGCAGAGTTTTCAGTTGCTAGGCTAGCGCAAGTCAATGGTAAATGGTAGCCGGATTTAAATCAGGCTTACCCACTCCATAGTGCACCCAAAACAAGTCAACTATAACACCAGACTGTTGATGCAAATATACACTCAACAAAAATATAAACGCAACACTTTTGTTTTTGCTCCCATTTTTCCTGAGATGGACCCAAAGATCCAAAATTCACTCCAGATACACAACACTACCATTTCTCTCAAACATTGTTCACAAATCTGTCCAAATGTGTGACAGCGAGCACCTCTGCCCCGCCGAGACAATCCACCCCACCTCACAGGTGCGCCACATCAAGATGCTGATCTGACATCATGACCAGTGCACAGGTGCGCCCCAGAATGCCCACAATAAAAGGCCACCCCGAAATGTGCATTTTTTTTTGCTTTATTGGGGGTCTGGGGACTCAGAACCAGTCAGTATCTGGTGTGACCACCATTTGCCTCATGCAGTGCAACACATCTTCTTCGCATAGAGTTTATCAGATTGTCAGTTGTGGCCTGTGGAATGTTGGTCCACTCCTCTTCAAAGGCTGTTATGGACGAAGAACACAGGTGCATTTTATTGATGGCATTTTGAATGCACAGAGATACCGTGATGAGATCCTGAGGCCCATTGTTGTGCCATACATCCATGAACATCACCTCATGTTTCAGCAAGATGATGCACGGCCCCATGTTGCAAGGATCTGTACACAATTCTTGGAAGCTGAAAATGTCCCAGTTCTTGCATGGCCAGCATACTCACCGGACATGTCACCCATTGAGCATGTTTGGGATGTGCTTGACCGGCGTATACGACAGCGTGTACCAGCTCCCACTAATATCCAGCAACTTCGCACAGCCATTGAAGAGGAGTGGACCAACATTCCACAGGCCACAACTGACAATCGGATAAACTCTATGCGAAGAAGATGTGTTGCACTGCATGAGGCAAATGGTGGTCACACCAGATACTGACTGGTTCTGAGTCCCCAGACCCCCAATAAAGCAAAAAAAAAAATGCACATTTCGGGGTGGCCTTTTATTGTGGGCAGTCTGGGGTGCACCTGTGCACTGGTCATGATGTCGGATCGGCATCTTGATGTGGTGCACCTGTGAGGTGGGGTGGATTGTCTCGGCGGGGCAGAGGTGCTCGCTGTCACACATTTGGACAGATTTGTGAACAATGTTTGAGAGAAATGGTAGTGTTGTGTATCTGGAGTGAATTTTGGATCTTTGGGTCCATCTCAGGAAAAATGGGAGCAAAAACAAAAGTGTTGCGTTTATATTTTTGTTGAGTATATGTTGATTGAGTAATTTTTGAAATAAAACTGAGTGCGAATAGCATGAATCATTCCATATCTGAGGGACTAGCTTCGCAGCAGCAGTGGAATTTTACTTTACTCTAGTTGGTTGTGAAGTGACCAATCACGTAAACAGAGAAGCGAGAAAAGTCGTAGTAGGGAAGAGCACAGAGTGAAGAGGTGAATTTTAAAAGAACTACCGGGCAAAATGGTTTTTCAGTGTGCATTTCAAAAATGTACCCGCAGGTGGGCACCACAAAGTTTTCACAGCTTTCCGGTGCACGATCGAAAAAGGACGCGACTGTGGCTTGTAGCTGCTGGCTTAGACATCAACACACCGGTGGAGACGCTACATAAACAGAAGATTTGCAGTGATCATTTCGGACCAGACGACTACACCAAATCCCTTGGAAAGCCTAGTCTGACAACCACTGCAGTACCATCTGTCTTTCCAAGTGCAAGATCCCGTGATGAAGAACAGGTTTGTACCTTTTTTACCCAAGCTTGCTCCTGTCGTTATGTTAGCGTGCTGGTCGATTGAAGACGACTGTGCTAGAGCTTTTGCTTCACCCTTGTAGTCCGGCAGACAGAAAAGGCATGCACGCTCATAAAGTTGTTGCTAGTCCGTGAACATTCATGTAAAGGTAACGCTATGTGTTATAGCTTGGCAGAGTGGAATAATAGGCTCAAGCTCACATGCGCATGCAATGCAAATTTATATGTCGTTTCACAGTGACGCGATTTACAGAAGAGATGTTTACACTGTTGAGCACGGAACTGAAAAGACAGCCCCCGCATTGATCGTTCATTCCAACGAACAATGCAACAACCCGGTTTTCTGTAGCTGTAGCGGGGGCTAACTCACCGACACACTCTCGCGTTCTGCCCTTTCAACATCCATCTCTCTCAACTCTTCGTCTGTATATTCCAAGCATCGGGGAGACCTCCAAACGTGGCCATGTCTGGATTGTAGAACAGGGCAGGCTACTGTACTCTACGGCTAACGACGACAGCTGAAGGTAAACAAATATCAGCCGGAAACCTAACTGCAAGGTGATATCACGCCGCCCATGCCTAACTAGATCGGGGAAAAAAACGCGCTGTTGCATAAGGACATAAATCCTTTAAATTACAAGGTTGATTATATTTCTAAAATTGTTCCATCAACACAGACATTTGCATCAACAGTCTGGTGTTATAGTTGACTTGTTTTGGGTGCACTATGGAGTGGGTAAGCCTGATTAAAATCAGGCTACCATTTACCATTGACTTGCGCTAGCCTAGCAACTGAAAACTCTGCAGCTGGAAGGACTGCATGAAATTCTCCACATCTCTGCAGCACTCTGGCTAACTCGGAAATGAGCCCCCATGTCAAAAATCCTGGAATATCCCTTTAATAACATATACTGGGGCACATTCCACGCAAAGGAGAAACTGCTACAGGAGTCTGATCCCCCAGAACATAAAGCCGCGATCAGGTTGTTGGATTGTTGCGCTGGAGGTGCGCTCAGGCCGGTGCGTGGCTCCGTAGCGCACACTCTCTGTGGGAACATTCCTGTGGCCCGCGGAGGTAGAGTGGAGGAGAGTGGAGGAGAGTGGAGCGGAGAGTGGAGGAGAGTGGAGGAGAGTGGAGGAGTGTGGAGGAGAGTGGAGGAGAGTGGAGGAGTGTGGAGGAGAGTGGAGGAGAGCGGAGCGGAGAGTGGAGGAGAGTGGAGGAGAGTGGAGGAGAGTGGAGGAGTGTGGAGGAGAGTGGAGGAGAGTGGAGGAGTGTGGAGGAGAGTGGAGGAGAGTGGAGGAGTGTGGAGGAGAGTGGAGCGGAGAGTGGAGGAGAGTGGAGGAGAGCGGAGGAGAGTGGAGGAGAGTAGAGGAGTGTGGAGGAGAGTGGAGGAGAGTGGAGGAGAGCGGAGCGGAGAGTGGAGGAGAGTGGAGCGGAGAGTGGAGCGGAGAGTGGAGGAGAGTGGAGGAGTGTGGAGGAGAGTGGAGGAGAGTGGAGGAGAGTGGAGCGGAGAGTGGAGGAGAGTGGAGGAGAGTGGAGGAGAGTGGAGGAGTGTGGAGGAGAGCGGAGCGGAGAGTGGAGGAGAGTGGAGGAGAGTGGAGGAGTGTGGAGGAGAGTGGAGGAGAGTGGAGGAGAGTGGAGGAGAGCGGAGCGGAGAGTGGAGGAGAGTGGAGGAGAGTGGAGGAGAGTGGAGGAGAGTGGAGGAGTGTGGAGGAGAGTGGAGGAGAGTGGAGGAGAGTAGAGGAGAGTGGAGGAGAGTGGAGCGGAGAGTGGAGGAGTGTGGAGGAGAGTGGAGGAGAGTGGAGGAGTGTGGAGGAGAGTGGAGGAGAGTGGAGGAGAGTGGAGCGGAGAGTGGAGGAGTGTGGAGGAGTGTGGAGGAGAGTGGAGGAGAGCGGAGCGGAGAGTGGAGGAGTGTGGAGGAGAGTGGAGGAGAGTGGAGGAGTGTGGAGGAGTGTGGAGGAGAGTGGAGGAGTGTGGAGGAGAGTGGAGGAGAGTGGAGGAGAGTAGAGGAGAGTGGAGGAGAGTGGAGCGGAGAGTGGAGGAGTGTGGAGGAGAGTGGAGGAGAGTGGAGGAGTGTGGAGGAGAGTGGAGGAGAGTGGAGGAGAGTGGAGCGGAGAGTGGAGGAGTGTGGAGGAGTGTGGAGGAGAGTGGAGGAGTGTGGAGGAGAGTGGAGGAGAGTAGAGGAGTGTGGAGGAGAGTGGAGGAGAGTGGAGCGGAGAGTGGAGCGGAGAGTGGAGCGGAGAGTGGAGGAGAGTGGAGGAGTGTGGAGGAGAGTGGAGGAGTGTGGAGGAGAGTGGAGGAGAGTGGAGGAGAGTAGAGGAGTGTGGAGGAGAGTGGAGTGGAGCGGAGAGTGGAGCGGAGAGTGGAGGAGAGTGGAGGAGTGTGGAGGAGAGTGGAGGAGTGTGGAGGAGAGTAGAGGAGAGTGGAGGAGAGTGGAGCGGAGAGTGGAGGAGTGTGGAGGAGAGTGGAGGAGAGTGGAGGAGAGTGGAGGAGAGTGGAGGAGTGTGGAGGAGAGTGGAGGAGAGTGGAGGAGAGTGGAGCGGAGAGTGGAGGAGAGTAGAGGAGTGTGGAGGAGAGTGGAGGAGAGTGGAGTGGAGAGTGGAGCGGAGAGTGGAGCGGAGAGTGGAGGAGAGTGGAGCGGAGAGTGGAGCGGAGAGTGGAGGAGAGTGGAGGAGTGTGGAGGAGAGTGGAGGAGAGTGGAGGAGAGTAGAGGAGTGTGGAGGAGAGTGGAGTGGAGCGGAGAGTGGAGCGGAGAGTGGAGGAGAGTGGAGGAGTGTGGAGGAGAGTGGAGGAGTGTGGAGGAGAGTAGAGGAGAGTGGAGGAGAGTGGAGCGGAGAGTGGAGGAGTGTGGAGGAGAGTGGAGGAGAGTGGAGGAGAGTGGAGGAGAGTGGAGGAGTGTGGAGGAGAGTGGAGGAGAGTGGAGGAGTGTGGAGCGGAGAGTGGAGGAGTGTGGAGGAGAGTGGAGGAGAGTGGAGGAGTGTGGAGGAGTGTGGAGGAGTGTGGAGGAGAGTGGAGGAGAGTGGAGCGGAGAGTGGAGGAGTGTGGAGGAGAGTGGAGGAGAGTGGAGGAGTGTGGAGGAGAGTGGAGGAGTGTGGAGCGGAGAGTGGAGGAGAGTGGAGGAGAGTGGAGGAGAGTGGAGCAGAGAGTGGAGGAGTGTGGAGGAGAGTGGAGAGTGGAGGAGAGTGGAGGAGAGTGGAGGAGAGTGGAGCGGAGAGTGGAGGAGTGTGGAGGAGAGTGGAGCGGAGAGTGGAGGAGTGTGGAGGAGAGTGGAGGAGAGTGGAGCGGAGAGTGGAGGAGAGTGGAGCGGAGAGTGGAGGAGTGTGGAGGAGAGTGGAGCGGAGAGTGGAGGAGAGTGGAGGAGTGTGGAGGAGAGTGGAGCGGAGAGTGGAGGAGTGTGGAGGAGAGTGGAGGAGAGTGGAGCGGAGAGTGGAGGAGAGTGGAGGAGAGTGGAGCGGAGAGTGGAGGAGTGTGGAGGAGAGTGGAGGAGTGTGGAGGAGAGTGGAGGAGAGTGGAGGAGAGTGGAGGAGTGTGGAGGAGAGTGGAGGAGAGTGGAGGAGAGTGGAGGAGAGTGGAGGAGAGTGGAGGAGAGTGGAGGAGAGTGGAGCGGAGAGTGGAGGAGAGTGGAGGAGTGTGGAGGAGAGTGGAGGAGTGTGGAGGAGAGTGGAGGAGTGTGGAGGAGAGTGGAGGAGAGTGGAGCGGAGAGTGGAGTGTGGAGGAGAGTGGAGGAGAGTGGAGGAGAGTGGAGCGGAGAGTGGAGTGTGGAGGAGAGTGGAGGAGAGTGGAGGAGTGTGGAGGAGAGTGGAGGAGAGTGGAGGAGTGTGGAGGAGAGTGGAGGAGAGTGGAGGAGAGTGGAGCGGAGAGTGGAGCGGAGAGTGGAGGAGAGTGGAGGAGTGTGGAGGAGAGTGGAGCGGAGAGTGGAGGAGTGTGGAGGAGTGTGGAGGAGAGTGGAGGAGAGTGGAGGAGAGTGGAGGAGAGTGGAGGAGAGTGGAGGAGAGTGGAGCGGAGAGTGGAGGAGAGTGGAGGAGAGTGGAGCGGAGAGTGGAGGAGTGTGGAGGGGTGTGGAGGAGAGTGGAGGGGAGTGGAGCGGAGAGTGGAGGAGTGTGGAGGAGTGTGGAGGAGAGTGGAGGAGTGTGGAGGAGAGTGGAGGAGAGTGGAGCTCGTGTTTGTTCAGGTGCAGGAGGCACGGGGACGCGCTTTGCTCAGGAGCGCGCACGGCGGTTGTGGTATCGCGCGCTCCCGCAACTGTGTTTGTTCTGTCCGTGTTCTCTGCGCTGCCGTGGGCTTCTGTGGACCGCTCCACGCGTGTACAACGCACCGTGCCGCACCGCGACCTCGCGTTCACCAAGGGGAGCCGCGTGAGAGGTCGAGCGCGCGCTAACTGGATACTTTTCTGAAGGACTTTCTGCACAAAAGCTACTTGATGGGAGCTTTGGACGAACCCTCTCCATGAAGGTAATGTTACAACTACAGAATCAATCATTAGGTCTGAATAACTCATGGTGTAGAACTAGATCAGAATCGATTTCCGTTGCCGTATAAAGTCTAGATGTTGATGTAGCCGTGGCGTTTCTGGCCAAGGTATCGAATGCAGTGAGTGCAGAGGGTAAATGTCTTGCCCGGGGACACAACAACAGTGTGCGTCTGTCAGACAGGTGTGAACTCTCAACATCGGCACTGCTTCATCTTTCTTTGCAGAGACGTGGAGTCTCTGCAAAAATCTACTTTCTTTTTCCTGCTTCAGTGTTGTGATGTATGGAAACAGCGTCTCAACGTGAAGAGCTTACCAACTGACAGTAGGATTTGCTGTCACGATGTATATGGTTATATATGGTAAAATAATACATTAAATATAGTTGTGAAATAAATTAGTAACTATGATATCAGTAAGAGCGGTGGGTGATCATTACACCATACACACATATACTCTATATACATATAGACTATATTTTTGGATCATCCAGTAACACTCATTGGAAATGTGCAAATTTTCCTAAAAAATAAAGATGGTTGATTCCACCACAGAGTCAGGAGGTAGACTTCTGGTTCCACCTGTGCTTAAAATCCACAGTCGTAATAGTACACACATTTTTATGTGTGTAGATTTCAGATAGTAATACTTCAACTCAGAATAAGACTGGAACCGTTTCTCATTTTTTCAAGCACTGTGCACGTTCGAAACTGAACAGAATGGACACAATTTTTAATTTTACCAGGCAAAATATATTACTTCTTTGTGTATTTGTTTTGGCCCAGATCCTGCCAGTGCCACGTCCCTTTCAGCTCCCTGCTCTAGTCTCTAGCTACAGTTGTCACTGTAGGCTTGTGCTTTGACCCATCCTTCACTGAGGCATTGTCTGACGCACTCGGATCTTGGTTAGAGACCAGACCTTCTTGCTGTGAGGGGACGTGCTAAACAAATCTCCATAGCTGGGCTGCAATTGGGATTTGATTTGCAATTTATATTCAGAAAGTAGGATTCTGTTCAGAGTGCAAATTGTAAACAACTCCAGGAGCATTTCAGGACGGAAATATGAAGGTTAAATATTGAGCTTGAGTAATCTTGTGAACTTTAAACAATGTTGTTGTTACCTCCTCCAAAACATACCTGGAATTGTGTTTTGTTTCATTCACACATGTTTGAGTAACTCTTTACTGGCTACATCTCAAAGTTCAAAATGCTCTGTTCCACCTTGTGATGTCATGAAGCGTTAGTTTTCAAGTTAACAGCTCCCTTTTCCTTGCTGTTACCTGTTTTCAGCTGAGAAGAGAACTCAACCTAAATATGCAGGGTTTGTGTGTTAAATATGTGAATGAAACAAAACACAACTCCAGGTCTGTTTGTGATGAGGAAACTATGTTATAAGAGATCAGAAAATAGCACAAAAGTTAAACTAATCTAAGAATCCCATGCATTTGAGAACATGTTATATTTCCATAATATACAAAAACATGATCCAAAACTGTACACAGCAACTTGACAAACCTGATGTGTGGTAGTTTCATTAGCAGGATGCGTGGTGATTGTGTTGTGATAGGGCTCTGAAGAGTGAGTGACGTATAAACCTTAACATGGACGTAAAACGGTAAAATGTAACATATCAAAATATGTTATTATGCAATTAAAACCCCATAGAAGTGTAATACCCCCTCTTTAATTTGAAGTGTTGTGTAGCCCTCGTCAGAGCCCCAGTGCTGCGATGGCCCCTGTGGTGGTGATGTCACGTCCCCTCCTCCACACACTTGAGTCTGTTTGTTTTAACAGCTCTGGCTCGAGTCAAGTCCTGACTCCACCTCTGCACCAGCAGCCATCCCACTTCTCATGTCTCTCACCCATTTGACCTGCTTTTGTGTGTTTGACAAGAGAGAAGGGAAAGGATCTTAACCGCAAAGTGCTCAACATGTAAAAAATCATACTACTCAAGTGAAAGTACAATGTAGTGGTCCAAGTAATGACTCAAGTAAGAGTTAAAAAGTATTTGGGAAAACAATTACTCAAATAAGAATAACTTAAAGGTCCCATGGCATGAAATTTTCACTTTCTGAGGTTTTTGAACGTTAATGTGAGCTCCCCTACCCTGTTTAGGGCCCTCCCATGGCTAAAAGTTGCGATATGTGTAAACTGAGCATTTGTGATCCTTTTCCGCGTTTGAAAAAAAGGCAGCCCAAACGGGCGATTCTGAACAAGGGGACTTTCTGATGTCACACTCAGGGAAAAATGCAAATGTAGTTCTACCCCTCATCTGGATGTCTACCCACCTTCTCTGGAAATCACGCCCAGAGAATTTGGACCGCAAACGAGCTACGCAATGCGAAATGCGTTTTTTTATTTGCCTGGAGGCATGTGAGAGTGTTTCCAGGCTCGGATGTCCTTTATCCGAGCCTCCGAACCTCTGAAACAGCAGTGGTTTAATTTTATTTTATGTGGAAATGTGTTTATTTTTCATTGCAAATTATCTCATATCTTCCTCCACGCTTAAACGCGGAAGTGGGGCCAGCGCACATCGCACCGCTAAAGAGGAAAGAGCGGAGAGTTTGGCCACGCCCCCACCCGCTGCACTGCCCTATCTCTGTCCTCCTCATTTGCAACAACGCCCATAATAAAGTGTTCCAGAGAGATATTTATGACTCTGACTGTGTTCATGGGTCTTTCTCATGCACTGAGTGTTGATTTTGAAGAAGGATTCATTTACAGTATTAGGGAACCATTAAGGCGCCATATAAAAGCATCAAGAAGTACCATGTCATGGGATCTTTAAAACATCCTGTCCATCTGCCTCAGGTCAGCATGATGTTCCTCGCCTTTCCGTGGAGATAAGATTTGTAAAAACGTATTTATTATTTATATCTTCTTTTGCCATGGATTCTACCTGGGCGACTGAGGGATTCTACACACATCTTAATAACTACGAGCCGACCGTTGGACTGGTAAGAAGAACTGAAGAAGCAGCTTGGATGAGCTGCGAAACGACCAAATAAAACTTTTGTCCAGTTGACAAATTTAATTTCTCCTTTTGCCATTATTTATGTGAGTCAGATTTTTCCACATGAAGAGTAAGTCCAAGTACCGCTCCACCATGACTGATGATCATTTTCAAGGCCGGCTGTCAGCAGCTACTGTCCAGACTATGCATCCCAACTAATTCCATCAGAGTAAGGTAATGAAAATGTACAATATGGGTTCATGCTGTTATGCAAAGTACATCAACAAATATTGTTCTTGTAAAGAATTCTCAATATATTAATAAATAAATAAATGATTTGTATTTTTGTAGTAGGTAGATCATTTTGAGTTGGAATTTTATAAGTAGCTCACGCGATGAAAATGTGTGGGCACCCCTGCTTTAGACTATAGAATGTGAATCTCTACAATAAATAATAGTGCTTTCTTTTTTATTATGATGGTGCCTTATGTTGGTGTATTCCCTCACTCATCCAGTTTAGGCTCCATAGCATGCCACTGCACATTGTGGTGTTCTATACTCCTATGCGTTAAAACAGTGTAACATACTGCTCCTAACCCTTATTTACCACCTCCAAAACATACACAGAGTTGTTGTTTTGTTTTGTTCAAATTTATAATCCTGGTTTATTACATGCTTCTCTTTATCTTATTTATCTATTTTATTTTTTTTTGCATGCTCTTGGCATCCAGAGTGGGCAGCAAAGTAAGAATTTCATTGTACAGGGAAACTTGTTTCGTTACTGTGTGTATGACAATAAAAGCTTTGAACCATGAATCTTATTAGTCTATCACCAAAGCTCAAAATGCTTTGTTCTACCTCATGTAGTGGTGATTTTCAAATTAACACTTACCTTTTACCTTTTGTTCATTAGAGATGGACACTTCCAAGGCTGAAATCATCCAAACACAGTGGAGCACTTCACAAGGTGGAACAACTTGTTTCCCATTTGAGAGAAAAATGAGAGAAGCCTAAATATGCAGAATTTGTTTGTTAAGTTCAAAGTTTATTTTATTTTCAATTCACTTTGTAACAGACATTACACAGAGGATTGAAATTGCATTTTACCGGACTCCAAATGTGCAATTTAACTAAAAACTAAAATGTGCAATTTAAATAAAAAAAACACACACAAACACACGCGTGCACATACACACAGCTACACTCATGACATAAAGTGTACACAGGCATCAACAATAAATATACATAAAACATACAGGTAAACATATACTCTTCCAACAAGAAGGAACGTTTGAGGTAGAATTAAATGTGCAATATGTCAGGTGCGAGAGTGAAGGTGTAATTTGAGTGCCGAAAGCTGCATGGACATCAGTGTGTGTGAGATTACTTTTTGGATGTCATTAACAACAACAAAATGTTCACGGAATGTTAAAGGTCCCATGGCTTGAAATTTTCACTTTCTGAGGTTTTTGAATGTTAATGTGAGCTCCCCTACCCTGTTTAGGCATGGCTAAAAGTTGCGAAGTGTGTAAACTGAGCATTTGCGATCCTTTTCTGTGTTTGAAAAAAAGACAGCCCAAACGGGCGATTCTGAACCCCCTACCCTCTGGATGTCTACCCACCGTCTCTGGAAATCACGCACAGAGAGTTTGGACTGCAAACAAGCTACGAAATGCGAGATGCGTTTTTTTTTTTTGCCTGGAGACACGTGAGAGTGTTTCCAGGCTCGCATGTCTCTTATCCGAGCCTCCGAACCTCTGAAACAGCAGTGATTTAATTTAATTTTCTGTGGAAATGTGTTTTTTTAATGCAACTCGTCTCATATCTTCCTCCGCGCTTATACACATGGCAGTGGGGCCAGCGCACATCGCACCGCTAAACGAGGAACCAGCAGCGTATTTGGCCACACCCCCACCCACTGCACCGGCCTGTCTCTGTCCTCCTCATTTGCATTCAAGCAACAACCCTCATGAAACAGTCAGAGTCATATCTCATGCACTGAGGCTTGATTTTGAAGAAGGATTCATTTACAATTACAGTGGTACCTCACCTTACAAAATTAATTCGTTCCAGAAGTGGTTTCGTAACGTGAAAAATTCATAAGTTGAGTAGCTATTTCAATGGAAAAAGCCTGATTCGTTCCAAGGCCCCGTTCCAAGTTTTTTTTTTTTATAGTGTAACTTTTTTTATAATGTAACATTGTGTTCTGCGTCCTGATTGGTTTCTCAGACTGGATTTAAACTTTTCTCACATTTGTCTCTCATTTAAACACACAGATTTTCAACAAAATGTATTAACAGTGAAGTGTGGGGGGAAGGGGGAGGGGGGAGAAAACTGCGCTCTGACACGTGTGATAGCGCAGCATGACCCGGCGCGGGGCTGCCAGCAGGTCTAGACCTGGATTAAACCAGGACTAAACCTGGACTAAACCAGGACTAAACCTGGACTAGACCAGGTGGATTAAGGTCCCCGTCCTGTGGAAGACCTCCTGTGTGGTCCCGGTTCCCAAAACAACAAACGCCAGGGAACCGGCCCACTACAGACCAGTCGCCTTGACCTCCCACCTCATGAAGACCATGGAGAGGGTGATCCTCAGCCACCTCCGCTCTGTGGTGAGCCCCACCCTGGACCTGCTGCAGTTTGCCTACAAGCCAAACGTAGGAGTAGAGGACGCCGTCATCTACTTTCTGCAGCGGGTGCTCACCCACCTTGAGACCACCGGGAGTGCTGTGAGAGTCATGTTCTTTGACTTCTCCAGCGCCTTCAACACCATCAGGCCGGCGCTGCTGCGGGGGAAGCTGGAGGACGCGGGAGTGGATGGACATCTCGCTGCCTGGACCATCGACTACCTCACTGACCGTCCACAGTACGTGCGGCTGCGCGGCTGTGAGTCAGAGGTGGTAGTCTGCAGCACTGGGGCCCCCCAGGGTACTGTCCTCTCACCCTTCCTCTTCACCATCTACACCTCGGACTTCACATACAACACGGACAGCTGCCATCTCCAGAAGTTCTCCGACGACTCGGCCATTGTGGGCTGTGTGTCTGAGGGGAACGAGCTGGAGTACCGCTCGGTCATCAGTGACTTTGTGGACTGGTGTGGGCGCAACCACCTGTGCCTTAACACCAGTAAGACAAAGGAGCTGGTGATGGACTTCAGGAGGAGACCACTACCTCACTCACCGGTGAACATCCAGGGGCAGGACATAGAGACTGTGGACAGTTTCAAGTACCTGGGTGTTCACCTCAACAATAAACTGGACTGGTCCCACAACACCGACGCTCTGTACAAGAAGGGCCAAAGTCGCCTCCACCTCCTGAGGAGACTGAGGTCCTTTGGAGTGAGCAGGCCTCTGCTCAAGACTTTTTATGACTCTGTGGTGGCCTCTGCTCTCCTCTACGCTGTCGTCTGCTGGGCCCCGAGCAGCACAGAGCGGGACAGAAAAAGGCTGAATAAGCTGGTTAAGAGGGCCAGCTCTGTCCTGGGCTGTCCTCTGGACTCTGTAGAGGAGGTGGCTGAGAGGAGGGTGGTGGCCAAATTCATGTCCATTAAGGACGACACCTCTCACCCTCTGCACCGGACTATTGAGGAGCTGAGCAGCTCCTTTAGCAGCCGACTAAGACACCCCCAGTGCAAGAAGGAGCGCTACCGCAGATCCTTCATCCCCACCGCCATCAGACTGTATAATTCTAACATATAGGCCAGACGTGCAATATCCTCCTTTTTCATGTTGATGCTTGTTGTTACTATTATCATTATTACTATTTTCCATTATTATTATTATTACGTATTACTATTTGTATTATTTATTACTTACTTTATCCCCTCCCTGCCTGCATGCACTTTTTCCCTCTTGTCCAAATGTCCTGGAGCTACTGTGGCGAGTAAATTTCTCCTGTGTGAGATCAATAAAGGCTTATCTTATCTTAAAGCGCCGCGCGCGGGTCTATTTCCTGGTTTCGTTTCGAGTCACAGCTGAGGGGAGCAGCGAGGAGGACCGCACGCAGTCTGAGCGCATGAACAAGACCCGTGCTCAAACCGTGCCTCCTCTAGACCTCCTCTAGACCAGGTCTAGAGCAGTTCTAGACCACCGCGGCTCTTGCATGCGTTCATGGGTCTCGTTCATGCGCTCATGCGCTCAGACTGCGTGCCGTCCCGAGGGGAGTCCTCGCTGCTCCCTTCAGCTGTGACTCGAAATGAAACCAGGAAATAGACCCGCGCACGGCGCTTTAATCCATCTGGTCTAGTCCTGGTTTAGTCCTGGTTCAGTCCTGGTTTAGTCCAGGTCTAGACCTGTTGTCAGCCCCGCGCCGGGTCATGCTGCGCTATCACATGTGTCAGAGTGCAGTTTTCTCCCCCCTCCCCCTTCCCCCCACACTTCACTATTAATAATTTTGTTGAAAATCTATGAAACTTTGAGTGTTTAAACGAGAGACAAATGTGAGAAAAGTTTAAATCCAGTCTGAGAAATGCGTATAATGTGTGTGGCTGAGCGCGCATTATTTGAATTTTTGAGATTTCGCGTTTCGTAACTTGAATTTTCTTTCGTATCTAGAGACCAAAATTTACCGTGAAGGCGTTTCGTAACTTGAAATTTTCGTTTGTTGGGTCATTCGTAAGGTGAGGTACCACTTGCCTGGAAGAATCCATGACTCATCGCTGTCCCAGCGGTGAGTCTGGTAACGCTTGATCCAGAACGCGCTGCGGTTGCGCTTAGACAGACAGCTAAGTGAACCAATCAGAGATTGCGCCATCTTGATTCAAAACTGAGGAGGAACTTCCGCTGCCTAAGAGTGACTTTGCGGGCAAAGGCGGGTGCACTGACGTCACCATCTTTGAACGAATCAGAATCGCAGAGTCCGTTTTTAACCGGAGGAGCGAGAGTGGAGCGAGGGTGTCCAAATGGTATCGCGCTGTATAGGAAATACAGAGAGATATCATTTGGCTGGCCAGGTAAAGGTACCACTGTATTAGGGAAACACTAAGGTGCCATATAAAAGCACCAAGAAGTACCATGTCATGGGATCTTTAAGCATGAATGAAACAGGTCTTCAGGTATGTTTGTGATAAGGAAGTGATCAGCTAAAGTTCACTCATCACTGAAGCAGCTGACAGTCAGAGGGAAGTGGGACAGTGGGAATTATTCTTACTTAAGACAGTAAGGTAGGTGTAAAACATGGTCTGAAATGCATGGGACTCTTCTCAGATGATAAAGTGCTGTGAAGTGAAACTTGATCAATTAAATAGGATCTCCCAGAGATCAACGGAGAGTTTTGCTGACATATTTTGACCTCAACAGCTGCTTGAAAATGACGGTGCCCATGGGAACCAACATCAATGTGAACATCATTAAAACAAAGAGCTACTGTATGTAGCTGTCATCACCGCCAATAGATAGCTGCAGCTCAAGCTAGCAAGCAGAAGATTTTTTCTTTCATTTGTAGCAAAAGACTAACAATAATAATTAGAAGAAGAAAATAAAATTGGAGAATGTAGTAAGTAACTTTTTAAAGATCCCATGATATGGTACTTCTTGATGCTTTTATATGGCACCTTAGTGTTTCCCTAATACAGTGGTACCTTTACCTGGCCAGCCAAATGATATCTCTCTGTATTTCCTATACAGCGCGATACCATTTGGACACCCTCGCTCCACTCTCGCTCCTCCGGTTAAAAACGGACTCCGCGATTCTGATTCGTTCAAAGATGGTGACGTCAGCCTTAATGGTTCCCTAATACTGTAAATGAATCCTTCTTCAAAATCAAGCCTTAGTGCATGAGATATGACTCTGACTGTCTTCATGAGGCTAAATATGTCTCTGAAACGCTTT
The DNA here is from genome assembly GCA_036785185.1 of Paratrypauchen microcephalus. Classification (NCBI taxonomy): domain Eukaryota; kingdom Metazoa; phylum Chordata; class Actinopteri; order Gobiiformes; family Gobiidae; genus Paratrypauchen; species Paratrypauchen microcephalus. The sequence goes on along the minus strand of JAVJIX010000134.1, from coordinate 1,089,847 downwards.
ATTCTGGGCGTTGTTGCTTGAATGCAAATGAGGAGGACAGAGACGGGCCAGTGCAGCGGGTGGGGGTGTGGCCAAACTGTCAGCTGTTTCCTGGATTAGCAGTGCGCTGTGCGTGCCCAATGTGGGCGGAAGTACCTATGTGGGCTCTGTGTGTTCTGCACATGCGCACAATGACGCATCATGAAGTATCATAACGTATCAGGAAGAAGGAGGGTTTTCCTGCCCGATTCGGGCTTTTTTTTGGATTATTTATTATATTTACGACAGAGACGGATTTTGACAACAAAGGCAATTTTTGGCATGATTGATGGATAGATAGATAGATAGGTATAGATGGATGGATAGATGATAGATAGGTATAGATGGATGGATAGATGATAGATCGATATAGATGGATGGATAGATGATAGATAGGTATAGATGGATGGATAGATGATAGATAGATATAGATGGATGGATAGATGATAGATAGATGGATAGATAGATATAGATGGATAAAGATAAAAAGATAGATAAAAAGATAGATAAAGCACACAAGACAACCACCCTGAGGTAATCTGCAGACAGAGCCGTAAACCAACTGCAAGGGACGAATCGGGCACTGTCGTGAAACCCGTACAACAATACACAAACTGCACATGTGCGAACACAGAGCCCACATCAGGTACTTCCGCCCACATTGGGTACCTACATGCGCTGTGCGCTGGCCCCACTTCCGTGTGTGTAAACGCGGAGGAAGATATGAGATGAGCTGCATTAAAAAACACATTTTCACAGAAAATAAAATTAAACCACTGCTGTTTCAGAGGTTCGGAGACTCGAATAAAGGACATCCGAGCCTGGAAACACTCTCACGTGTCTCCAGGCAAATAAAAAAACGCATCTCGCATTGCGTAGCTCGTTTGCGGTCCAAATTCTCTGGGCGTGAGTTCCAGAGACGGAGGGTAGACATCCAGAGGGGGGGGTGGAAACCTTTCCACGAATGTGACATCAGAAACTTCCCTTGTTCAGAATCGCCCGTTTGGGCTGTCTTTTCTTCAAACGCAGAAAAGGATCGCAAATGCTCAGTTTACACATTTCGCAACTTCTAGCCATGGAGGGGGGGGGCCTAAACAGGGTAGGAGAGCTCACATTAACGTTCAAAAACCTCAGAAAGTGAAAATTTCATGCCATGGGACCTTTTAAGAAATTGTGTGTAGAATCTCCAGGTAGAATCCATGGCAAAAGGAGAAATTCAGTTTGTCAACTGGACAAAAGTTTATTTGGTCGAATACGTTTTGCAGCTCATCAAAGTGCAATTTTTTAAGAAATTGCACTTTTCAGAGTTATTTTCTAGCAGCACACTTTTATTTCTACTGAATAATATTTGTGTTGAAGTAACATCTATCTTGTTGCTCTTAATTGAGTACAATTTTCTAGCTACTCTACCACCTCTGCTATGCCTTCTGTAATGTTTAGAAGCAACAGGAATCTAACCAGCACAAATTTACATCTGTACTATTTTTTTTCTGGGAAGTCCACTTCTCTTATCTCCCCCTCCCTCCCACGCTCCGAGGAGCTGCAATGCATCATGGGTAAACAGTTCCAGCTGTGCAGGAGGAATGTGCAGGGCCAACTTCAGGGCATATTGTTTCTGACAGACACTCTATGGACAAGCTTCAGATTTGGGGTTTTCCACTTTTTAAAAATATACTTCTATTCTTCATATACTTCTATTCTTCAAGAACTGTGCCTACTGAATGAAATTACTTCAATATAATGTTAATCCAGTAGAAGTTCAAAGTAGTGGAAATCAATAGAGTAAGTGTAGAAATGTATTTGTGTAATTGAAAATTACTGCTTCATGACATCACAACATGGAACAGAGCATTTTGAGTTTGGAAGATATAGACAACCTAATAAAAAAGGTTACTCAAACATGTGAATGAAACATAATGTATGTTTTTGAGGAGGTAACAACACTATAAGAGGGCTAAAAGCTCACAAGAGTAAATTTTCAAGACACAAAATATTATTTATTTTCAAAGGATAAACACAAAAAATAAACAAAATTATACAAAACCACGTAAAGAAACACAAATGTTCAAATCATTTGATATTGCCAAAATAAATCTTTTGTCGCTTGTAGGCTTACTCACAGTGAGAAGAGTCACTAAAACCTTTACTCAAGTAAGAATACTCTCAATGGAAATATTGGTATAGGAGTAAAATTATTCTGATAGAAAAGTAGTCTGAAGGGTACAGTGTCTTTAAAAAGGGCACTAGGTGGGTCCCTGATTTTAGCTCTGTCATTAAAAATGATGTATTTCTGTTTAATTATTCATTATGTGATCACTACCTAATTGTATGCATTTATTTATGTCATTTGTACAATGTATGAGTTATTACACAGTAATGGACTGTTACACATGTCATGACGGAAGCTAACTTTTAGATGCTGTTGAGCCATGGCGTCCTGAGTACATTATTTGTTTCATGCAGATTAAAAGCATGAAAGACAAAAAGTTACTTAAGTAAATGTAACTGAGTGCTCACTTCTGTAAAGGGTCCCAAACCTTCTTTTCTCTATGAAGATGTTATAGTTTTGTCTGGAATCTGCCACAGAATAGCATAAAATTCAGGAATCTACATGGAGAAAAGAAACACCACTTGTTGTAATAAGTGACGAGGCCATGATAAAGTTTGTGTTTTAATCATCAAAAACCAAGTTTTTTTGTTTTTTGTTTTTGTTTTGCAATAAGAGGTGCTTCAGGTTGACCACGCATACAGGAAGTAACAATAGCTGATATACCACATGTCATCTCCATCACCTGTGGCACTTCTGAAGATGGCTTTTAGCTAGCAGCAGAAACATGTCAACAAGGTATATAAATACATCTAATACTGTATTGTTTTTAAAAAGAATCCAAGCTGCTAATGTACATAGTGCACCTTTAAACGGGTTTATGGTTATGACTGTAATCACTGATACAGGAAACAGCCAAAAATGGAAAATAATTTTGTCTCTGTTAGCACAAATTTATTATTATTATTATTATTATTATTATTATTATTATTATTATTATTATTATTATTATTATTATTATTATTATTATTATATAGACCAAGACCATTCCAAATTATACAGGAAAGGTTCCAGTTTGCATGAGATATTTAGTTTCAAAACGTGTCTGTGTAATCTCTGTTGTCCAGTTAGGGACCATGGCAAAAGAGTCAAAAGGTTTTGAGGGTGAATTTGTATTGCCACGATAATAACATTTCAAACGTGATTTCAATATTAAGGAATAGAATCAATACTTAATACAAATTCTGATACCATGATGATAAAAATGCTGTTTTTATTATCAGCAATGATTCAACTTTAAATTATAGTCTGTCCTGTGAATGGGACTTTTTCAGCATCAGTACTGGCTCAGGTATCTAGTTTCAGTATAGTAAACGATTTTCAATACTTTTGACAAACTACTCATCCAAATAGATTATTATTATTTTTTCAGGTCTTTCAGGTTTCTGGTGAGGCACTGCATTTGTATCTGTCCCAAATAAGGAAACTGAATACTGAAACTAACACACCCTAGTTGTTAACAGTAAGACATATCTGTTATAAGTTACATTCTATCCTTCAGTAAACCAAACTTGAATAATCACATAGTCCTTACTTATCAAGCTTCTTCAAAACATATTAGAACATAATCACTCAATAATAAGAATTACATTCTCCTTTGATACTGTATCAATACCTGTTAAAAAAAATATTAAGCAAGTGCCAGTACCAGTTTTACTATCAGTTAATATCTGGGTATATTTTTTGACAGCCCTAGTGATTTGGTTGTATTTCAGACTAGGTGTGAACGATTTTTCCATTTTCTTCAGCTTATTTGGGTTTGGGTCAACGGGGCAACAGCCTAAACATTTGCCACCCAGATCTCCCTGCACCAGCCCCCTATGGATCCTCCTGTGGGTGGTGGGTCCACGGGAGGACGGCCCCACGTCGCTCCTTCGGGCTGTGCCCGGCCACAAGACGCTCGCCGTCAAGCACCCACCCCAGGTCTGGCTCCAGGGTGGGGCCCCAGTAATGCCAATCCAGGCGATGTAACTGGCTTCTGAACCACTCTTAAAGGGATAGTGCAGTTTTTTTTAATGTTAATCTGTATGGGTTTCCTTCTAAAAGTTATGTGTGTTGACACCGGTTTACCTCTGACAGTCTCAGCTGATCCCGGTTCGGCTCGCTTTCTGGAGCCCACGTAGGTAGGTCCGGTAACTTCCCCGGAACATGAAATAAAGCTTGTTTTTCTTTTCAAAACAAAACATTTGTCCGAAAGGTGATATATTTGCATCCCAAACAGTTGTCCATGAAACATCCAGCAGCATACTTAGCGATCACGTATTGTGTCGATTCATATCACTGCGCGCATATTAGCTGTATTAGCCTGTTTACTTGTAAACTTCCCCTTACGGCAGACCGCATCTGCCGTACACTTCCGCTCTATACTCTCCATTAGGTGTTTGAGGGTTCATGGGAATTTGATCAACCAGTCCACATGTGCTTTGTTGATCTGGAGAAGGCATTCGGCCATGACTCATGGGGTCCTATGGGGAGTACTCTGGGAGTATGGGGTCCAGGGCTCTTTGCTAAGGGCTGTCCAGTCCCTGTATGACCGAAGCAGGGGCTGTGTTTGCATTGCCGGCAGTAAGTCAAACCTGTTTCCAGCCGGAGGGGATCAGGTTTGGGGACCACAGGATCTCATTTCTGCTGATTGCAGATGATGTTGTCCTGATTGGACTGGGACCTTCAACATGCATTGGGGCGAGGGTGAAGCGGCTGGGATGAGCTCCTCCAAATCCGAGGCCATGGTTCTTGACCGGAAAAAGGTGGCTTGCCCTCTCTCGGTGGGTGGAGAGTCCTTGCCTAGCCTTCTTTCCCTTGTTCACAAGTGAGGGAAGGATGGAGCGTGAGATTGATAGGCAAACTGTTGTAGTGAAGAGGGAAAAGGCAAAGCTCTCAATCCACGTTCCTACCCTCACCTATGGTCAGGAGCTTTGGGTAATGACCGAAAGGACAAGATCACGGATACAAGCGGCCGAAATGAGTTTCCTCCACAGAGTGGCTGAGCGCTCCCTTAGAGATAGGATGAGGACCTCAGTCACACGGGAGGAGCTCAGAGTAGAGCCACTGCTCCTCCACATTGAGAGGAGCCAACTGAGTCCACCTGGACGCCTCCCTCAGAAAGTGTTCCGGGCATATCCCACCGGGACGAGGCCTCGGGGGAGACCAAAGACATGCTTAGGGAACTATGTCTCTCGGTTGGCCTTGGAATGCCTTGGGGTCCCCCCGGAGGAGCTGGAGGAAGTGTCCAGGCTGAGGGAAGTCTGGGAGTCCCTGCTTAGACTGTTGCCTCCATGACCCAACCTCAGATAAGTGGAAGAAAATGGATGGATGGAATGGTGAATAGATTAAAAAAATGCAAGAAGATAAGCTAAGTCTTTTATTGATCTCACACATGAGAAATTCACTTGCCACATTAGCACTTTAATTAGGCCATGTTTGCACTACTGTTCTGATGCTGCTCATCTGAACCTTTTTGTTATATGGATTTTTAATTATTTTTTACTTTATTATTTCTCACTATATTATAGCTATATTTTAGTTATTATTATTATTTAGTGTCTATATTCTAGTTATTACTATTATTATTTAGTGTTTTATGTTCGCACCTTATCACCGAGACAAGTTCCTAGTTTTGTCAATTGTGTTCACTTGACAATGACAATAAAAGTCTTTCTGATTCAGATTCCAGGCAGTTTAGTGCAAAAGAAAGTTACAACAAAAAAGTGCACACAGGCAAGATAAGTAATATGGTGAGAGGTGTCATCCACGATGGTCGTGAGTTTGGCCACCACCCTCCTCTCAGCCACCTCCTCTACAGAGTCCAGAGGACAGCCCAGGACAGAGCTGGCCCTCTTAACCAGCTTATTCAGCCTTTTTCTGTCCCGCTCTGTGCTGCTCGGGGCCCAGCAGGCGACAGCGTAGAGGAGAGCAGAGGCCACCACAGAGTCATAAAAAGTCTTGAGCAGAGGCCTACACACTCCAAAGGACCTCAGTCTCCTCAGGAGGTGGAGGCGACTTTGGCCCTTCTTGTACAGGGCGTCGGTGTTGTGGGACCAGTCCAGTTTATTGTTTAGGTGAACACCCAGGTACTTGAAACTAGGGATGTCCTGATCAGGTTTTTTGGCCCTCCGATCTGATTCCGATCATTTGATTTTGAGTATCTGCCGATACCGAGTCCCGATCCGATACTTACATAATACATAAAAGTACACTTATTATTATTATTATTATTATTATTATTATTATTATTATTATTATTATTATTATTTACAAGTACACTTATTACTTATAATTTATGTTTGTGGGTGTCACGGATGTAGGACATGTAGTTTGTCAGAAATCTCCTTATAACGAACTGCAGAGCTTTTTCAGTGAAATAGTGGTGAGATGGCACTTCAAATCGAGGTTCGACGTGCTCCATAAGTATAAGAAATCCAGGGTTCTCTACAAAGGCGAATGGTAGGTCACTCATTGCGATTATTTGTGCTATCTTGGCTGTGGTCCCTGGGCCTTCGTGCTGTCAAGGGGCATTTTTCTCTCCTTTTCAAACTCTTCTGCAGCGTGAGCTGACTCGTCTTTGCATGGTTGTTTTTGAGGTGCTGTATCGGTTTGTTGTGTTAAATGTAGCCCTTTCCTTTCCACCCCTTGCAATCCCAAGTTTACATATCCAGGGCCGGATTATGGGGGGTCTGGGCTTGTAAAGCCACCCCCCCCCCCCAACACTCCAAACCCCCCCACCTCCACAACCACCACCTCCGCACCAACCTACCGTACCTAAGGATCCTACAAAAGTTTCTTTCTGCTCTTCCTTCTTGCAAAGTCGTCCACGAACTCATCAAAGTTGAGCTGTCGAACAAATTCTGATTCTATTGCAAGAAGGGATAGTGAATTCAATCGATTTTGGCACATTTTTATCTTGAACTCATTTTTAATTCGAGCCAGTCTGAAGAATGACCGTTCCCCTTCACAGATTAGCCCCGATCTCGAAACTATACCCTTTGGGATTGTCAACATAGCCATATAGACACATTTTTTTGAGATCAGTGAGTTGTGCGTGACTTATGACATCATAGTAATGTCATGACGTAATCTAGCGATTTTTCGGAGAGTCAATAGCGACTTTTGGTGATTTGTTTTTGGCAACACTACCAGTCTTGTGCATAGTGCTCTGATCGTTCTGCTGCAAGTATGTGCGGTTGCACACGTAAATTAAGTCACACAGCTAGCATATCCTGGGCCTTAGGGCTCGCTGAAAGGACTTTCATTCAAAACCCTTGGTAAATCAGAGGCCCTTTGAAAGAACATTTGTAATCAGAGGGCTCTCTTAACAGTATGCTCTCCCAATCCGATCCGAAACCACGTGATCGGGGCTGATTTCCGATCACGTCATCGGATCAGGACATCCCTACATGAAATTGTCCACAGTGTCTATGTCCTGTCCCTGGATGTTCACCGGTGAGTGAGGTAGTGGTCTTCTCCTGAAGTTGTTCACCATCTCCTTGGTGTTACTGGTGTTCAGGCTCAGGTGGTTGCGCCCACACCAGTCCACAAAGTCACTGATGACTGAGCAGTACTCCAGCTCTTTCCCTCAAACACACACCCCACAATGGTCGAGTCGTCAGAGAACTTCTGGAGATGGCAGTTGTCTGTGTTGTAGATGAAGTCCGAGGTGTAGATGGTGAAGAGGAAGGGTGAGAGGACAGTTCCCTGGGAGGCCCCAGTGCTGCAGACTACCACCTCTGACTCACAGCTGCACGGCCACACATACTATGGACGGTCAGTGAGGTAGTTGATGGTCCAGACAGTGAGATGTCCATCAACTCCCGCGTCCTCCAGCTTCCCCCACAGCAGCGCCGGCCTGATAGTGTTGAAGGCGCTGAAGAGGTCAAAGAACATGACTCTCACAGCACTCCCGGCGGTCCCCAGGTGGGTGAGTGCCCACTGCAACAGGTAGATAACGGCATCCTCTACTCCTACGTTTGGCTTGTAGGCAAACTGCAGTGGGTCCAGGGTGGGGCTCACCACAAAGCGGAGGTGGCTGAGGATCATCCTGTCCATGGTCTTCATGAGGTGGGAGGTCAAGGCGACTGGTCTGTAGTGGGCCGGTTCCCTGGCGTTTGTTGTTTTGGGAATCGGGACCACACAGGAGGTCTTCCACAGGACGGGGACCCTCTCCAGCACGGCCGGCGCCATGAGAGGGCGTTTGGTGGCGATGCCCCTTCACGTCATCAGTCCCGCCCCCTCAGATGTGAGAGTTGCGCTGTGTTGCGCATTGCCCATATGCGCTGTGTTTGCGCTTGTGGTGGAGGGCTATGTGGCGTTAATGTACTGTCTCTTGGCGTTGCTCAGATCAGTTGTTGGCTTGGTTTTGTGGTATGCAGGAGATCACTTGACCGAGGGTCTACGTTCAAATAATAATAATTTTAAAAAAACTCTCATCACTTTTTACTCTTACTCAGTCAGTCTCTTACAAAGGTGTAGTCTAAATACACGAGCTCTCGAGGAGCGCGCCTGACCCATGACGCGAGGAGTGGGATATGTCTGTGTGTGTGCGACGCAATGCGACTCCGGCCCCTGTGATAAACTCATCGCTCCCGTAATATTTTATGTCTGGCGCTGGGCCTGCTCTCCAGGCTGAGGCTCAGGTTGAAGATGTAACAGAGAACCTCACAGAGCTGGTCTGCACAGGTCTTCAGCAGCCTGGGGCAGATACCATCAGGTCAAGAAAATAATACTTCCCAAATATGAAAATTTTCACACTGTAAAATTATGTTATTTATATATATATATATATATATATATATATATATATATATATATATATATATATTATGATATTATTATATATTTTTTTAATTAAAGCTTTCTTCCTGTGTATTCCATAGGAGTTGTCACACCATGCTGCCCTCTGTGCTGCTCCTCCTGCTCCTCTGTGTTCAGGCCCTGTCCTCAGATTGTCCAGAAGACTGCTCCTGTCCCTCACCCGACTCGGTCTTCTGCTTCATGCGCCGCTCCAGCACTGTGCCCCCCGTGCCCTCTAGCACAGAGCAGCTCTACATCTTCAACAACGGCATCTCCACTCTGAGTGCAGAGGACTTCCAGCACCTGGGCCAGCTGCAGATGTTGGACCTGAGTCAGAACCACCTGAGCGAAGTTCCTGATGGAGCCTTTGAGATGCTCTTAAAGCTGAAGAACCTAGACCTGTCCTCCAACCAGATCAGTCAAATTTCCAAAGGCAGCTTCTCAGGGCTAGTTCGGCTCGAGCGCCTTTATCTCTATGGAAACCAGATTCAGATCATTCAAATGGGAGCATTTGAAAGTTTGCAGAACCTACTAGAACTTAAACTCCATGAAAACCTGCTCTCTTCTCTACCAGCGCTTTCCTTTTCTCGACTCCTGCTTCTGGACCTCAGTTACAACAACATTCCAACTCTGGGACCATCTGACCTACAGATTCCTCACCTTGAGGCCCTCAAGGTCTCCTCTTTGGGCCTGACCTCTTTAGACACAAACCTGATTGCTTCTCTGGAAAACTTGCATTACCTGGACATCTCTATGAACCAGTTGGTTGAGGTTCCTCTGGCATTAAGGCAGGACAATCTCAGGGGGCTCATTAGGCTAAACTTGGCTGGTAATCCTCTTAGAGAGCTGAAGGCTGAGGACTTCCATAAACTCAGTGGTCTCCAGGAGCTGGACCTGAGTGGACTGAATCTTCAGAGTATCCCCCAGGGGTTCCTGGACAATTTCCCCCGGTTGGTGCACCTCACAGCAGCAGAGAACCCCTTCAACTGCCTCTGTCCTCTGGCCTGGTTCTCTGTGTGGCTCAGAGAGAAGACATTAACCCTTGGGAGGCCAGAGGAGACCAGGTGCCACTTTCCTCTGGTTAATGCTGGGAAAATGCTCTCTGAACTAGAATACAAGGACTTTGGCTGTCTGCACACCAGTACAGTCGGAGCCAGTGCATTTTCACAAGGCACTTTAGTTGGTCACTTGACTACAAATTCAGACACAGCACACACAAACACCACCTCCAGCCCCTTACTGCAAATGAGTAACCCCTCGTCCATCGCCCTCTCTGAGTCCCCTCAAACCAGTGACCAGCCCCAGTGTCCTGGGCCCTGTCAGAATGGGGGGCGGTGCCAGGTTGACTCACTGGGTCAGAGGGGCTGCCAGTGTCTGCCTGGGACTGCTGGCATGTACTGTGAGACCAGAGAGGACCCTCTAAAGCCTTGGTCCACAGATGTGCCTGTGGTGGTCCCCATTAGCTCGCGTCATGTGACCGCCACCTCCATCCTGCTGGACCTGCACCGCTTCATCCAGACTCAGCCCCATATCCGTGGCATCAGGCTTACCTATCGCAACTTGTCCGGCCCTGACCACCGGCCCATTATCCTGCGAGTGCCCGCATCCTATCCTGAGTACACCCTGAGAGGCCTGCGTCCAAACTGCACCTACTCTGTCTGTGCCAGCCCATTAGTGGAGAAGGTCCAGCGCTGGAACTCCTCGGGGGAGATGGTGTCGTGCACAGAGGCGCGCACAGCCGGGGCCCCTCTCAGCCCTCAGGAGCCACGCGTCACCACACCGGGCCCACAGTCTGACAGCCTGGAGCCCGCACTGGCTGCTCTGGCCCTTCTGCTTGGGCTGGCGGTGCTTGCTGGAGCAGTGGTGTGTGTGAGGAGGAGAAGGACCAAGGCTGGCATGGAGCTGGAGGGGAGATCTTGTGAAGCTACCTGCCCACACCCTCACACTCCAGAGCAGGCCTCAACTCCACATACACAGCCTGGCAGTGACCCTGCACCAGACTCACCACACAACCAGGCAAGAGCTGCCTCAGACGGGAAAACTGGACCTCTCAAATGACCATATGTCCTTAAAGCCCTCACACTGCTGATGATCAGTAGCCAAATAGGTTGGAGAAGTAGCTGATGAAATCAGAAACTAACTCTTAGTCTGGACTAAAGCTCAGCTGAAGAAACTGCACAATTAAGACAGGTCCTTGGTGAGATGATAAACATGATCCTATATCACCTTAAGGTGGCACGGTGGCTGAGTGGCTAGCGCTCATGCTTCACAGCAAGAAGGTTCCGGGTTCGATTCCCGGGTCGCCCGAGCCTTTCTGTGTGGAGTTTGCATGTTCTCTCCGTGTCTGGGTGGGTTTCCTCCGGGCACTCCGGTTTCCCCCATCAACCCAAACCATGCTCCATAGGTCCGGCTGCAGTAATGTGCTGCCCACTGCTCCTAATAACAGGATGAGTTAAATGCAGAGAAGAATTTCTCCTCAGTGAGATCAATAAAGTAACTTCTTCTTCTATATGTTTTTAAGTCTGTGTGAAGGTCCTGATCTCCATGAGGTCTCCATGATGTCTCCATGAGATCTCACCAGCAGTGGTGAAAGCAGTACTTAACAACTACTTTACTTATAGATTTAGTATTGTCTTTCAAATGCACTTAAAAAAAAAGCACAGATATGGCAACTAACCCAGGTTTAAACCACAACCTAACCAGGTTATTAATGTTTCAAACTCACATATTCACTTTCCTCCAGTGATACCTTGCAGTGACATCACACTGAGGTTGTTATACATACAGTATATGACAATGGTGAAATGTTAATTAGTTACCATGGTGACACAACGCACACAATCCCTGTAAAAATAGCACACACACACAGCCCATGATCAATCAATGCGAGTGTCCATATTTCTGTTTAAAACTTTTTTTTAACAAAGGTGAGAGTGAAAAACCTTGAGAGGGACTTGTTTAAGAGCGCAAATCAGCTCATGTTGTAGTTCAAACTAAGTAAGTTCTTTATGGTCAGATTGTGTTCAAATAAAGCTTAGATTAAAGTCTAACAAAGCTTCAAACAGAGCAGTTCTTACAGTTAGTATCACACCCCCAGAGTATGTTGATGTCATTAGCTGCAGAGTATCATATCAAACACTGATAACAACAAAATGTATTTATCTGGGATATAACTTAAATTGCATGGATGTTTAAGCATATATTTTAGTGTAATTACTCCTCTATTTCCATTTGAGTCATTAGTCTGTTAAAAAAAAAAAAAATCTGACACACTGAGGAAACCTCGGTAAAATCTACTGGTAACGTACTTGGCAAGAATGTGGTAAATCATCATTATCATCATAACATTTATGTTGTCATGATAGAACATTTTTAAACATGATTTCGATGCCAAAGAATAGACTCGATATTCCATACAATTGTGTAATCCCTCAGTGGTCCTGTAGGTTCATAATGGTCCATGGGCTTATACTAGTCTATGTCCTCTTAAACTTGTTCTGACACAGCTCAAGATCATTCTAAAGTTATTCAGGAAAGGTTCATTTCTGTCCTGTCAATGTGACTTTTTTAGTATTGTTATCTACTCAAATGAGTATCTAGCTTCGATACTAGTTTTAGAGTTGATTAGTATTTGATTTTCAATACTTTTGACAATCCTTTTTGATATGCAGCCACGTTTTGCAGAAATTTTCTTCTATTTCCATTTTTAAGTCTTGTTCAGAAACTCAAATCTGATGCACTGAGGACAGACTGAATGACACGTGTTACGGGCTTTGGCCCATTTGTGTTGAACCCGATTGCTGCTGTGTTCTCTTTTGCCTTTGCTCTTTATTTGTCCATATGCAAATCCCGTTCATGAGCACACAGACTGGGGCAGCCTAGACAAAATACCAAAATACTGACTAAACTTGAAATAAGATACCTGGGAAAACCCTACAAGAGTTTCCATGCAAAATTCCAATTTTCTTCTCATTATCCCATCCAGAGGGAATGAACACTGCATCTTTACTGATTTGTCCCATCCCTAATGCTATAGTCCCGAAAGCCAGAGCCCTTCACAGCAATTATTTTGCTAATTTTTCTCACTATTATTTTTCATGAGTCACACCTCTGGACCATTACAAGTTAAGGATTTTTTGTTTCAACTCAACTCTGTTGGGTCTCAGGACCCAAAAACCCCTTTGTGGGGCCCACTTTGTATGAAATGATCTGAGTCTGTTAAAAGTGGTTCTATAGAGCAGTGTTTCCCCACATTTTTGTCTTGTGTACCCCCTGAGCCTTTTTGTCATACCCCGAGTACCCCCTGACTCATGCATGTTGATAATTCTCCAAAAGTAGAATGTGACACAACAGATTATTAAATGAAAATCATTTTATTTTATCTACTTAATTTGAAAATTTTATTCTCAGACATTTTCTCTCTTTTCTTTAACTCAAATTTACTCAAATTAGAATTTAAAAATTCCAAAAAATCTCCCAGCGACACTGCCGAGTACCCCCTGCAGTGTGCTCACGTACCCCTAGGGATACTTGTACCCCTGGATGGGTAACACTGCTATAGACTGTCACATAGTCATGAAATTTGGAATAAAGAATACTAACATGACAAGGATTACAACAATATAACCTTACAGAGGTTTGTGCATTTTAGTTTACAATTATTTGACAATTTAATATTAGACCATTGCATTCTCAAGGACAAATCTAATCATTTTATACCTTTTTTGCCTAAAAATATTTAATGATTGAAAACTTAAACTCTCTACACTCAAGAATGCTATTTAATTATCCTATCCATCCTGAAAGCGTAATTGGTACCAAATTTCATAATCCAGTCACAAAGTCTGTGTGTGCATGGAGTCATCATTTTGTTTGGATGTCCATTTGGTCCATTTAAAAATATATAATATATATAATAAATACATTTATATAAAAATATGGATAGAATATTAGTAGCTAGCATCATTTACAAGGGTTCTGAAGTGGATTTTAACACCCATCCTTATAACATTAAGAGTCGTACAACATTATCACCCACTGTACTTCAGACAGGTGTTAAAGGTCCCATGACATGGTACTTCTTGATGCTTTTATATGGTGCCTTAATGGTTCCCTAATACTGTAAATGAATCCTGCTCCGAAATCAACACTCAGTGCATGAGAAAGACACATGTACACAGTCAGAGTCAGAAAGTCTCTCTCTGAACACCTCATTCTGGGCCTTGTTGCTTGAATGCAAATGAGAAGGACACAGATAGGTTAGAGGAGCGGGTGGGTGGGGGGGGCAAATGCGCCGCTGGTTAGGTGCACTGTGCGCTGGCCCCACTTCCACGTTTTAAGCGCGGAGGAAGAAAGGAGAGGAATTTCAATGAAAAAAACAAATTTTCACAGAAAATAAAATAAAATTAAACCACTGCTGTTTCAGAGGTCCAGAGGGTTGGGTAAAGGACGTCCGAGCCTAGAAACACTCGCATGTGCCTCCAGGCAAATAAAAAAATGCATTTCGCATTGTGTAGCTCCTTCGCAGCCCAAACTCTCTGGGTGTGATTTCCAGAGACAGGGGGTGACATCCAGACGGTGGTGGAACTGCATTTGCATTTCTTTTTTCTATGTGACTTGTTCAGAATCGCCCGTTTGAGCTGTGTTTTTTTCTAATGCAGACAAGAATCGCAAATGCTCAGTTTAGAGGGGGGGGGGACCTAAACAGGGTAGGGGAGCTCACATTAACGTTCAAAAACCTCAGAAAGTGAAAATTTCATGCCATGGGACCTTTAAGCCTGAGACAGGACCACAATATATAGAAATGAGCGCACATTTCACTAAGTATCACCAGATTATGCTTCACTGAATAATGAGTAATTGAACTGTAACAGAATTATGTCACTCATCATGTTTCACAATTACACTGATGTTGTTTTCAATACATGTTAAATCAGCCCGATCTTACAGACTTGACATGATTTAAATAGTATAAAAGGATAGAAGAAATATAATAACACTGGTCTACAATTTTTTGGACTCGATCTGGTTCCGAAATAAAAGTGGATAAATTCCATTTATATTGATAAGATGAACTGAAAATAAATTGATAACTGTGCCGGTTAGCTAATGTATTCAAGACATACAATGATATAATAATATATATATATATTATATATATTGATATATGTTAAAACTCTAGACATATTAAAGTGAATATATGAATGTGCAGACAGGCTTTCAGATAGAACTGTTGCTTGTAGACACTCTGTACCTTCTGATAAACCGTTTTTGCCTTATTTTGTATACATTTCCTATTTTGACCCATTACTATATCTTGGAAACTATAGCCAATCAGCACTTCTGACTTACTACTTTTTCTTTATTAGTGACCTAAACCAAGAAAAATTTGACTACAGTGGTACCTCACCTTACGAAATTAATTTGTTCCAGAAGTGGTTTCGTAACGTGAAAAATTCGTAAGTTGAGTAGCTATTTCAATGGAAAAAGCCTGATTCGTTCCAAGGCCCCGATCCAAGTTTTTTTTTTTTATAGTGTAACTTTTTTTATAATGTAACATTGTGTTCTGTGTTTCTCACATTTGTCTCTGTTTAAACACTCAAACTTTCATAGATTTTCAACAAAATGTATGTGTGGGGGGGGAGGGGGAGGGGGGAGAAGACTGCGCTCAGACACGTGTGATAACGCACATGACCCGGCGCGGGGCTGATAGCAGGTCTAGACCAAGGTCTAAACCTGCACTGGACCAGGACTAAACCTGGACTAAACCAGGACTAAACCTGGACTAAACCAGGAGGATTAAAGCAGCGAGGAGGGGACTGCACGCAGTCTGAGCGCATGAACGCATGAACGAGACCCATGCAAGAGCCGCGGCTCCTCCTGGTTTAGTCCAGGTTTAGTCCTGGTTTAGTCCAGACCACCGCGGCTCCTCCTGGTTTAGTCCAGGTTTAGTCCTGGTTTAGTCCAGACCACCGCGGCTCCTCTAGACCTCCTCTAGACCTGGTCAGGTCTAGAGGAGGTCTAGACCACCGCGGCTCTTGCATGGGTCTCGTTCATGCGCTCAGACTGCGTGCAGTCCCCTCCTCGCTGCTTTAATCCACCTGGTCTAGTCCTGGTTTAGTCCTGGTTTAGTCCTGGTTTAGACCTGGTCCAGTCCTGGTTTAGTCCAGGTCTAGACCTGCTATCAGCCCCGCGCCGGGTCATGCTGCGCTATCACACGTGTCAGAGCGCAGTCTTCTCCCCCCTCCCCCTTCCCCCCACACTTCACTATTAATAATTTTGTTGAAAATCATTTTGCTTGTAGACCAGTGTAATCTGTCATAAACAGTCCAAAGTCAATGACTAAAGAAACGTTATATATATTTTCTGATTTTAACCACACACCCCTTTTAAACCCTCCAAAACTAAAACCTTTAAAAAGATACAAGACTCAGATTTCACTTAAATAATATTTCATATATAAACATGAAAAGTTTGAATAAAATCCACGAAAAAAAATTAAGTTGAATCCTAAAATTTGCCAATTTCCCATAGAATGGCCCCATATGCATTCTATGGCCAAACACCTGAGAATTCAGTTTGTTCAGTTTGGGGTGTGAAACATTCCTGTTGGCAGGTGATCCACTGGAGACACAGAGCTCATCTTAGGCTTAATTTGAAGCTGACAAATTGGGGAAGTTTTCTATTTTTTTCTATTAATAGTAAGAAAAAGGTAATAAAATAATTGAGATGGAGGGGTCTATAATGAGTTCTTCTCTCAAAGACTCTGTTTCACCTTGTCATGTCACGTGGTAATACAGGAAGTGCTTAATTGTGTTTTTAAACTCCATACACTTTCAGTAGAATCATTTGGATAATTTCAGCCCTGGAATTGCCAATCTCTTCTGAATTAGAGGTAGAAAGTAGATGTGAAATTAAATGAAAACTACCACTACATGGCATCACAAGGTGGGACAGAACATTTTGACTAATAATGCTGAGTTACTCAAACATGTGCAAATGAAACAAAACACAACTCCAGGTATGTATGAGTAGGTAACAACATCCTAACATGGCTTAAAACTCACTTTTGCATAATGTAGGAGCTTTAAATGAAGAGGCATGAGCTGTTACCGAGCCAGTAGAGGGCAATTCTGCAGGAGTTCATTGTTTTAGATGAAATCTGAGCCAAGCTGTGAATAAGAAAAGGACTGTGCAGTTTGTGTAGTATGACACAAGGTCTTGCTGTTTTTATGTATATTGATTTTGTTTAGCAGACCTTCTTGTACATGTTATTAAAGAATACATTGTTGATTTAAAATGTGTCCCAAACAGTGATAAACTTGACAATAAAAAAGATCAGTAACAAATGTTAAAGGTACAGTATGTAACTTTTCTGCAGGGTGGATGCCCCCTGTATGCAGTGGTGGCTGTAACTTAGTAACACTTCACTACCAGTCGAAAGTTTGGACACACCATCTTAAATGTTTTTGTTGTTGTTGTTGTTTTTCTTTAAAGGGACAGTGTGTAAGATTTTGACCCGTTAATTACTGAAATTGAAGATACCCATTCAAAAATACATTGTTTTCCAAGCCTTTTCACTTCCATCATGAAATCAAAGTATTCTTTTGGACTTAGATATAGTCACATAAAAGGGGGATCTTCCCCATGCAGAGGCAGCCATTTTGAATACGAGAGCCGCAGAAGGACATTTGGGCTCCGCCTTCGCCTTCGGCAAGGCTCGTGGTTTTGGGTAAACAACACAAGCATGCTGCCGGATCAGACGTCGTAATGAATCTAACACGTGTTTTGGACTAAATTGTTTTACTGGATTTTATTCGCTGGATCCTTACGGACAAATTGAGAGCAAGTTTATGGTGAAATACAGAGTTTGACCTGTGCAAAGCATTCTAAGGTAAGCTAACCTCGTTTTGTGCTTTTCTGTATAAAAGCCCCATGTGCTCGGGGAGTGATTGTTGTGCAGGGAAATGAATTGCATAGTCAAAAAGAGGAGACTGTAAGGTTTCATTTGATGTGTAGAGTGTCATGGTACATGATCGGGAATGTGTGTTTTCATGAGAAAAAACAAAAAAACAAAAACGGGACCGCTTTTTATTTAGAGGTAAAACAGAAAGTGCAATAGCACCATCCACCTATGCGCCATGAATCCTACACACTGGGGCTTTAAGTTGACTACTTTTACATTTATACAGACAGAAGACATTGCACATGAAGCAAGATGTATAGAATTATGTAGCAAAGAGAGAAAGTCAAATAACTAAATATTCTTAATATTTTATATTTATTCGTTTATTTGGAAGGGACAATGCATATTAATGAACGCACAATTTGTATAAGATCACACAAACCAATGTAAATATGCCGGATTTAACACAGCTAAATTAATTTAATATTAAAATTCTCAAAGTAGCCATCCTTTCATTTGTCGACAGTACTACAAACTCTTGGCCTTCTGTCAATGATTTTCATGATTAATTCTCCTGAAAAGGTTGTCACTTGACAACTGTGTGTTCTCTGGGTCAAGGAATACCAAGTGTGCAAAGCAGTGATCAAAGCCAAAGGTAAAGACTATGTTGAAAATCTAAAACAAATTTGGAGTTACTTTGAGTTTCTCTTTTGTTTACTACATTCCATGTACATGTGTCATTCATAGTTTTAATGCCTTCAGTGAGAACCTACAGTATAAATAATCATGGAAATAATAAGAACACTAAATGTAAGTGTGTCCAAACTTTTTGACTGGTAGTGTAGTTAGTGTAATATATTACAATTTAAAATAAGGTAGAAGAAGTTTAAAGGCACAGTATCTGATGTTTTACTTCACATATAGATCAAAATCGGGACTAAATCTGGACTAGGCTGGGACTAATCCAGACACATCCCAGAATAGGACCAAACTAAGTCAATCATGAGGACTAAACTGCAAACTAAAAGGAAAAACAATGTCATCTCCATGAAGAGAAAAGGTGGCTTAGCCACCTCCAGAAAAGTTACATAGTGCAAATTTAGATTGAGAAACAAAGTATTTTTGTGTGTTTTTGTTTTGAATGTCTATCTGCATGTATGATTTAAATAGAAATGAATCATTAAAACTTCTGATGTTAGTTTATGATTCAGAATTGATAATTTATTGTTCCTATGGGGAAATTTGGATTACCTAGCAGAAGGGTACTAGCTCTAACCCTAACTACTGTTTTAAAGGAGTATTTTTTTTCCTCCATGTATTTGAGCAAAATTTGTCTTTCTCCAATATTGTATAAGCAGCTCCTGATTGTTATTGTCTGATAAGTACATGTTAGCATGGTACAGTATATGTTAGCTTTACCGTGTCAGCAAAACCCTGCTTTGACCTCTCAGTTGTGAAAAGCTTATAAGATATTTTTGATGAATAATTATCAGGTTCGGAATACATAAGATAAGTGAGGAATAGCTTTGAACCACTGCAAACTGTTTACAATGAAGTTCTCTGTTTTTCAGCATTTTAAGACGGTAAAAACCAGGTATAGGGCCTAAAACTTGTCATTAAGATTTCAATCATCTATGACAAAGACATCTTCTAACAACAAAACAAAATGCATACATGAGCTCTCACCAGTTTAGTCTTCAGCTCAAATGGCTCTTCCTGGGCTCAGAATTGTGGAACATTGGCAAAATGATCTTTGATTGCAGATAATTAGCCACACAGTTTAGTGAGGTGGGACCTAATCACTCCCATGTTTCTGAGAGTGGTGAGGTCAGAGGAGCACTGACTTCACGGACGCCCCGCAGTACCAGATGTGTGTGTGCATGTGTATGTGTGTGGGTGTCCATGTGTGTGAACACACCCCTGTGTTCACACACAAACAGGCTGGAGTAGAGAGCTGGAGTAATTATCTTCCATGCACATTGCATTAAAATGGTTACAATTGCTGCTTCAATTACTGATTGTTTTTTGTTCCCAGGTGATGTCAAAAATAGACTCTTCCTCTTTTCTCTGGCTAAGATCCTCACTATCCTCAAAGGTGTCCCGTCTGTGCTGGTACATTATTTTATGAAGTGGCTAAAGAAATAGGTGGGTTAGTTTTGGTGTAGTTAGCTCCTCCCTTCGGACAGATCTAAGACAGTGTCCACCAGCATCTTGACCAGAACTGAAAGCTTGGATGAGCTGCGAAATGTATTTGATCAAAACATTTGTCCAGTTGACAGAATGTATGTTTTCGTTCTCTATAGTGTGGTGTATAGGGTACAGAGGATGTACAGTGTTTATATTCAGTCTGTTTTTGTGGGGGGGGGGTACAGAGGATGTACAGTGTGTGAAACAGAGACATATAGAGTCCAGAGGATACACACTTTTGTTTGTATAATTTTGTGAAGTGGGGGCTGGGCTCTGTTCCCACAGCAGCAGGAGCCGGGGCAGAGGTCCAGAGGAAGTGTTTCCTTGTGAGTGTGAAACACACAATGCGCTCTAGAAATGACATGTAAGTCACTAGTATCCAGCTGTGATCCACATAATAATGACTCTACATGAGGAGTAGAAAAGGTATTTGAACTGTATTTAGAGGCTACTGCTGATGCAATGATGGACATAACAATGTGGTCATGATTTAGAGTTAGTTAATGTAATCTAAACTGGAACTGTGGTGGTATTACAATATTAAAATCTTGATATTAAGGAATTCACTCAATACTCAACACAGTTACCACCGATAATAAGATATATAATTTTTTATAGAATGTCATTTTCAACACAATATAATAGTCAGAAAATCAGCTCCATAGGAAACCAGGTCACATTCATGTATTCTTTGTTGTTGTCTCAACCACTAGAGCAGGGGTGGCGAACACGCGGCTCTTGAGCCACATGCGGCTCTCGGCCAATAAGCATGTGGCTCTTTGCCTCTCATCATATTTTCTATATACTGTGGCTCTTTGCCTTGTTTCATGTTTAGTTTTTTTTTTCCTCACTCAAATCCATCAGAGAGTATTAAAAAGAAATAATATATAATATTTTAAAATTAATTTGGCAGATTGGGTGCTTTTATGCTGCTCCGGACACGTAAGTGACCGCCAATCATCTGCGCGGGTTACGTCTAATGCCGGGAAATTAAGTAAACAGTAAACATTTCATGTGCGTGCAGACTGTTACCCTCATGGTCAAAATGGCAAAATGCAAAGCTAAACGAAAATATGAAGATGAACACAGGACATTTCTGGAAGAATGGGAAGATGCTTACTTTTTTATTGAACGGAATGGCAAAGTACCACCACTTATGCAGTACCACGATATAACATTTCAAGGCTTCAAATCTACAGCGTCATTTTAGCACACTCCATGCTAATATTGACAAAGAATTCCCCAAAGGTACTGAACTACACAAGCAAAAATTGAGCACCTTGAAAAGCCAGGTAAAAAGACAATCTGAAATGTTTCAGCAATTGACCAAGCATGGAGAAACTGTGACACTTGCCTCCTATAAAGTAGCGTGGAACATTGCCCGTGCTAAAAAAACATACAGCGAAGGCGAGTTTTTAAAACAGTGTTTTGTGGATTTAATTGAAACTCTGGCTCCAGATAATAAAAAACTCAAAGATTCCATCACTGATCTACAGCTGTCACGACACACAGTTGAAACCAAAATATCAGACATAAACAAAGCGCTTGTATCTGATCTACATGCAGACCTGAACGCGTGTGCTTATTTTAGTGTTGCATTGGACGAGTCATGCGACATACAGGACAAGCCACAGTTGGCAATATTTGCGCGGATGGTTTCTGAGGACTGCGTGGTTAAAGAAGAGCTTCTCGATATTGTACCATTAAAAGACAGAACTCGCAGCATTGACGTAAAAGCAGCAATGACTGAAGTATTCAAAAAAGCTAACTTGTCTTTAGAAAAACTCACCGCAATAGCCACGGATGGCGCACCATCGATGATTGGTTCTGTGAACGGTCTTGTGGGCCTATGCAAGGGCGATGACACCTTCCCCAAATTTTGGAATTTCCATTGCATCATACACTGGGAGCAACTCGTGTCCAAAACACTGAATATAGACCACGTCATGAAACCTGTGATGGAGATTGTGAACTACATCCGTACGCACGCCCTTAATCACCGGCAGTTCAAAAATCTCATTGCTGAACTTGACGCAGATTTGCCTGGTGACCTGCCACTGCACTGCACTGCGAGATGGCTCTCAAGAGGTAAAGTGGTTTCGTGCTTTTTGGAACTTTTGGAAGCAGTAAAATTGTTTATGGCAGAAAAGAACAAAACTTACCCCTTGATTTCAGACCCCAACTGGCTTATGGATTTGGCTTTTTTAGTGGACATGCTTTCACATTTGGATAAACTAAACCTGGATCTGCAGGGGAAATTAAAAACTCTTCCTGATCTGGCACAAAGTGTATTCTCCTTTATTAACAAGTTGAAGCTTTTCAATGTGCACATTCAAAACGGCAATCTATCCCACTTTCCTTCTTTGCGCAGCGCACAGCAGAAGGCCGCCGTTAAAATGAATACAGCGCAGTATGTGACACTGCTTACGCAACTGCACGGGAACTTTACTTCGCGGTTTGAGGACCTGCGGCAGAAACGACCACAGATAACTTTTCTCATCGACCCTTTTAATGCAGAGACTGACTGCCTGAAATCCCCACTTGTCACTGATGAGGCAGCGAGCGAACTGGAGATGATTGAGTTACGCGAAGACGACAGACTGAAATCTCTTTTGAAAGAAGGCCCTGTTACGTTTTGGAGAATTGTGCCAACTGAAAAATACCCGTGTGTAAAAAGAGCCACTCTCAAGCTGCTGTCGATGTTCTCGTCAACATATGTCTGCGAGTCCCTGTTTTCTACCTTGAAACACGTGAAATCAAGGCATCGGTCCGTTCTGACTGACACTCACGTAAAGGAACTGCTCCGAGTGGCTACAACTGAATACAAACCTGATTTGCAGAGGATTACTGGAAACAAGAGATGCCAGAAATCCCACTGAGATTATCATCCCATCACTCCAGCAAGGTAAGAAAATCTGAGATGTAGTTAGGGAAAAACACCTGACTGAACATGCTTGTGTGAATATTTTAATATTCCATCAATTTGCATTATACATGTTCTATCTGTGCATTTGAAGTGTGTTCAGTAGTTGTGACGTGTCAAAGAGAGGCAGAGAATTATAGTGAGAGAGAGTGTATGTGTGTATGTGTGTGTATGAGATGAGATGACAGAGAGGTGCCTGTGTGTGTGGAGGGGGTATCTGACCTCCAGGGTAGTTGCTGTGTTAACTATGGCTAAGCTGCATTTGATGTTTGTATTGAGGGTGGACACTTTCCTTGAAATGAACACAAGTACAATACTTGCTGTTGTATTGTAAGGAGAGCAGTGTGTTATGGGAAATAATATGGTTTTAATTGTGTGTGTTTGTGTGTGTCTGTCTGTCTTGGCAGGTCAGTGCATGGTGTGGCTCTTTGACTCTCACAGTTAAAAATTTCGGCTCTTTGTGTCAAACTTGTTCGCCACCCCTGCACTAGAGGCTGGACCTGCACTACGTTCATGCAGGAGAACCATGCATGTTGTAGAACTTAAACTCTTTTTATATGGGGTTACTTTTGTCTCATTAATATTCACAAATGCACAGAGGGTGATCTACAAATAGTCATTGGTTTGTACATATATTTTGATATCCACAAATCCAAATTTAATATTTGTATTTTGGCTTTGGTCTATTATTTTTTATGTAGTAGCATTCAAATATGAAAAAATAAAGTTTCTTGAGAAATAATATTAATTGAACAGCGAATATTAATTGAAAATGTGAAGGCATATTGCATTTTGCATCTTTAGCAATATGTGTCTCAATAAATAAATGGATAAACATTCCTCATAATATATGTAATGATTAACTGTAAGTGCCATTTTATAAGGTTTACATATTTGCATAAATAATTAACAATTCATAATAATTCATTTGTATTTTTGCTTAAAAAGTAATGTAAAATGTTTCAGTACACGATTTTATATGTTTGATTTAAAAGAAAGAAATTTGGTACATGGTTTGCACATTTGGGGGACTACTGCCTATCTGTTGTATTCGCATGTAAATACATGTGAAGAAAAGCTGTTCTAAAACTTGTTGAAAATAAAGAAAAGGATGGCTGGAGCAAGACGGTTGTTTTACCATGCTGCAATGACATCAAGTTGTGAACGCGTAAAACAGGCTCATTAGTCATCTTTTTTTGTGAAGTGGTTAAATTATTACGAGGAGAAAATGAAGTCTAAGATTAGCATCTACTGTACATTAATAAACATTACCTCTACATTAATATATATTATTTTTTTTTAAATTAACAATTAAATGGCTGCACTTTATGCAGGTTATTGCAGGTTATGTGTAAGAGAATTCCAGAAAAAAAGCAGCAGAAACACAAGTAAAAAGCTGCAGACTAAAAATGACCATGTGAAAATGTTGTGTTATGAGTTATGTTCACTGCTCAGTAATATAATTCAATAAAATAGGCTACATCAATTGTGTAATCAGGAAATTGAAAAGATTTGACTCACCCACCCTCTGTATTCCCAGTGCACTTTGAAACTGACCCAGGAGGAAAAGCAATTCAATGTAATGGCAGCGTTAGGCATGTACAGTTACCTGCTAGTTTTCCCTCAAAGTAATGGTGTTAGTAAATGTGTTACTGGGTGATGATAGTGCAAATCAAATACTAATAATACCGCAGCTAGTTTTTCCCCAAATAAATGTTGCGGAGGGTACCACGGGGTGTCGCTGCTGGGCCAGATTAGCAGAATTTAAGGGAAAGTTGGCTGTGCCCGGGACGTGTCAGTGTCCGTGGGAGGTCAAGCTTAAAAACTGAGATATTAATGATTCTATTTTATAGGTCAAATTGGGGTCAGCCAGCCCCCCCTCAAAAACTAAAGCAGCACAAACGAAACTTTTTGCAGCACAAAACAGCACAAACGAAGCACAAACGATTGACATAGTTTTTGTGTAGGTGTGCGTTTGATGGGGGGCCAACTTCACGCAGGTCAAGTGGACTGCTGGACCCACGCGTGCACGTTTGGCCAAGAATATTGGCAGGCTTTTTAAATAGTTTGTGTGGTAAATGTGAACGAGAGCGTGCATTTTTAAATAACTGTTGTGTGGTAGCGTGGCTACGTTATTTTAAAAGCTGAGCTGCACGATAGGGGAGCTGTGTGTGGGGCTCACGACGCACAGGTAACTTTTAAACGTTTTTAAATTTATAAAATTTTATCCAACCTGTTTAAGTGTTTTTTGTAATCTTAATATTTTGCTCACCTGCCATGTGTATTAAAATATCATATAATCATATCATATAATGTAGGCAACTGTACATTAGTAAACAGAATAATCTTACCAATTTCCAACAGTGAAGTTTTAATGAGCAAGATTGCAATGTGTTAAAATATGTAGGCTAAAACATACTGCATTTAAAATGTCGCAGTGCACAAACTATAAACATAATTTTGGTGACATGGATGTACATAATTGGGATTATTAAATGATTTGTTTTCTGGTTTTAGAGCAAAATCTGTGCATTTTAGGGCAGTTTCACACGCGCGCATAAAGGGTAGTACAAAATAATGAGAGTCAAACACAGGTCTCATTAAAAGTCCTGGAGTTGTGTTTCGTTTCATTCACCCATGTTCTGTCTACATCTTCAAAGCTCAAAATAGTCTGTTCCCCCTTGTAATGTCATGAGGCTGAGTAGTTTTTTAAGTAAACAGCTCTTTTTACCTTTAGTTCAGTAGAGAGCCTTCGGTTGAAGAGACAACCTTCGAGACGACCTCAACACTTTCTACATCCGCTTTGAGACCACCACCATCACCCCCACAGAACACAGACACACCTCAACCAATCCCGCCTGTCGTCTCATCAGCCCGGGTACACAAAGCCCTGAGGAGGACCAACCCCTGCAAAGCCCCAGGCCCAGACAGTATTCCTGGGAGGGCCCTCAGAGCATGTACTAATGAGCTGGCTGACGTCTTCACCTCCATTTTCAACCTCTCCCTCAGCCAACGCACTGTCCCCACCTGCTACAAATCCACCACCATCATCCCTGTCCCCAAGAAGAACCCCCCATCCTGCCTGAATGACTACAGGCCAGTAGCACTCACTTCAATCATTATGAAGTGTTTCGAGAGAGTGATACTGCCCCACATTCAGAGCAGCATACCTGACTCTAGTGACCCCCTACAATATGCCTACAGGCCCATCCGGTCCACCTCTGACGCCATCGCCGCCATCCTCCATGTCTCGCTCTCCCACCTAGAAAATAAAGACTCCTATGTCAGGATACTCTTTATTGACTACAGCGCCGCCTTCAACACAGTCATCCCCCACAGACTCACCCACAAACTGTCATCACTTGGACTACACCCTGCCCTCTGTGACTGGCTCCTGGACTTCCTGACTGGCAGGCCCCAGTCTGTCAGGATTGGAAACATAACTTCAACCAGCATCACCACTAACATCGGCACCCCACAGGGCTGCGTCCTCAGCCCCATCCTCTACACCCTGTTCACCCACGACTGCGTCGCATCCCACCCCAAGAACTTCATCCTGAAGTTTGCTGACGACACCGCTGTGATAGGTCGTATCACAGGCGGAGACGAGGCGGCCTACAGGAGGGAGGTGGACAGTCTGGTGACATGGTGCGGGGACAACAACCTCACTCTGAACACAGACAAGACCAAGGAGATGACAGTGGACATGAGGAAGGAGAGAAGACCTCATCAGCCAATTTTTATCCGGGACCTTGACGTGGAGAGAGTGAGCACCTTTAAATACCTGGGGGTCCACATCAGTGACCTCACCTGGACACTCAACACAACACAGGTGGTGAAGAAGGCTCAACAGTGGCTGTACTTCCTGAGGAGGCTGAGGAAATTTGGCATGTCACCCAAAATCCTCAGCAACTTCTACAGCTGCATCATTGAGTCCATCCTGACCAGCTGCATCACTGTGTGGTACAGCAGCACTACTGTGAAGGACCGCAAACGCCTGCAGAGAGTGGTTAAGACGGCCATAAAGATCACCAGGACTCCTCAACGGTCTCTGCAGAGCGTCTACCACCGCAGAGTCCGCAAGAGAGCTGCCTCCATCATCAAAGACCCCACCCACCCCCAACATGGACT
Organism: Paratrypauchen microcephalus; assembly: GCA_036785185.1. Classification (NCBI taxonomy): domain Eukaryota; kingdom Metazoa; phylum Chordata; class Actinopteri; order Gobiiformes; family Gobiidae; genus Paratrypauchen; species Paratrypauchen microcephalus. The sequence goes on along the minus strand of JAVJIX010000134.1, from coordinate 1,062,790 downwards.
ATTCACACTCCCACCTTCAGGCCGGAGGTACAGGAGTGTGAAAAGCAGGACCACTAGACTTAAGAACTCTTTCTTCCCAACTGCTCTCAGACTCTTGAACTGCTAAGCAACAGCCCCCCCTCCTGGACATTGATTGACCTATACTTGCACATGAGTAATTTGCACTATTATTGACCAACTGTTAAATTAATCTGTCAGATTACAGCTGCACATGTAACTGCTCGAATGTTTACACTTCCTGTTTGCACTATATCAACCATGTTTGCACATCGTTTTTTTTTTTAACTACCGACAGTCGCACATAAAACTAATGTTGCACATTATCTGTAAATATGTACATAGCACCTAGCCTGTATTTGTCATAGTGTATATTCTGTCAAGATTGTTTCTATTTGATTATATATATTTTTACATGCTTCTCTTTATCTTTATCTATTTTAAATTTTTGCATGCTCTTGGCATCCAGAGTGGGCAGCAAAGCAAGAATTTCATTGTACAGGGAAATGTGTTTCTTTACTGTGCATATGACAATAAAAGCTTTGAATTTGAGATTGGCAATTCCAGACCTGAAATCATCCAAGTGATTCTAGTGAATGTGCATGGAGAAAAATACAGTGGAGCACTTCTTGTATTACCACATGACTTAACAAGGTGGAGAGAAGTCTAAAAGTGCACAGTGTGTGTAAATGAAACAAAACACAACTCCAGTTATGTTTTGATGATACAACATTATAACATGGATCAGAAAATGGCATATTTCCTGTTTTTTCTTTCATCTCTGAAAGTGTGCACTGCTGTAATACAAATCTAAATGAAAACATCTGTGCTTCTAAGTAAACTGATGCGATGCATTGCGCATGTCAGATCTCTTCCCCATTACGCACACCTTGATGTGAAGGAGCTCATAAGCCCCTCCCCCTATGATGTTTTAACATTTAACGTTCGCCTGGATATGTATTGCAGAGAAAGAAAATTTCGGATATCCACAAAGACATTCTTCCTATCCGTAATTGTCATTTTAGATATCCACAAAGAAATTTTTCCTAGGGCAAATGACGTCACTTTTGCCATTCATTTGTATGGGGTTCGTCATTATGGATATCCACAATTCAGTTCCAGATATCCACTACGTCAATTATGGATATCCGCAACTGAATTATAGATATCTGTAATTCCAGTGTGCGATATCTACAATTTAATTTTGACTAGTCATAACTCCAGTTCAAGATATCTTTAATTCACCTCAATTCAAGATATCGACATGTTCCTTTTCAGATGTCTTAAATTAAGTTTTGACCAGGTGAAGTGAAGTTGTAGATATATCTAACTGGAATTACGACTAGTTGAAATTACGTTAAGATATCTCAAATTGGAATTAGGCATAGTCGAGGCCGGACCCAAAATGTTCTCCTGCCCACCCAATTGGTCAACTGTATTTGATGTAATTTCATGCCTATCACGTTTTCTTGTTTGCCAGGCCAAAATTCCATGACGTCTGATTCGCCAAGCCGTTTACCCAAGAACAAAGCGCCCAGCAGCAGCGGCAGCGCAGAGCAGGTGATCCGAGGATAGAGCCTCATTTTGCCGCTAGTGGTCCCCTCCGTGTCGCGTTGTCTGCATGAACACGAGCACTGCACTCCGCTCCGGACTTTGTGTGCAGCTCTGCCCGTGGAATCCAAGCGCAAACCCACAGTATTCTACAATATTCCACAGTATTCCTCAGTATTCCCTTGCGTTGCTTCAGCCCCACAGCTCCATCGCAACCCTGGGGTCCATCCTCACGTGCAGTCACGGAGCAGGCTCCACGGGCGGGTAGCGCAGTGGAAGCAGCCCGCTGTCCGGCCCGTGTGTGTGTGTGAGTGTGTGAGGGGCTGCTAGGGACACATTCTCTGGAGTCTGAATCATCTCCACAAGCCACATCCACAAATGTTTTCCCCGATCAATTCATTTTTGTATAATTTCATTTTCATTTCATCATCACTCCAAGGTCCAAGGTCCTGGTTATTTGGTATTTGTAATTTTATTTATGTCATATAGAACGCTGGGCATAGTAATTGATTAGTAGTAATAGCCTGGCCACACCTTTGATAGGTTTATGCTCTGTTGGCCATACATTAGAACAGCTTCTTAACCACAGGGCCGAGGCCCAAACTTGGGCCATAAGTACCACCTTGAGGGCCACAAAAAATGTTCTGTTTTGCACTAGTGGGCTGCGAGGGCCGTGGGACTGAGTAGGATATCAACTGAAGACACCAGAGATAGGCTATGGTCAATCTAAAATGCACTAGAATGCAGGAAATTGCATCTAAGAAATCCAAAATTTTCTGGGGGAGGACCCCCACACCCCCCCTCTGGCCTGAGCCCCATATGTTCACCACCTCTCCCTTCACCTTTGATACACTGTTAATACTTAATGGGCCCCAAACCACTCTGCACTGGGAAAACTGGGCCTCAACGTCAGGGTCGTTTTGTTTATGCACACTAATGAAACGTTCGCTGAAAATTATATTAACGACAAAAACTGTTTTTAACACTGACGGTTGTTTAGATTTAGGGACAAATGGCTTTTTGGACGGATTGGTGCTTCCTGTGTCATGATGTCATAATGACGTTTGAGATATCTTTAATTTTCAATCTGCCTAGTCAAAATGGAATTAGATATCTGCAATTGTCATTTCTGATGTGTGATGAGCTCAATGTCGTTTTCAATTATGTAACTGCAGATATCTGTAATTCCGTTTTGCCTAGACAAAACTGAATTGCAGATTTCTCTGTCGTTTTTGTCTTGTTAAAATTATGTTACATATACCTCAAATGACAATTCCCACTATCCAAAATTAAATTACGCCTAGTTGGAAAGACGTTGATAATGTTAATTCGGACAATGTTAATTTGGGATAGTCAAACTTAGTGTTTAAATGTTAAAACGGCTTCCCATACTCCCCCTCACTGCTCGTCAATTTGGAACAGTGCAAAAGGCCCATATTATTATTTTCTGATCTGTTATAATGTTTAGTCATCAAAAACATTTCCAGAGATGGATGGGATGGGAGATGGGCGACAGGTGAGTCTTGAGCCACTCTTAAAAACATGAACGTTCTCTGCAGCCCTGAGATCCTCCGGCAGTTCCATAGACGAGGGCCGTAGTACTGAAAAGACGCTTCTCCGTGAGTGTGTGTCCTGACCTTGGGAATGACCAGGAGCTGCCGGAGGAGCGCAGGGCCCGTGAAGGTTCGTAAGGGGAAAGCACTTCTGAAAGATAAGAAGGCCCAAGACCATTTAGACATTTAAAAAACAGTAAAAGAACTTTAAAATCTATCCTGAAACTCACAGGGAGCCAATGCAGAGATTTTAAGACCGGTGTAATGTGGTCCTGCCCTCTGGTCCTAGTCAGGACACGTGCTGAAATCGTCCAGGTCTGAACTGACGAAGCAACTCGGTTGAGTTGCGAAACATTTTCGACCAAATAAACTTTGTCCAGTTGACAAATATCTGATAAAAGGAGATATTCAATTTGTTCATGTAATATTTAAGTCAAGCAGGTGGCAGACACTCTACTAGAAAAGTTAGTCAAAACACACCAGTTAGATCCTATTTAGAGAAATATAAATTTGTAAACTTTGACATTTAAAAGCCCCATAGTACATCAGAATAAAAACTACAAAGCACTTAATTTAAAACAATGATTATACAGGATAAAATATTGAGTGCTGTTTTGTTTGTAAGGACTCCATCTCCACCTGCATTTGCTCGTTCTGTGGGGAAAAGCCACAATCTGAACTTTGGCATGTTTCTCGATTTCTTGACACTGAATTTAAAGCTCCGTTAGATTCAGGATGCATGCGAGGGTAAAACGGCCCGACCAGCCAATTAAGAGGCGTATTATTGACCAAATAATCCATGACGTGATCTAGTGATTTCCTCATTTTCCTCAGCTGATCCCTGCTGTTGGTCAAGACGCTATCAGACAAATCAGCCAACACATTAGCCTTGCTGAAGTTTGAATATATTTGAGAGGCGGAGTGGCTGAGGGAGAGCGCCTCCTGCTGGATGTGACTGGGAAGGCCCTGCAGACCCGAGGCGAGGCCCAGACAGGTGGTTTGGAGCTGGTGTGTGAGGGAGCGTGCCATAGAAAAAGTGCGAGATTCTATTACCTGCAAAAAACAAATCAAATATTTAGTCTGTTTTAATTTTTGTCAGATAATCTTGTGTTTTTATGAACATTTTTCTTACTTCTGCCTCATGAGTGTGCTCATTTTGACCACTGGACTTCCACACCGCCATAGAGCTGAGTTTGTCCATTACCATCTGGTTGGCCCCATCAATATTCTTTCTGACATATTCAATCTAGAAAAACACATGTAAAAAGGTTTTGATGACAACATATTGGCGAGTCTAAATTTAGATAATGATGTCTGAAATATTTGTTAAGGTAATTGACAAAAATATGATTATTAGTAACATGTTATTTGTTTATACAAACCTCATCTAAGTACATAATAATCTATATAATATAATATATAATAATAACCTATGGCAGAAAAGAAGAGACAGAAAAAACAAGAGCTATATGTGTATCTTTTTTATTTTATTTTATTTTTTTTAAATTTTAGATCCAACTCCAGGTCGAGGCAGAGGGCTTGACTCTACCACCGCAGAGTCCGCAAGAGAGCTGCCTCCATCATCAAAGACCCCACCCACCCCCAACATGGACTATTCACACTCCCACCTTCAGGCCGGAGGTACAGGAGTGTGAAAAGCAGGACCACTAGACTTAAGAACTCTTTCTTCCCAACTGCTCTCAGACTCTTGAACTGCTAAGCAACAGCCCCCCCTCCTGGACATTGATTGACCTATACTTGCACATGAGTAATTTGCACTATTATTGACCAACTGTTAAATTAATCTGTCAGATTACAGCTGCACATGTAACTGCTCGAATGTTTACACTTCCTGTTTGCACTATATCAACCATGTTTGCACATCGTTTTTTTTTTTTAACTACCGACAGTCGCACATAAAACTAATGTTGCACATTATCTGTAAATATGTACATAGCACCTAGCCTGTATTTGTCATAGTGTATATTCTGTCAAGATTGTTTCTATTTGATTATATATATTTTTACATGCTTCTCTTTATCTTTATCTATTTTAAATTTTTGCATGCTCTTGGCATCCAGAGTGGGCAGCAAAGCAAGAATTTCATTGTACAGGGAAATGTGTTTCTTTACTGTGCATATGACAATAAAAGCTTTGAATTTGAGATTGGCAATTCCAGACCTGAAATCATCCAAGTGATTCTAGTGAATGTGCATGGAGAAAAATACAGTGGAGCACTTCTTGTATTACCACATGACTTAACAAGGTGGAGAGAAGTCTAAAAGTGCACAGTGTGTGTAAATGAAACAAAACACAACTCCAGTTATGTTTTGATGATACAACATTATAACATGGATCAGAAAATGGCATATTTCCTGTTTTTTCTTTCATCTCTGAAAGTGTGCACTGCTGTAATACAAATCTAAATGAAAACATCTGTGCTTCTAAGTAAACTGATGCGATGCATTGCGCATGTCAGATCTCTTCCCCATTACGCACACCTTGATGTGAAGGAGCTCATAAGCCCCTCCCCCTATGATGTTTTAACATTTAACGTTCGCCTGGATATGTATTGCAGAGAAAGAAAATTTCGGATATCCACAAAGACATTCTTCCTATCCGTAATTGTCATTTTAGATATCCACAAAGAAATTTTTCCTAGGGCAAATGACGTCACTTTTGCCATTCATTTGTATGGGGTTCGTCATTATGGATATCCACAATTCAGTTCCAGATATCCACTACGTCAATTATGGATATCCGCAACTGAATTATAGATATCTGTAATTCCAGTGTGCGATATCTACAATTTAATTTTGACTAGTCATAACTCCAGTTCAAGATATCTTTAATTCACCTCAATTCAAGATATCGACATGTTCCTTTTCAGATGTCTTAAATTAAGTTTTGACCAGGTGAAGTGAAGTTGTAGATATATCTAACTGGAATTACGACTAGTTGAAATTACGTTAAGATATCTCAAATTGGAATTAGGCATAGTCGAGGCCGGACCCAAAATGTTCTCCTGCCCACCCAATTGGTCAACTGTATTTGATGTAATTTCATGCCTATCACGTTTTCTTGTTTGCCAGGCCAAAATTCCATGACGTCTGATTCGCCAAGCCGTTTACCCAAGAACAAAGCGCCCAGCAGCAGCGGCAGCGCAGAGCAGGTGATCCGAGGATAGAGCCTCATTTTGCCGCTAGTGGTCCCCTCCGTGTCGCGTTGTCTGCATGAACACGAGCACTGCACTCCGCTCCGGACTTTGTGTGCAGCTCTGCCCGTGGAATCCAAGCGCAAACCCACAGTATTCTACAATATTCCACAGTATTCCTCAGTATTCCCTTGCGTTGCTTCAGCCCCACAGCTCCATCGCAACCCTGGGGTCCATCCTCACGTGCAGTCACGGAGCAGGCTCCACGGGCGGGTAGCGCAGTGGAAGCAGCCCGCTGTCCGGCCCGTGTGTGTGTGTGAGTGTGTGAGGGGCTGCTAGGGACACATTCTCTGGAGTCTGAATCATCTCCACAAGCCACATCCACAAATGTTTTCCCCGATCAATTCATTTTTGTATAATTTCATTTTCATTTCATCATCACTCCAAGGTCCAAGGTCCTGGTTATTTGGTATTTGTAATTTTATTTATGTCATATAGAACGCTGGGCATAGTAATTGATTAGTAGTAATAGCCTGGCCACACCTTTGATAGGTTTATGCTCTGTTGGCCATACATTAGAACAGCTTCTTAACCACAGGGCCGAGGCCCAAACTTGGGCCATAAGTACCACCTTGAGGGCCACAAAAAATGTTCTGTTTTGCACTAGTGGGCTGCGAGGGCCGTGGGACTGAGTAGGATATCAACTGAAGACACCAGAGATAGGCTATGGTCAATCTAAAATGCACTAGAATGCAGGAAATTGCATCTAAGAAATCCAAAATTTTCTGGGGAGGACCCCCCCACCCCCCCCCTGGCCTGAGCCCCATATGTTCACCACCTCTCCCTTCACCTTTGATACACTGTTAATACTTAATGGGCCCCAAACCACTCTGCACTGGGAAAACTGGGCCTCAACGTCAGGGTCGTTTTGTTTATGCACACTAATGAAACGTTCGCTGAAAATTATATTAACGACAAAAACTGTTTTTAACACTGACGGTTGTTTAGATTTAGGGACAAATGGCTTTTTGGACGGATTGGTGCTTCCTGTGTCATGATGTCATAATGACGTTTGAGATATCTTTAATTTTCAATCTGCCTAGTCAAAATGGAATTAGATATCTGCAATTGTCATTTCTGATGTGTGATGAGCTCAATGTCGTTTTCAATTATGTAACTGCAGATATCTGTAATTCCGTTTTGCCTAGACAAAACTGAATTGCAGATTTCTCTGTCGTTTTTGTCTTGTTAAAATTATGTTACATATACCTCAAATGACAATTCCCACTATCCAAAATTAAATTACGCCTAGTTGGAAAGACGTTGATAATGTTAATTCGGACAATGTTAATTTGGGATAGTCAAACTTAGTGTTTAAATGTTAAAACGGCTTCCCATACTCCCCCTCACTGCTCGTCAATTTGGAACAGTGCAAAAGGCCCATATTATTATTTTCTGATCTGTTATAATGTTTAGTCATCAAAAACATTTCCAGAGATGGATGGGATGGGAGATGGGCGACAGGTGAGTCTTGAGCCACTCTTAAAAACATGAACGTTCTCTGCAGCCCTGAGATCCTCCGGCAGTTCCATAGACGAGGGCCGTAGTACTGAAAAGACGCTTCTCCGTGAGTGTGTGTCCTGACCTTGGGAATGACCAGGAGCTGCCGGAGGAGCGCAGGGCCCGTGAAGGTTCGTAAGGGGAAAGCACTTCTGAAAGATAAGAAGGCCCAAGACCATTTAGACATTTAAAAAACAGTAAAAGAACTTTAAAATCTATCCTGAAACTCACAGGGAGCCAATGCAGAGATTTTAAGACCGGTGTAATGTGGTCCTGCCCTCTGGTCCTAGTCAGGACACGTGCTGAAATCGTCCAGGTCTGAACTGACGAAGCAACTCGGTTGAGTTGCGAAACATTTTCGACCAAATAAACTTTGTCCAGTTGACAAATATCTGATAAAAGGAGATATTCAATTTGTTCATGTAATATTTAAGTCAAGCAGGTGGCAGACACTCTACTAGAAAAGTTAGTCAAAACACACCAGTTAGATCCTATTTAGAGAAATATAAATTTGTAAACTTTGACATTTAAAAGCCCCATAGTACATCAGAATAAAAACTACAAAGCACTTAATTTAAAACAATGATTATACAGGATAAAATATTGAGTGCTGTTTTGTTTGTAAGGACTCCATCTCCACCTGCATTTGCTCGTTCTGTGGGGAAAAGCCACAATCTGAACTTTGGCATGTTTCTCGATTTCTTGACACTGAATTTAAAGCTCCGTTAGATTCAGGATGCATGCGAGGGTAAAACGGCCCGACCAGCCAATTAAGAGGCGTATTATTGACCAAATAATCCATGACGTGATCTAGTGATTTCCTCATTTTCCTCAGCTGATCCCTGCTGTTGGTCAAGACGCTATCAGACAAATCAGCCAACACATTAGCCTTGCTGAAGTTTGAATATATTTGAGAGGCGGAGTGGCTGAGGGAGAGCGCCTCCTGCTGGATGTGACTGGGAAGGCCCTGCAGACCTGAGGCGAGGCCCAGACAGGTGGTTTGGAGCTGGTGTGTGAGGGAGCGTGCCATAGAAAAAGTGCGAGATTCTATTACCTGCAAAAAACAAATCAAATATTTAGTCTGTTTTAATTTTTGTCAGATAATCTTGTGTTTTTATGAACATTTTTCTTACTTCTGCCTCATGAGTGTGCTCATTTTGACCACTGGACTTCCACACCGCCATAGAGCTGAGTTTGTCCATTACCATCTGGTTGGCCCCATCAATATTCTTTCTGACATATTCAATCTAGAAAAACACATGTAAAAAGGTTTTGATGACAACATATTGGCGAGTCTAAATTTAGATAATGATGTCTGAAATATTTGTTAAGGTAATTGACAAAAATATGATTATTAGTAACATGTTATTTGTTTATACAAACCTCATCTAAGTACATAATAATCTATATAATATAATATATAATAATAACCTATGGCAGAAAAGAAGAGACAGAAAAAACAAGAGCTATATGTGTATCTTTTTTATTTTATTTAATTTTTTTTAAATTTTAGATCCAACTCCAGGTCGAGGCAGAGGGCTTGACTCAGATCAAGGTTCACATCATGCATCTTGCTCCAGCATATTCCAAAATTTTGCTCTTGAGGTCAGAAAATTCATTCATTCATTTGTTAAATCAGACCACGTTATAGTTGTTAGGATCATTATAACTCATGTTCTCTATTCTTTCAGGTTCTTATGTCCAGTTGCTTCCAGTGCCGTAGCTGTGAGGCTCTGGTTTATGACGAGGAGATCATCGCAGGAAGGACCGCGGACGACTCCAACCTCAACACCGACTGCCCCTTCTGTCGCACCGCCTTCCTGCCTTTACTGCACATAGAGTTTCATGATCTACGCACATCCAGGTACCACTGATCACAGGGGAATACCAAAGACCTTTTTAGTGTGTGTCATGATACTAAAATGTGAAACTCTAATTCACCATGCATGATACTCAATGCTGATTCTGATACCACAATGATACTACAAAGCTCAATCTGTGTAATCCCTCAGTGGTCCAGGTAGATAACATGGTTTTAGTATCAGTCAGTACCAGATTTCCAATACTTTTGTCAACCCTAGGCTCTTTTAGTTCTAGATTAAGATAAGACTTTATTGATCTCACACAGGAGAAATTCACTTGCCACATTAGCTCAAGGGCAGTTTAGTGCAAAGAAGTTAGAACAAAAATGTGCATACAAACAAGATAAGTCATAATAATAATAATGGGTAAATAAGAAAATTGTAGAAAATTACACAGTTGGTAATAATAATGTATAAAAAAAAAGTATTTCTTATGAACAGAGAGAAAGTGTGTGAGTACCAGGAGAAAATAGGTGGCAGGTGGAATGAGGTGAAGGATCAAATGATTGTTGGTGTGGAGGAAGAATGGCAACAGTTCAAGAGTGCAGTGGTTGGGTGTGCAGAGGAAGTGTGTGGTGTGAGACGTGTTGGAGGTGGTGTAAGAAAGGGAAGTGAATGGTGGTGCGAGGATGTAAGGTTGGCTGTAACTGAGAAGAGACGTGCGTATGAAGTATGGCTGCAGAGAAAGGACAGGGAGTCGTATGAGTGTTATAAGGAGAAGAGAAGTGATGCAAAGAGAGCTGTGCGTGAGGCAAAAGTGGCTGCGGACGAAAGGTGGGGCAGACAGTTGACTGACAATTTTCGGGAGAACAAGAAAATGTTTTGGAAGGAGGTGAAAAGAGTGCGAAAGGAAGTGTCTGGGAAGGAGGAGAAAGTGAAAACAGAGGATGGAAGGATGCTGAATGAGGGGAATGCTGTAAGAAAGAGGTGGGCGGAGGATTTTGAGAGGCTGTTGAATGTGGAGGAAGATCGGGATGCTGTGATTGTGATGGATGGAAGGGAAAGCAGATTGAATGTACTGGGAGAGTTGAATGAAGCGTTGATTACGAGAGAGGAAGTTGAGCAAGCTGTGGGAAAGTTGAAAGCAGGAAAGGCTGCAGGTGTGGATGGGTGTACTGTGGAATGTTTGAAGTGTGGTGGAGCGAGTGTCACCGAGTGGTGTGTGAGATTGTTGAATGTGTGTTTTGTAAGTGGGCAGGTGCCACTTGACTGGACGAGTGCGTGTGTGGTTCCACTGTACAAGGGTAAGGGTGATAAGTATGAATGTAGTAGTTATAGGGGTATTAGCCTGTTGAGTGTTGTAGGCAAGGTGTATGGAAGAGTGCTGATTAACAGGGTAGTGGAGGGGACTGAGTGTATGATTGGTGAAGAGCAGTGTGGTTTCAGGAGAGGTAGAGGATGTGTGGACCAGGTGTTTGCTGTGAGACAGGTGTGTGAAAAGTATTTGGCTAAGGGGAGGGAGGTGTTTTGGGCGTTTATGGATTTAGAGAAGGCGTATGATAGGATTGATAGAGAGGCGTTGTGGGTTGTGTTGAGTTTGTATGGTATCGATGGTAGATTGTTGGAAGGTGTGAAGAGTTTTTATAGAAACAGTAGAGCGTGTGTGAGAGTGGGAAATAGCACGAGTGAGTGGTTTCCTGTGAGGGTTGGTTTGCGTCAGGGATGTGTGATGTCTCCGTGGTTGTTTAATGTGTATATGGATGGTGTGGTAAAAGAGGTGAATGCAAGAGTGTCAGGTAAGGGTGTGAGCATGGTGAATGTTGATGGCAGCGAATGGAGCATGAATCAGTTGTTGTTTGCAGATGATACTGCACTAGTGGCTGATTCAGAGGAGAGCTTGGCACGTTTGGTTGAGGAGTTTGGAAGGGTGTGTGACAGAAGGAAGCTGAGAGTGAATGTGAATAAGAGTAAGGTGATGAGGTGCACGAGGTCAAAGGATGAACGTAGGTTGAATGTGGCATTAAATGGGGAGTTGTTGGAAGAGGTAGAGTGTTTTCAGTATTTGGGGTCGCATGTTGGTGTGGATGGTGGAATAGGGGGTGAGGTAGAGTTTAGAATGAATGAAGTACGTAAGATATGGGGGGGAATGAAGAGAGTGTTTGAATGTAGGTCACTGGGAATGGTTGCGAAAAGGAGATTGTATGAGGGTGTGGTGGTGCCTGCTGCGTTGTATGGGGCTGAAACGTGGAGTTTGAAAGTTGCGGAGAAGAGGAAGTTGAATGTAGTTGAGATGAGATGTCTGAGGAGTATGTGTGGTGTGACGCGCATGGATCGTGTGAGAAATAAAGATATCCGAGAGAGAACTGGTGTGTTGCGAGAGTTGGCTGAGAGAGCAGAGCAAAAGGCATTGGGATGGTTTGGACATGTTGAGAGGATGGAAAGGGAGCGATTGGTGAAAAAGGTGTATGAATCTGATGTGAGTGGAGTGAGAATGAGAGGAAGACCGCGAATGGGATGGACAGAGGGTGTAAGAAGAGCGTTGAATGCAAGAGGGATGACTGTGGTGCAAGGGAGAGAGGCTGCTCAGGACAGGGATGAATGGAGAGAGTTTGTGTATGAATGAATGGATGGGTGTGGTAGAGGACGGGTCTTGATATGAAGCGGCAGGGGGAAACCAGCTTTGGCTGAGGCCCTGCTGTGGAAGTGCCCACACTGGGCTGTGCAGCTGACCCTGGTGCAGTGTGGTGTGGTTTAGATCGGTCCTTAGACCTTAAACCAAGGTGTCCTTTTCCCCAACATCATCATGCCTCTCCGGTGACGTTTGGGTGGTGCTGGCGTCTGAGTGCTGGTTTGTTCTGAGTGCTGGGTTGTTTGGGGGGTTGCTGGCGGGCTTGGGTGGTATCACCAGGTCTGGTTTCGGGGTGCCGAGGGGGTGGCTGGCTGGTGCTTAGGGGTGTGGTCCGGATGGCCGCCTGGATCCAGGGGTTCTTTGGGGTTTTGTATGGTGGACGGGGGCACCTGGAGGGGGGCGACGTTATCTAGGTGCACCTTTAGTTATTACTGTTACTGCTGTTGTAGTGGGATGATTGCGGATGGTCTGGACCTGGACCCTCTCCCAATGTTTTGGATTGTTTTTAATGCATCATTTCTTAGTCAGGGCAAGCTGAATACCTACACCTAGGCTGCAGGACAATGTCCTCCTTCTTTTAATGCATCATTTCTTAGTGAGGGCTGAACACCTACACTTAGGTTTGCAGGACAATGTCCTCCTTCTTTTAATGCATTTAGACACAATATAAATAGCATACACATTATACACAATATAGGGCAACATAGGATATGAAGAAATGTTCGGAGAGGGGGGAGAAGTGGATTTTAAAGTGGGGCGACAGCGGTGATGGTGATGGACGGAAGGTGTGCTTGGGTGCTTGTCCCTCTCTAGGTGCTGTCCCTGTGTGGTCCTCTGGAGGATTCCTGGGTGCTGGCGGTGGTCCGGTTTACGCTCTGGGTCTGGCCGGTCATCCCTTTGTGCCGCCTGGGGCGGGTCCTGGGGGTTTTTCCGCTCGGGTTCGCTGGCTGCCTTCTCGGTTGTCCAGTGCATGGATGGGGGGTGGGTGGACGCCAGTGTGGGAAGAGAGTGGTGATGGTGATGAGGAAAGGACGCTGGTACAAACGAGGGGAAAAAAATAAATAAATAAATAAAATAAAATAAAAGTCACGGAAGGAGGGTTTGGGGAAAGGAAGGAAAGGAAAGGAACAAAAATGTATGCCCTGTCTAGGCTACCCCACTATGGTGGGACACAGCCTTTGTATATAGATAGATAGATAGATAGATAGATAGATAGATAGATTTCTTATGTACACTGAATGAGAAAAACACAAAGTACTGTAAAGTACAGTGGTCCCTCGTTTATCGCGGGGGTTATGTTCCAGAAACAACCCGTAATAAGTGAAATCCGCGAAGTAGGACAACTTTATATTTTATAATTATTATATATGTTTTAAGGCTGTAAATGCCTCACCACTTTATACTTTTCTCAGACTGGAATTAACATTTTCTCACATTTCTCTTGTTTAAACATTGCATCAATTATTGCCATTGAGGTGGTTCTTTGTGACCTAAACCCTTATTGTCCTGCATTTATTATTTGATGTTTGTCAAGAAACTTTTCGAGATGTGAGTTGACGAGTTTTTCAAAGATTTTTGAAAAATGTGGCAGTAGGGAAATTGGTCTTTAGTTTGTAAAATTATGTTTGGTCTCACTCTTAAATATTGGTATTACTTTTGCAGTTTTCATTTTATTCGGGAAACGCCCTGAATGAAAGTATAAGTTACAGATATGGGTTTATTACTTTTTAACCTGTGTATTAAGTAACGCGTTACCGGCATCACTGCCTACAACCTATTAAGTTGTGTATTAAGTAAGGTGCGAGTGACTTTTTTTCGCTGAAAACGCACGGTGCCTGCATTATCTAACCGATTTTCTGGGCACAGAAGCGCTGTGCGCTGCGCTTGAATTGCGTAACTAAATTTCAGCGGGAGAAATACCATGTGTGGTGTGTGAGCGTGTGAACACGTCGAATTGCGTGTGTCACACTCTCAAAGCGTGAGACTTGAGAGCCCTACATGTAACGTGTTACGTGACATAAGGCTCAAGGTAAAGTAGGCCCAAGCTAACCCTTAGCACAACACATAAATACAATGTAACTCACTCTCAATTACAGAAATCAAACAAACAACTTGCATAAGACGAACAAAAACCACACAATCAGAGGACAGCAGAAACACAAAGGCAGGTATCCTAATAGTCTGCACTAAACACTGCTGCTTGTAACGATCTCTCTGACAGATTGCAACTTGCTGCAGGATGGAGTCCAAGGCGTCTTCTGAATGGATGAGTGTCCAGGTGAAGTGAGGTGCATGGCAAGTGAGGAGAGAGTTAGTGTCAAAGTCTGTGGCTCCTAGCGGCCACAAGTAATATTATAATATTTCTAGAGTAGCAATATTGAGTGATTGATAGTATCAAAGACAAGGTCAGTAAAAATATTTTTGTCATCTAGTGCATTTGTGATTCCCTCTATTGCATCAATTATTGCCATTGAGGTGGTTCTTTGTGACCTAAACCCTTATTGTCCTGCATTTATTTGATGTTTGTCAAGAAACTTTTCGAGATGTGAGTTGATGAGTTTTTCAAGGATTTTTGAAAAATGTGGCAGTAGGGAAATTGGTCTTTAGTTTGTAAAATTATGTTTGGTCTCACTCTTAAATATTGGTATTACTTTTGCAGTTTTCATTTTATTCGGGAAACGCCCTGAATGAAAGTATAAGTTACAGATATGGGTTTATTACTTTTTAACTAGTACCATGTCTATGTCATGACAATCTTTGAAGAGTTTACTTTTACACTTGAGAACAATGTTAGTCACCTCCTGTACATCACCTGCCTTCCATCTGCATTAAATATTATTGCTATATATTATTGTTGTATATTATGTCTTTTTTGGTACAATACAGTCCAAAGTTGAATGGCTATCCATGTGTCTATGTGCTGCTGCAAAACTTAAACTTCATTAAAATCACTGCTCATTGCATCTTCTCCCAGACAGGTTCCTCTCTCCATCAGAAAGCAGATGGATGGAAGCAGAAGGTGAACGACTCCAGGAATTCTCGGCCTAGAACTCCCAATGTTGTGGAGCAGGAGGCACAGGTAAGACAAGGCAGTAAACAGTGTCTCAGTTTAGGATACAAAAATCATCTAAAAGAATAAGTTATGATTTTCATTTTATTATTAATATTCATAGCCTGTTTTTTAAATGAAATGTGTTGAGTGTACGCATCTACTAATTTACTACGCTGTAAACATTGAATTAAGTCGACAAGATGCCGCACTGAATAAAACGGTAGATTTTGTCAAATAGAGTGTAAAATTTCATTCGAGCTCACCTCCACTAGATGGTAGACATGCCAGACTACATCCCCGACTCAGAATTACCTCATGCTTCTATAATAATAATAATAATAATAATAATAATAATAATAATAATAATAATAATAATAATAATAATAATAATAATAATAATATTAGTAGTAGTAGTAGTAGTAGTAATGTTTACTATTTACTATTTTACCAGTATTACTATTTAGTATTGTGCAATATAGGTGAGGAGCATTTTGGGGGGAAATAAATACTGCATTTTATCATTCAAACATGTAACATTTCATGAAAATTCTATAATCCAACATGGCTGCCGCCATATGACATCATAATATGCAAATTAGATGGGTAAATTGAATCCCTACATAAACTTTTGGGTCATCCCAACATTTCTGTAATGTATCGCTTATCACTTTTAAGTTCTAGTCTTTTGAAATGAAGATGTCAAAATCGAATGTTTTAAGAGAAAACCTCTGGCACCTAAAGAGTTAGGGTTCAAAGAACAAAATATTTGTCCCGTTATTGTTTAAGTTCAAGTCATTGTTCAAGCATTGACATATGAAAAAATGTAGGTTAGGTTAGACCAGTGTTTCCCAACCTTTTTTGTCTTGTGTACCCCCTGAGCCTTTTTGTCATACCTCGAGGACCCCCTCACTCATACGTGATGATAATTCTCCAAAAGTAGAACTTGACACAACGGATTATTAAATGAAAATCATTTTATTTCATCTCCTTAATTTGAAAGTTTAATTCTCAGGCATTTTCTCTCTTTTCTTTAACTCAAATTTACTCAAATTAGAATTTTAAAAATCCATAAAATCTCCCAGCGACACTGCCGAGTACCCCCTGCAGTGTGCTCACGTACCCCTGGTTGGGAAACACTGGGTTAGAATATTTGTCCTCTCAACAATGCATTAGGTTCCATTTTACCTGTTACACCCCCTTATTAGTTAGTATCCCAAAGAGCTGTTGTTTAGACATGTCTTCTGATATTATTTAATTTTCAAGATATGCAGTGTGTACGGGCGCAATTTCCTACAGGCGCTACTGTCCTGACCTATCATCCAGCTCAGTTTGAAACATTCAATGATCCAGGCAGGGATTAGACTCACAGAAGGTACCGTAATCCATTTTGATTGTGTTTCTAGCTCCATTTGTCAGTGAGCTCGCTTTTGCAGACTGTGGCCAAGGATGAGGATATGTCGTGGGCCAAGCGGGAGCAACAGGCACTGGGCAGAGTGCCCTCTAGAGGTAGGACATGTGCAACTGCAACATCCATTTACAGATCAAACCATTACCTGCTGTTTGTCAGGGGGTCTGAAACAGTAAGTTATGTACATTAATGTACATAATGATGTTTTGTTGTCATAATCTTTTTTTATTGATATATTAACAGTGCATTAGTAACCATAGATTGTATAAAGAAATAGACATAGCTAACCTGCTAGCCATGACATTCCAAATAGAATATGAGCACGGGTGGTCACATTCTTCAACACCTTCTCCTCTCTCTAAATGCTGCAGTGTTTTGTTTTTTTTTTGGTCTTAAAATGTTCATATTAACCAGCTGTACATGATCATGGTGTTTTTATTTTGCCATTTTTTCTGTTAATAAATTACTATTCCTAATATGGAGCTTGGCTCCAAATTTGCCCCTATGACCTAGCATTGTGAGCTTCATTTGACTGGAGCCAAACGCTGTAGGTGGCATCACACTCCCTTACCCTATATAGTCTATGGAAGTAACATCAAAACAAATTAGAATTTTGGTCTGTTAATGACACATACTTGAAAAATTGTTAAAATGGTTTGTCACTGCTTCATTTTTAATAATTATTGTTTGAATGAAACCACTTGTTCATCATGAAATTATAATAATTGCTGTACCTTGTACCCACCAACAAGTTTTTTTTTTTTTTTTTAATTCTTTGTCATTCTGTTGAGAAGGATTCCCATGACCTGACAGACTTGTTTATTGTGCTCTGCCCCTAGCGCCCTCTCCTGTTCCGACCCGTGCACGCTCCAGCTCAGTGGGCGAGTCTCTGGGCCTGAGCACTGGCAGAGTCATGAGAGCTGTGGTGTCGCATCCCTCCTCCTCTAACCCCAAACTGCTGCCCTTTAGTAAGGGAGAGCTCATCACTGTGCTGGTGGAGGAGCCACGCAACGGGTGGCTCTATGGGCGCATCGAAAGCAGCTTGTGGTACGAGCCTGGCTAATCAGGACTGGCTAGCTATC
This sequence comes from Paratrypauchen microcephalus, assembly GCA_036785185.1. Taxonomy (NCBI): domain Eukaryota; kingdom Metazoa; phylum Chordata; class Actinopteri; order Gobiiformes; family Gobiidae; genus Paratrypauchen; species Paratrypauchen microcephalus. Next base: position 1,045,002 of record JAVJIX010000134.1, on the reverse strand, counting down.
AAAAGGATGCCAGGATGCTCAGGCAAATTATATCTGTTTCTAGTGGGTAAACAATCACTTTGGAGTATGATAAAGGTTCAGTATGTGATTTTCTAGAGGTGGTGGTGGCACATGACCTGCTTGAATCAATGGAGATATATTAGACCTTTATGCCATTCTGTGGAAAATTATAGCCAAATGTTCAACATTTCCAGGGAAACCAGCTGGTGGCTTCCCGCCAGGTCAAAGTCAGGTTTGTGGAGATGCAAACCAGTTTTTCAGTGCAATAAACACTATTTTGTCTATTTTTTTAAATTTAAATTTTAAATTTATTTTATTTTTATTTTTAAGTAGCCACATGCCGCAGCTTTACGTTGTGAAGGCAAGTTTAAAGGGGAAAAAATGCAGATTCATGGTGTATTCGTGCCACAAAAGTGCGAAAGTCCACTTGTTTGATTGTAGGCCATGCACCCTCAGGACCCTTTGACCATGGGCTCTCCACAGACCACCCAAAACTGGGCTTATAGATAAACAAAGCCAGAGGAGTATAAGGCTATAACTCCTACCTTGGGGAAACTGCAGGCCTAATACAGCTCAGGAAAGTTCAGAAACTTTGCCCAGATGCCTCTGAATTCATTATAACATGAATTTTATAATTTAGTGTAAAATTCTATCTTTTTTTAAAGCAGACCTATAGTGCAAAAATCATCTTTCCAATATGTGTTTATTTACATGTATTTGTATAAAAACAGCAAGGTGAAACGTTTTTTTAATTATAATTTAACATTTCACCTAATTTGGCTGCATCAACATGCATAAACATGGAATTGATGGATTCAGGTGATTTTATAAATATAAAATCACCTGAATCCATATAAATCACCATATGTATATATATTAGGGCTGTCAAACGATTAATTTTCTTGATCGCAACTAATCTCAGAAATTTCATAGTTAATCGCGATTAATCGTGATTTATTTTGCATGTTTAAAATTGATATCTTGCAGTAAGACCGTTCAAATTTAAAGTTAAACTCACAATGCAAAGTATTTCTCACCATTTTTTTTATTTCAAAAAAATGCAGAGAAAGGAAAAAGTAACAATGAACCAGTAATAGTGCTTACTTTGAGAAATTGTAAATAAATGATTGAAGCCCGCTCGAGCTGCCTACGGATGCGTAGAAGGAACAAAATACGAGCAAACTCAAAATAGCGCGTTTAACCGACAATGAGTTTAATTAATACAACCAAATGAGCTGCATATGGATGGTAGAATTGCGGAAAATGCTGGCAAACTCTGATCGCGATTAAAAAAATTGTTCGCGATTAAAACTCTATCGCGATTAATCGCGATTAACACGTTAATATTCCCAGCCCTAATATATATATATATATATATATATATATATATATATATATATATATATATATAACTGGAATGTGTCCTTCTCTTTCTCTCCAGTCAGGGCTGGTTTCCTGCAGCATACGTGGCCCCTGAGGACCTTTCCAGCGCACTCAACAGGTACTTTGTTACACATACATTTAGACCTTAATCCCTTTTGTAGGCCCCAAAATCACAACAGCAGAGTGCAGAGTGGGAAGAGCTCGTAAGAGAGCAGGACTGCTGATGATTGGCTAAAAAAAATTAGGTGGGCGGAGTCTCTGCTCACACTGCCTTGTTGTTTCTTTCCCACACACTTCTAGCTAAATGAAGTGTACTTTTTAGTTTTATAGTGGAGTAGCTCATTTACTAAGTCAGTTACATTTTGTAACTGTTATAGTATAGTTATAGTAAAAAGTAACTATAACTAATGCTCAACACTGATTAGGAAGTAATAGGCTGCTTCTATAGATTCAGTAGCAAAAGCTGTAACAAAGCACAATGCATTTCTCTCTACATTTCAGCAGCAACATAAAGCATGAGGACAGGAGTCTGGACAAAAATTTTAGACTGGACTGTGGTTACGGCCTGGAGCAACTTTTAAGGTGTAATTCACACCTCTCAACCTGTAGGTGGCGATCTTGTATCATTATTTGCCGATCAGAGACGCAGAAGAGAGGAAGAGTGCAGTGTGTGTATGGTGTATTGGCCAGAGGAGCAAGATGGCGAGGCCAGAGAACCCGGAAAAGCAGAGGACTGTTGATCAGCGCCTATGGAGCGATCTGATCGCTCTTGGGACCCAGGATCCTGGATCAGAGGATCACAGAGACAAGCCGGATCAAGCAGCGAGGTCGGTGCCGAGATCTGCTGTGACCGAGGCTGGGGGCATGTGTGCGCTGCACGGAGCAGGAACTCTGATCAGAACTACGACAGCGCCAAAGAAGAAGTTTACTGACTTGGAGCAGTGATGCTGCTGTGTGGTAATTGTAATGAATGAAGTTATATGTGTGCGTGCGTGTGCGCGCGCACGCGTGTGTGTGTGTGTGAGTGTGTGTGTATATTAGTTTTTATAATGGGTCTGTACTCTGGGCCTCACAAAGCCTCAACAAAGTTCTATTTTATATGAAAAGATATTATTATATCCTGTAAACATCTCTTGCCACTATTGATTTGAACGAATTTTCAATTCACAGAGCCTTATATTCTTATATTTGTAAATAAAAAATGTACTTTGTCATCAAAAATCTTTCTCTGTTATTTTAGATGTTTGAGGTGTCACTAAATCAATAAATATTGATGTTAAAGTCACTGATCTGCTCGAAATCCTTTTCTCCAGTTTTTGGTCAAAAACCAGTGTTTTTGCTGAAACTTCCCTATGTTCTACTATCAGTTATTTGAGAACCGAAAAGGTTAGAAACATAATTTGTTTCCAGGTGAAAGAAGAGAGTCTACGCTTTATTTTGATGTGTGCCATGTTTATATAGTCAAAGAACTCAGTATTCTGTGAGTCTTGTAAAATCAGTGAAAATCTACTGAAACCTCCGGCAGTCTGGGGGATACAATTCTGAAAACAGGCCGGCAGTGAATGAGTTAATGGTTCCCTAATACTGTAAATGAATCCTTCTTCAAAATCAAGACTCAGTGCATGAGAAACAGAGATAAGATGAGAAAGAGTCATAAATGTCACTCTGGAACACTCCATTATGGGCGTTGTTGCTTGAATGCAAATGAGGAGGACAGAGATGGCCTATAGTAGGGGGTGGGGGCGTGACCAAGCTCTCCGCTCCACTCTGTGACCCACTTCCAAGTTTTTGCATGGGGGGAGAGATGAGAAGCATTCCATTGAAAAATAAACATATTTCCACAGAAAATAAAATTAAACCACTGCTGTTTCAGATATCCACAGGCTCAGATAAAGGACTTCCGAGCCTAGAAACACTCGCAAGTGCCTCCAAGCAAATAAAAAACCGCATTTCGCATTGCGTAGCTCCTCCGGAGTCCAAACTCTCTGGGCGTGATTTACACAGACGCTGAGTACAGACAGACGGGGGTGGAACTGCATTTGCATTTCTTTTTACGATCTGACGTCAATAAGGTGCCTTGTTCAGAATCGCCCGTTTGAGCTCCGATTTTTTCTAACGCAGAAAAAGACCGCAAATGCTCAGTTTAGACATTTTGCAACTTTTAGCCATGGGGGGGGGCTAAACAGGGTAGGGGAGCTCACATTAATGTTCAAAAACCTCAGAAAGTGAAAATTTCATGCCATGGGACCTTTAAATTGTCACTGACTGTATTGCATCTTTTCTACTCTGCATCTCCCAGTCGGCGCCGTGCGCATGCGCAGCGGCCCCTCCCCTAGCCCACTCTATCACTGTCCTGCCTGGTTAGTGGGGAAACGAAATTTCGAATTCTCTCTATGTACATGTACATGATTGTTTTCGACAATAACGCAAACTATAACTAACTATCTACTTAACTGGGAAAACATGGTCAAATATGCTCATCTGTGTCTCATATACAGTACTCGAGTTGAGGGGGGATGGGGGGGGTGGCATCCCCCCTGGTGGTAAAAGTAGTCAAAATCATCCCTCTTATAAAACGATCATCCCTTCTTCCATCCCTTGTGGTATTTTATCAGTGCATGTGGAAAATGACTTCTATTTAACACTGGAAATAGAATTACCATTCGACATTTAGGGGGCTTTGTGATAATCAGCCTATTACCTATGTGATAGTAGGTTACCGTGAGCGAGGCTGTTCAGTCGGGACGGCGCGCACGGGACCCACGTGTGCCGCAAGGAGTTTTATTCATAACCTTGCTCGCGCCAGATGAATGGAACAGCATCATGGCCAAGCGGAGTGGACAGCTGGACCTAAGGAACTTCTGTTTTAAGATAGCAAGGAACAACGATTCAGAAGGTCAAGAGTCATCAGTCATGCTTTTTATGAGCATACAACCAATGTAAGCTAATTTAATTTGTGGACCGACATAGCGATAACAACACATAGTTAATAATGAATGCTAGTTTGGAGTCTAGCTTACACTTTCTATCTAGCAAGACTGAAAGGCTGAAATGAAACCGGTTGATGCTAGGTAGTGAAGTATCTAAACGACGCGAACATTTGCGTTATTGAACGGAGGAATCCTTGACTAATGCTACTGCAGTAAGGAGATCTTGCATTGCCGCGGTCGTTAGCCGTGGACGTGGTCCCGAGGTCTCATACTCGAAGCCCCAGGTGAGACGCGCGGCCTCGCGCCGGTACGGTGAGCAGGTGCACCGTGTCCGCGCACACACTTCTCCGGGAGGTTAACGCGCATCAGGAAGTAGCCACAGTTTTTCGCGTTTTTTTTAAAAATCCCAATCCGTCACTGATCAAGGCTAATCTGTATTTGTCTGTCTATAAATGTGCTATAGAAATAAAACTGACTTGACTTGACCACTGCTGTTTTCTACAGCTGACAGTCCGCAGCAACATGCTGCACCTGGAGCTATCTACCTACCTCTGTATATATTTGTCTCTATTGTCTTCATCTGCATAGACTTACTTTTGACTAGTCCATCTTTCTACAGTTATCTCAATTTTTCTTCTGTCTGGCTACCTCAAGTAAAAAAAAATCTCAGTTTACATTTATGTTTTATATTAATACATTTGGAAGATGCTGGTTTTAAATTTGTTCTTGCATTTGAAATAAAAATGGACTTTACTTCACATGAGAAGATTCAGAAATGTTTGCTGAGGTTTTAATAGACAATAATTACAAAAAGATTTATTACAAGTACTATGAGTATGAAGTAAGTTGTCTTCTCAATTGTATTATTGCATTGTTGTTTACATAATAATCTCTAGATGTCCATAGTTAAGTGGTTATTGTTTCTTTCCGATAAATAGTATTGTCTTGTGGAGGCCATGCAACTGAGAATACAAGCTATGAATCACATGGGATTTAGGATTTGCCATGTCTAGCAAGTCACCCTAAAATGGACTAGAATGCAGGAAATTGCATCTAAGAACTGCAAAATTTTCTGGGGAAGGACCCCCACACCCCCCGCTGGAATATATATATATAGTCACATAAATGAAAAAAGAAGAAAAAAAAATGTCACCATCCCCTCTGGTTTCATTTTACAACTCGACTACTGCCCCCAAGCGTCACGCCCACTCAGTAGAAGTGTTCAGAACTTCAACTGAGTGGGCGTACTACGGTGTTACTACGGTGTGGTGTTATGAACTTTGTTGTTTTTCTTGCATGCGTACAGTAATCCAATATGGTTGGTGAAAAGCGAAAAGCTTCTAGTGAAGCTTCTGTGATTTTCCAGTGCGGAAGAATACAGCCGTATCACGCAGCACACTGCCAGGGGAATCCCAGTTACGCACCGGGAAGGGAGTTCCCCTGTTGCACAACGTGGTGCGTGATTCGGCTGTATTCTTCCGCACTGGAAAATAGTTCCCACCCAAAATGACCAAGTCAAGCTCTCCGTGTTGATTTGCACATTTATTTGCACTCGATATGAATGCGCACTACACAGACAGTAATTGGGAAACGCATCGAGCAAATTAATTCCTTTTGGCCGAAATCTTTCTCTGGCGACGTTAGACTCCAGTCTAAGGCGGAGGAGCTGCAGATACCGCGGCGGTCAGTGGCGACAGACTCAGACAATGGCTGGGTGAGCAGGAAAACGCTTTCCACCACTTATTTTAGTCTCTGGACTGTGGGGAGATGCCCAAATTTGACCTGGGGGTGGCATATCCCTTTAAAGGTAAAGGCTATGAGACCATTGTAATATATTTGGGTTGTAGCCTAACTGTTAATATAACCATAACAGTAATCACTCACGGAGATCAACTTAACACCATGCGTTAGCTTTTATTGCAACTTTTTAGGCAGCCCAAAACCAGAACACATCCGGGAACTTCAGCCCACGAATAGCACCATAGGTGGCAGTGTCGAGTCACTGCAGAACATCAGGGTAGCAATACAGTAGTATTATCAATATACTACACTCCTTCCCCTTAAACTATGAAGTTCCCACAAATTTAACTCATTACTGCATAACTAATTTTACCAAATAAAGAAAAACATTTACTCTTGACAATTTAGTTTCAGAGTTTAACCAACTTATTACTGCTATCACCATCCATCCAAACCATTTTTTTTTTTTCCATTTGTATCAACAGAACTCCCTTTCACATTTGAACAACTGGAACTCTTTTTCACATTTGTATCACTAGAACTTTTTTTTTCAAAGTTCTGTTGATCACAAAGGACTGTTGATCACAAAGTTAGTCGTTTAGGAGGCGCCCTCTCTCTCTGAGGGTACCTGCGCACAACCACCTCAGGAGACATGGTTGCACGGTTGGCTGGTGTCATTTCTCTGTCACAGGCCACTGAGCTTGGTAAGGTTGTCTCTAGCATCTCTTCTGCATGTGCTCCGGGCAACGGTGTAGCTTCAGGTGAGTACGGGCTACCACCTACTGCTCCAGGTGTGCCTTTCCCCCCCAAGTCTGCATGAACTTCTGCAGGGTAAATGTCAGTGACGTCCAACTGGCCATTCTGGAACTCGAATGTCTCTGGACTGGACGGCCTGTTGTGCAGCAGATGGTCGATGTGGACTGTGCGTCGGCTCACTCCGTTCCACACCAGGTAGGTGACTGGTCCGAGTCTTTTTTCCACCATCCCTTTTGTCCACCTCTCCTTTCCTCCGCGGAAATTTCGGATGAGAACTGAGTCACCCTCAGACAGATGTCTCAGTTTGGAGGTGTTACGATCATGGTAGTCTTTCTGTTTTTGTTGTTTGTCTTGCACCACTCGAGTGAGATCTGGTTTCAGTAGGTTGAACCTGGTCCTGATCTGACGCTTTAGGAACAGTTCAGCTGGTGCACAACCTGTAACACTATGCGGAGTTATTCTGTAAGACATCAGGAAGTTTGCTAACCTGTGCTGTGTTGTCATGGTGATGTTTTGTCTCCTCTCATTTAGTACTTGCTTCAGCAGTGATGCTTTCACAGTTTGGACTGCGCGCTCCGCTGCGCCATTTGAAGCTGGATGGTAAGCAGGCACCAATGTTTGCTTAATGCCATTGCTTTGCAGGAATGTCTTGTACTCCTGTGAGGTAAACTGAGGACCATTGTCAGAAACAATCTCCTCCGGGAGACCGTATGAAGAGAAGATGTTTCGCAGCACCTCAATGGTTTTGGCGGCTGAGGTTGTCACCATGGGAATTACCTCTAACCACTTTGAATGACTGTCAACTAGCACCAAGAAGTGGTGCTGATCTTTCTCACAAAAGTCAATATGTAGCCTTTGCCACACTCTTGTTGGCCACTGCCAGCAGTGCAGTGGTGCTGCTGCTGGTAGTTTTCTCACACTCTGACACGCATCACATTTTTGCACTGTGCGTTCAATGTCACTGTCCAACTGTGGCCACCACAGGTAGCTCCGGGCCAAACTTTTCATCCTGCACCCTCCAGGGTGCCCTTGGTGTAGGTCCTGCAGTATCCTATCTCTGTGTAAGGGTGGAATGACAACACGACTTCCCCACAGAATGCATCCTTGCTCAACAGACAGTTCATTCCTTCTGCTGAAGTACGGTTTAAGTGTGTCATCCTTATTATGACTTGGCCATCCTGACCTAGTCAGCTCCAACACTTTGCATAAGACTGGGTCCTTACAAGTGCTCTGTGCTATCTCCCTAGCCTGCACTGGAAGTTCATCAACTACTGAGAAGTAAAAGATACTGTTTTCCTCAGCTGTGCTATCCTTCCCTTTTCCTGGCAGTCTAGATAATGCATCGGCGTTTGCATTTTCTGCTGATGTTCGGTACTCTATGGTGTAATCATAAGCCATGAGTCTCAGCGCCCACCGCTGCATACGCAGGGCAGCTAATGTGGGGATCTCAGATTTTGGACCAAATATAGCAAGAAGGGGTTTGTGGTCCGTTATTAAACTGAACTTGCGGCCATAGAGATATTTATGAAACTTGGTCACGCCAAATATGATAGCTAAAGCCTCCTTCTCTATCTGACTATATTTGCTTTCAGCATCTGTCAGCGTACGTGACGCGAACGCAACAGGTTTCTCATCCCCGTTTTCCATTATGTGTGACATGACTGCCCCTATCCCATAAGGGGATGCATCGCAAGCTAACCTCAGGGGTTTCTCTGTGTCATAGTGGACCACTACTGAGCTTTTCACTAGCTGTTCTTTTGCATTCTTGAATGCTGCTGTGCACTCCGGCGTCCACTTCCAATCCACTTCTTTCTTTAAAAGCTGGTGTAATGGCTGTAATACTGTTGACAGGTCTTTCATGAAACGGCCATAATAATTTAGTAGACCTAGAAATGACCGTAGCTCTGTGATGTTTGTGGGCTGGGGAGCATTTCTGATTGCAGCCACTTTTGTCTCAGTGGGGTGAAGTCCTTCTCGGTCTATCAGATGTCCTAGGTACTCTACCTTATCCTGCATGAAAGTGCATTTTGCTCGTTTCACTCTCACCCCATAGCTCTCCAGCCGGCTCAACACCTCCTCCAAGTTCCTCAGATGCTCCTCCCTGGTTTTCCCTGTAACCAGGATGTCATCCAGGAAGCAGGTCACGTGTTCTAGACCCTGTAGGATCTGGTCCATCACGTTCTGGAACATAGAAGGTGCACTGGACACTCCGTAAGACAATCTGTGATACACATATAAGCCCTTGTGAGTATTTATTGTCAAATATTTTTCTGAGTTTTTATCTAACTCAAGTTGTTGGTAAGCATGTGACAAGTCCAATTTACTGAAAAGCGTGCCCCCAGCCAGGGTGGCAAACAGATCTTCCGTGTTTGGTAGTGGATATTTCTCCTCCTCCACACTCTGATTTACTGTGACTTTGTAGTCTCCACAGATTCTAATTGACTTGTCTACTTTGGGTACTACAACTATTGGAGCAGCCCACTGACTGTTGTCAATTTTAGAGATGATGCCAGCTTTCTCTAGCCTGTCTAATTCTTTCTCGACTGCACCCTTTAGTGCGTATGGTACTGGTCTTGCCTTCCTGAAAACAGGTTTGGTGTCTGGTTTTACTGTGATGCTGGCCTTAAACTTGCGTATGGTGCCAGGCTCCTCAGAAAACACTGCTTTGTGTTTCTGCAACACTGCCTCCACATCTGCATTGCTTTTGACACCTGCTGGTGTAACTGAAAAAATATTGGCCCAGTCTAATTTGAAATTTGTGAGCCAGTTACGGCCCAAGAGGGCTGGTCTGTCACCTTTCACTATCACAAGAGGAAATTTACCACTCTGGTTCCCATGTTTCGCACTGACAGTCACTTGTCCCATCAATGGGATGTGTTCACCTGAAAAAGTTGTCAGTTGCACTTTACTTTGTTTCAATGGCAGGTGGGAGAGATGTTTCTTGTACACTATCTCAGACACAAGTGTTACAGCCGCTCCGGTGTCAAGCAGCATCTCAACTGGATTTTCTTCTAATTTAACCGTTACTATAATGTCTTTCTTCCCATTTCCCACTGTTATTGTGGAGTATACTGCATTCATTGGATACGATCCGAAAAGTTCATCATCATTCACATTTTCTGTTGGCTCATTTGGACTGCTGTTTTCAGCCACGTACTGTGTACGACTTTGTTTGTTTTTAGTTTTGCACATTTTTGCTATGTGGCCTACCTTTGAGCACTTGTGGCACGTCTCTGTCCTGTACCTGCACGTGTGCGCTGCGTGGTTACTTCTGCCACATCGGTAACACGGCTGGTGCGTCTCTGTTCTCGGTGGTCTGGCACCGTCATTTGCGGTTTTATTTTTCCATTCACTGTTAGCTGGTTTGTTTTTCCACGCACCCTTGCCTGCTCTCTTATGGTCTATCTTATTCACCATAGCTGCTCCCTTCATCCTAGTGGCAAATTCCATCGTATTTCTTGACGCCATTTCCATTGATAACGACAGTTCACATGCCTTCGCAAACGTCAGGTTTTGTTCAGTCAGCAACTTTCGCTGTATAGCTTCCACTCTCAAACCGCTAACGAATCTGTCTCTTAATGCCTCATCTAAATGAGCACCGAATTCACAATGGGTGGACAGATGTTTTAATGCCACAACATAATCCGACACGGTTTCATTTTCTTGTTGATTCCGTTTTTGAAATTTAAATCTCTCCGCTATAACCAACGGCTTTGGCTTGTAATGTGATGTCAGTTTCTCGCTCAGCACAGCATACGAGAGGCTACTTGGCTTATCTGGCATGCAGAGGTTTTTTAAAAGTCCATAAGCTTCTGCTCCTATTATAGACAGAAAAACGTTGGCCTGTTTACCATCGTCCACTTCATTTACAATCATCCATTGTTCAAACCTCTCCAGATATGACTCGAAGTCTTCTTGACCTTCCTTGTATTCTCCGATAGTTCCGATGAACAACGCCATGCTTGTTCGGCTCGTTGCTAGTATTGCTAGCTTGTCTGCTTAGCCTCCTTGAACTTTGTCGTCGTCTTCTTAAACTTGTAATTTCACTAACTCGCCACTGGAACACCCTTCAAACAGAACGGCATCCCATCCTCGTCGCCACTGTAATATATTTGGGTTGTAGCCTAACTGTTAATATAACCATAACAGTAATCACTCACGGAGATCAACTTAACACCATGCGTTAGCTTTTATTGCAACTTTTTAGGCAGCCCAAAACCAGAACACATCCGGGAACTTCAGCCCACGAATAGCACCATAGGTGGCAGTGTCGAGTCACTGCAGAACATCAGGGTAGCAATACAGTAGTATTATCAATATACTACAACCATCTCCAAGCAGCTTGATGATCCTGTGACTACAGTTGCACATATTATTCAGAAATTTAAGATCCATGGGACGAGAGCTGGGCAGTAGACCAAAAAATTGATATCATGGTATTTTTCAAAATTATATCGGTGTCACGGTATTTTACGTTTTTTTTTTTTTTTTTGTCATGCATGACAAACGTTACAATCTTAATTTCATGCATTCTTCATATTCCAGGACATGTTTGTGACGGAGGTGTTGAAGCAGATTGCTTATGTTGCCTCTTGCGACTACAACTGTAGCCCGACAACATTTACAGAATACGGTTGTTTGATCAGCGCCAGATTTTTTTAAACCTGAAGTACTTCCACACAACTGACATGGCTCCACTTTTCAGTATAAGTTCCTCTGTTTCTATCAACAACAATGTCCATGTTGTTCACCGTTCAATACACACTGTAGCCGTGTCCCAATTTGAGGGTTATTGATCCGTGTGCGTAATTTGCATGGTGCGTATTGTTTTTTTTATTTATTTATTTATTTATTTATTTCATTCATAAGTATAAAAAGACATCAACATTTGTGATAACAATTAACAAAATATTGAATGAAAGGGAGCAGAAAGAAGAGTTATCTTATGTTATCTGCCCCCTCTTCCCTTTTCCAAACCCCAACACCGATAGTGACTGTAAAACCTTTCCTCATTACATTCCATTTCAATCACAATTATTAATCAATTGTAAACATAAAGCTACATTTCCAAGTGTAACAATTTAGTTTTCTTTTTCATACATACACATTACATTGGATTTTATGTATTTTTTAAATGCCATTATTGTACTTGATTCTTTGATTTCTTTGTCAAGATTATTCCATAAATTAACTCCTTTCACAGCGACGCTTCGCTCCATAACCTTGGTTCTGAATTTAGGTTTTTTAAACATGTAGGTTCCCTTTAAATTGTATTGGCTTGTTCTCATCTCAAACAATCTTTGAATATTTACAGGTAACACTCTGCACTTTGCTTTATACATGACTTTGAGGAGACTTAATTCAACAATATCACACATTTTCAACATTTTAAGTTTAACAAATAATGGGTTCGTTGGCTCTCTATAATGACTGTTGGTGATAATTCTCAAAGCCTTTTTCTGTAAAATAAATAATGGCTGTAGGTAAGTTTTACATGTCGGCCCCCAAATTTCCACACAGAACATCAGATATGGTGCGATTATGGAGTTATACAAGATTAATAATGCTGCACTGTTTAGTGAGAACTTTACTTTATGCATCACCGCAATTGCTTTAGCTATTTTGCTTTTTGTGTAATTTATATGAGACCTCCAGTTTAGTCCTTCATCAATCATCACTCCTAAAAATGTTGTTTCACTTACTCTCTTAATCTGTATCCCATCTATTTCTAATGATATGTCGTCTTTTTTATTTTTATCATTAAATAAAATGAAATTCGTTTTTTTAATATTAAGAATCAATCCATTTAAATCAAACCAATATTTTACTTTTTTTAGCTCTTCGTTTACTCTAATTATGACCTCTTTCATATCTTTTCCATGGTAAAATAATGTTGTATCATCGGCAAATAAAATTTTCCCAAGTTCAGATACATTAACAAAATCATTCATATATAAATTAAATAATTTGGGCCCAAGAATCGAGCCTTGGGGAACACCACATTTGATATTATATCTTTCTGATTCTGTGTCATTAATTTGTACATATTGTTTTCTGTTTTCTAAATAACTCGCTATCCATTGATGAGCCACCCCTCGAATGCCAGACTTGTTCATTTTCTTAAGTAATCTTGAATGATTTATTACATCAAAAGCTTTTTGTAGGTCAATGAATATACTTAAGAAATAATTCCCATTGTCAATTTCGGATGCTATTTTTTCAGTTAGTTCCATTATTGCCATTGCGGTTGAATGTTTTGCCCTAAATCCATACTGGTTATTATTCAAGATGTTTTGTTTCTGTAAAAAACTATCAAGCCTTATTGCAAACACCTTTTCCAATATTTTTGAAAACTGTGGAAGCAGTGAGACTGGCCTATAGTTGGAGAAGTTGTGTTTATCACCATTTTTATAAAGCGGTACTATTTTTGCTAATTTCATTTTGTCAGGGAAAGTTCCCATTGTTAATGATAAATTGCATATGTATGTAAAGGGATCAATAACAGATTCAATTATATTTTTCACAACCATCATGTCCAGTCCCTCACAGTCAGTTGATCTTTTGTTTCCACAGTTTTTAACAATTTTTCTTATTTCATCTTTTTCCACCTTGTCCAGAAAAATACTGCTCACATTGTCAATGATTATCAATGATTATCAATGATTGTATTTTCATCAAACTTTTTAGAGGGATTACCTGCAAGGCTGGACCCCACATTAGCAAAGTATTCACAAAACTCATTAGAAATGAGTTTTTCATTATATATGTCAGCATTATTCTTTACAAAGTCGCGTGGATAAGGATGCTTCCCTGTCTTGCTTATCACTCTATTTATTATTCCCCAAGTTGACTTAATGTTATTTTTGTTTTTATTTAGTTGTTCACTGTAATATTCTTTTTTTCTTTTCCTGATAATCCATACCAATTTTTTTTTATATTTTTTATACTTATCTTCTGCCTCTCCTGTTTGTGTTTTCAAAAAATATGTATACAGATATTTTTTCTTTCTACATGCATTTTTTATTCCTTTGGTCATCCATGGTTTATCTTCCCTTTTCTGTCAGGAGGTTACTAATGGGCAATTTTTATGATATAATCTTATCACTGTATCTATAAAAGAGTTGTATGCTTGATTGACATCATTGACATAAACTGAATCCCAACTTTGTGCTTTCAGTTCATCATTAAGTGCTGTTAGGGCTTTCATTGATCTGTTCCTTGACAGTTTTATAATCTTTCTCGGTTTTATTTTGTGTTTGTATTTACAAGATGTAAATATGGGTAAATGGTCACTGATGTCAGTTCTTAGGACCCCACTTAGTACAATATCTTCATTTACATTTGTAAAGATGTTGTCAATAACTGTTGCACTTTGTGCTGTAATTCTAGTTGGTTTGTGTATTAATGGAAATAAGCCCAGACTGTTCATTGTGTTTAAGAAATCCGCTGCTTTTTGGTCCTCCTTGTTTCCCAGGTTAATGTTAAAATCCCCACAAATAAACTGATTCCTGTTTCTATAATTATCAAACATTTCCATTAGTCTTTCAGTAAATTGTTGAGCACAAGAGTCTGGTGGTCTGTATACGCAGCTTATTAAAGTATTTTTTTCTGTTGCAGATGCAATTTCCACAGTTATAATTTCGATTCCATTATTTTCAATTGTTGTCATTTCATTTACCATTTTGCAGTTTAAATTGGAATGCATGTATAATGCCACCCCTCCACCTCTTTTGCTCTTCCTGTTTACTGAGTAAAGCTCATATCCCTCCAACTGTACTTCATTCATGATGTCATCCCTAAACCATGTTTCTGTGATTGCAATGATATCAAACTCTTTCTTAAAATTACTCATATATTCTTTTATTTCTGACAATTTACTGTAAAGACTGCGGCTGTTTAAGTGGATGATAGTGAGAGTATCGACTTCAAAGTTTTGATTATTAAATTGTTCCTCATTATAATATTCACAATCCATTGTAATTATATGTTCATTTATTTTTGTATCCAATTCCTGTATGTGATTCATATTTGTTTGTTTGTTCTAAACTAACAATATTGTACATAACCAGTCATATATTTTGACACACTTCACAATTAGACATTTCATTTTGCCTGTTTAAATTTGGCAAGATCATCCATATTCCTGACTTGAATGGCATTTGTTCCTTCTTTTACCCTTATCCAAACTCGACAGTTCCAAACCCATGTGGCTATTATATGGTTTTGCTTTTTTAGAAGCCTTGCTTCCCTTGCAATATCTGCATTTTTTTCGTCAAGTGCTCATTCACATATACGTTTGTGCCTTTCAATTTTTTTGCCTGTTTCAGTAGATCATTTTTATGTTTCCGGTTTGTAAATCTCACAATGATGGATGGTTTGCTTTTACTATTTCTGTTTGGAAGTGTATGACATGCTGATATTGTGTCTTGTTGGACGTTAATACCTTTTTTAAGAAAAAAGTCAGTCACTTGCTGCTCCAGTGTCCAAAGCTCTTCAGGTGGTGCATTTTCTCCAGTTGCTCCACCTGGATTCACAACTCTGGCGTATGATCGATGTTTCGTTTCTAGACCAGATATTACAACGTCCTCTTTTCTGGAGTACTGCTCCAGGTCCTCCACACGCTGTTCGAGCTGCATTATTAGTTTGTCCTTTTCTTTCACAATCGCTTTTAGTCCTTTGATCTCCTCCAACAAGTTGTCAAGACATGACAATTTGACTGACATGTCCGTCAATGTTTTTTTAATGCTGTCCAAGTCCTCTCCAAAGTCTACTCCTTTTTTCGGTGGCATGGTGGGGGGCACGCTTGGGGTCACTCCCGATCCCAAGTGTGCAACGCCGGTAAGCACCGCACCCAAGGGCGAGGCCCGACCCAGACACTCCGATTGGCCCCGTGCGCTCTGGGGAGCCTCGAGCTGGTGTAGCCGGTGTTATCCGCTCCGAGCGATCCCTCCACCCAGATACGCCGTGTGGCCCCGTGCGCTCTGGGGAGCCTCGAGCTGGTGTAGCCAGTGTTATCCGCTCCGAGCGATCCCTCCACCCAGATACGCCGCTTGGCTCCGTGCGCTCTGGGGAGTCGCGAGCTGGTGTAGCCGGTGTTATCCACTCCGCTCCGAGCGATCCCTCCACCCAGACACGCCGTGCAGCCCCGTGCGTTCTGGGGAGTCGCGAGCTGTTGTAGCCGGTGATAGCCCCCTTTAATCCAAGTCCGTAAAAACGGCAAACCTTTTGATCGGAAAAATGTGAAAAAGGGATTTTTTTCGCGCTAGTTCGAACCCTCAACCAACCGCAAGCCATACACCGGAACCGGAAGTGTTAGCATTAGCGTTAGCCGCGTGTCTCAGCTCTATGGGCTGGACCTGTCCCATTTCGGCAACGGCCTTGCAGTCCGCAGAGGCTAGTTCGAGGGCTGCAGCTTTTGCAACCTTCGGAATGGCCAAAAAAGTGGCCAAAAAAGCAGCGGAGGCTGCAGCCCTTGATAAGCCCACCAATAAGTGTAAAAAAATCATCCTTTCCAAATATTACAGTCAACAGTGAAGCTATACAGAATGTGACAGAGTATAAATACCTCGGTGTCACGTTAGATCCCACTCTCACCTTCACTAAACATATCAAACGACTGTGTCAAAGCCTTAAATACAATATCAAAACATTTAAATCCATCAGGAACTCACTCACACAAGAAGCAGCACACACCTTCTTTAATGCAATGATCATGTCCCGTTTCTATTACTGCATCACAAGCTGGTCCCAAGCAACCAAAACCACCCTCAAGCCACTGGAATCTCTGCACAAACAAGCCCTAAAGGTCCTGGACAGGAAACCAAGACAACACCATCACTGCAATATCTTACAGAAATATCATCTACTCAGCTTTGACAATATTCAGAGACTTGCCTCAATCCGCCTAGTTTATAGAATCCTCAATAACTCTGCACCGGCCCCCCTGAAGCACTTTGTTCATTACACCTCTACTGTCACACCCAGAACCACACGCGCCTCCACCAGGGGGCAGTGTGCCATCCCAAAGCGTAAAACATCATTTGCACAAACAGCCTTCTCCTATAACGCCATTAAAGACTGGAACAACCTTCCAAATGAATTAAAATGTCAGGCAGCTATACAACTTTTTCAACGGAGCTTAAAAAGTGGCTGGAGAAACAATCAAACCTGTCAACACTAATTTTTATATAACAGCATCTCTATTGTTACTTGATATACAATAGGCTATGTAAAGACTGATATGAGTATGAATTTTAAAAGATGAAGATTTTGTAAATACTTGTAATTATTTTAAAATGTGTGCCTTGTATGATATTTTGCATTGAACGTATGTGTGTGACTATGTAAGAGTGTTTTTATCTGTGTTCCTGTGTGGTGTGAGAATGTGTCCGTGTGAATGTTTCTTATTGTTGATTGAGATTTTTACTGTAATTTTTAATGTACTGGGGACTGCAGATGGAAACTAGCTATGTAGCTATAATCTGGTGCAGATCATCTTTGTTTTTTGAGCTTAATGTCTCTGTACATTGTCCCTTTTCAAATAAAGACTAAACTAAACTAAACTAATTGGGACACAGCATATGCGACCACCGCTCTCATGCCACTGCAAAACAGTCCCCCAGCACCATGTTCTGCCGCTCTGTGTTCCCGACGTTTTGTATGCACACACTCTGGTATTGGGATATATGAAAAATTCATATAATTAAAAAAAAACAAAAAAAAACACTGGTATTCAGTATGAACCAGTATACCTCCCAGCCCTACGTGGGACTGCAACCAACCTCCCTGGACGTGGTCGCAGGAGGAAAATTGATGACAAATCAAAGAGATGGATAATACGAATGGTAACAAAAGAGCCCAGAAAAACTTCTAAAGAGATTAAAGGTGAACTTTAAGCTCAACATCAGTGTCAGATCGCACCATCCATCGTTGTTTGAGCCAAAGTGGACTTAATGGGAGACGACCAAGCAGGACATCATTGTTGAAAACAAATAAAATAAAATAAATAAATAATAAAAAAGACAGATTGGAATTTGCCAAACTACATGTTGACAAGCCACAAAGCTTCTGGGAGAATGTCCTATGGACAGATGAGACAAAAATTGAAGTTTTTGCCAAGACATATCAGCTCTATGTTCACAGATGGAAAAATGAAGCATATCAAGAAAAGAACACTGTCCCTGCTGTGAAACATGGAGGAGGCTCTGTTATGTTCTGGGGCTGCTTTGCTGCATCTGGCACAGGGTGTCTTGAATCTGTCCAGGGTACAATGAAATCTCAAGACGATCAAGGGATTTTAGAGAGAAATGTGCTGGCCAGTGTCAGAAAGCTTGGTCTCAGTTGCAGGTCATGGGTCTTGCAACAGGACAATGACCCAAAACACACAGCTAAAAATACCCAAGAATGGCTAAGAGGAAAACATTGGACTTCTATGAGCCCTAACCTAAATCCTATTGAGCATCTTTGGAAGAAGCTGAAACATGCCGTCTGGAAAAGGCACCCTTCAAACCTGAGACATGTGGAGCAGTTTGCCATGAGGAGTGGGCCAAAATACCTGCTGAGAGATGCAGAAGTCTCACTGACAGTTACAGGAATCATTTGATTGCAGTGATTGCCTCAAAAGGTTGTGCGACAAAATATTAAGTTAAGGGTACCATCATCCCCTCCTTGAGCCGCCACCTTAACGTGGTGGAGGGGTTTGAGTGCCCGAATGATCCCGGGAGCCATGTTGTCGGGGGCTTTATGCCCCTGGTAGGGTCACCCAAGGCAAACAGGTCCTGGGGGACGGGTCACACTAAGAGCGGTTCAGAAGCCCTTATGTTGAGTTTCACATCAAGGTCAGATACGTCGCCCGGACTGGGGTTACCGGGACCCCACCCTGGAGCCAGACCTGGGGTGGGTGTTCGCCAGTGAGCATCTGGTGGCCGGGCGAAGCCTGAAGGAGTGACATGGAGCCATCTTCCTGTGGACCCACCTCCCGCAGGAGGATCCATAGGGGCCGGGGGCATGGAGATTTGGGCGGCAGTCGAAGGCAGGGGCCTTGATGGCTAGATCTCCAGGCATGGAGACTAGCTCTGGGGACATAAAATGTCACCTCGCTGGGGGGGGAGGAGCCTGAGCTCGTGCGGGAGGTTGAGTGTTACCGACTAGATATAGTCGGCCTCACCTCGATGCACAGCTTGAGCTCTGGAACCCAACTCCTTGAGGGGGGCTGGACCCTCCATTTCTCTGGCGTTGCCTGCGGGGAATGGCGGCGGGCCAGTATGGGCCTGCTCATTGCCCCACAGCTCAGCCGCCGTGTGTTGGAGTTCACCCCGGTGAACGAGAGAGTCGCCTCCCTGCGCCTTCGGGTCGGGGACAGGTCTCTCACTGTTGTGTCGGCCTACGGGTCGAGCAGCAGTGCATAGTACCCGGCCTTCTTGGAGTGCCTGGGAGGGGTACTGGATAGTGCACCTACCGGGGACTCCGTTGTTCTACTGGGGGACTTCAACGCTCACGTGGGCAACAACAGTGACACATGCAGAGGGGTAATTGGGAGGAACGGCCTCCCTGATCTGAACCCGAGCGGTGTTCTGTTATTGGACTTCTGTGCTAGCCACAGTTTGTCCATAACGAACACCATGTTCGAGCACAAGGGTGTCCACCAGTGCACGTGGCACCAGGACACCCTAGGACGGAGGTCGATGATTGACTTTGTTGTCAATCAATCAATTAATCAATCAAACATTTATAAGGCGCTTTTCATACAAAATTGTAGCACAAAGCGCCTTACAGTGGTCAAGGATTAGAAGATTGACCTTTATTGATCTCACACAGGAGAGGTTGTTTCTATATTTGACCCGGGGACCATCCCCATGATTTTGTTTTGTTATTTATGCTTTGGTCAGGCCCTAAGCTGGAGGATGTTACCTATGGCGCATGTTTAGGTTGGTGGGGGAAACCGGAGTACCCGGAGGAAACCCACCCAAACACGGGGAGAACATGCAGTCTCCACACAGAAAGGCCCGGGCAACCCGAACCTTCTTGCTGTGAAGCATGAGTGCTAGCCACTCAGCCACCGTGCCGCCAGGGAAAAAAAAATAATAATAAAAAAAAAATAAAAACAGGAACAGCAGCAACAACAGCAGCAACAGCAGCAACAACAGCAGCAACAGCATCAACAACAGCAACAACAGCAGCAGCAGCAACAACAGCAGCAGCAGCAACAACGGCAACAACGACAGAACAACAGCAACAACAACAACAGCAAGAACAACAGCAACCACAACAACAGCAACAACAACAGCAGCAACAACAACAGCAGCAGCAACAGGAACAGCAGCAACAACAACGACAACAGGAACATCAGCAACAACAACAGCAGCAGCAACAACAGCAGCAACAATGACAGAAACAACAGCAACAACAACAGCAACAACAACAGCAGCAGCAGCAACAACAACAGCAGCAACAACAACAGCAACAACAAGAACAACAGCAGCAACAGGAACAGCAGCAGCAACAGCAGCAGCAACAGGAGCAGCAACAGGAGCAGCAGCAACAACGGCAATAGCAACAACAGCAACAGGAACAACAGCAGCAACAACAGTAACAACAGCAGCAACAACGGCAGAAACAACAGCAACAACAGCAGCAGCAGCAACAACAGCAACACCAACATCAACAGCAACAACAACAGCAACAACAACAAAAGCAACAACAGCAACAACAGGAACAGCAACAACAACAGAACCACAGCGACAACAAAACAATAACAGCAATAACAGGAACAACAACAACAACAACAACAGCAACAACAAAAGCAACGAAAGCAACAGCTACAACAAAAGCAACAACAACAGCAGCAACAACAACAACAGCAACAACAAAACAACAACAGGAACAACAGGAACAGCAACAACAGGAACAGCAACAACAGGGGGGTATTCCACGAACGTCGCCAAACTTAGCCGCGACTAAGTGCTAAGTTCTCGCCTGGCTGAGACACAACTTAGACAAAAGCTTGAACCCGTTCCACTAACGCGTTTCAGCTGCGCCTAGTCAGAGCTAAGCTCAGTCTGGCCTAATCAGGCCGGGCCTAGACGCGTGCACGGGGAAGGTAAGAAGCCCTGAACAAGCGACTGTCGAAAACGCGATCATGTCGAAGATTCGGGCCGATTATTTCAGCGCATCAGAACAGAAGTTGCTTTTGGAACTCTACAACACATTTGCAATAACCAAGACCAGAGACATGGCGTGGCAGAAGTTCGCCGAACGCTTAAATACGTAAGTTAAGTCCCATAACAGTGCTGGACATTGAGTTTTTTAAGTCAGTTTTTCACCATTGACGTCAACGCTGATCTGTGGCGCAGGGGTAAAGTCGCCGTCTGGAGAGCGGGAGATAGTGAGTTCGATACTCATGGTGGGCAGTTAATGGCATAATTATTATACATTTGTATAGCAGTCTTGTCAATTGTAATTTATTTTTACTGTGTAAAAGTATTTGCTCCAACTAATACGTTAAATTGTGTTATCTTGTCTTTGAGCAGGAATAATGTGAAGAGGACTGTTTTGCAGGTAAAGACAAAGCATAATAACATTTTGCAGAGTGCTAAGTAAGATAATATTAATTATAGGTCAGATGACATTGTCGTGTCATCTGACCTCCGGCTGCATGTCTTGGACACTCGGGTGAAGAGAGGGACAGAGCTGTCAACTGATCACCACCTGGTTGTAAGTTGGGGGGGGTCGGAAAGACTTGGCAGGCCCAAGCGTATCGTGAAGGTCTGTTGGGAATGTCTGGCAGAGCCCTCTGTCAGGGGCACCTTCAACTCACACCTATGGGAGAGCTTCTCCCGGATTCCGGGGGAGGCTGGGGACATAGAGTCCGAGTATTTGTTTATTTGTTTATTTACGGATCCCCATTAGTCTCTACAAACATAGAGACTAGTCTTCCTGGGGTCCAATTTAAAATACAATACACTTCAATACATCCAAGCACCATAACAACAGACCAATCAACAGTGAGATTAAGTTACATTATCCAAAACACATACTAAACACTAAAATATGTTACATTCAAAACAGTGAGATTAAGTTACATTATCCAAAACACATACTAAACACTTAAAATATGTTACATTCAACTTTATTCAGCATTATAAAATAGTAATTTCTTAAGACATTTTTTGAAAACAGCATGATTTTGTATGACCATTATGTGTTGTGGCAGCACATTCCAGTGACAAATGGCTCTATAGAGAAACGTTGCTTTCAGTGCATTAGTTCTTGGTTTTGGTAAAGTGAAAACTGTGGTTGAGGCTCGTCTTGTATAAACCTGTGTCTGCTACCGGTAAGCTGTAACTGTGAGACCAGGTGTAAAGGTCTGTGTGTTGTCCACACTTTATGCAAGAATACAACTAAACTACAGGCCAGTCTGTCCTTGACTTTCAGCCACGAAAGTTCCTTATGCATAGTACTGATATTAGTCCTAAAAGAGCAGTTTAGAGCAAGACGTGCCGCTCGATTCTGAACTATCTGGAGCTGGTCCAAGTCTTTGTTTGCAGCACTAGACCAAACATTAGGACAATAGTCCAGCTGAGATAAAACAAGAGAGGCAATTACAAGTTTTCTTGTTTCCATTGGCATAAAATAAGCATTGCTTCTAATTATTGCAATATTCCTACTCATTTTAGTAACAATATTATTTATATGAGTTGACCATGTCATAGTTTGGTCTAATGTGACACCCAAAAGTTTAATTTCCGTGAGTTGTTCCAATAATTGTTTATCGAGAGATATGTTTAGCTTAAGATTTTTTCGGACAGAATACTTTGATCCCAATAGCATACACTTTGTTTTTGTAATATTCAATTTTAAACGGTTCTCCAGAACCCATTTTTGAACAGACATTAGCTCCTGTTGTAAAATGTCATTGACCTGATCCAAGTCAGCTGAGGAGACATGTACGGTGGTATCATCTGCATATACAGTCATACAGGCCTTATCTAGTGCATATGGCATATCATTAATGAAAATACTATAAAGCAAAGGGCCTAGGCAGCTTCCTTGTGGGATTCCACATGAAAGTGTTATGTTATTTGAAAGTGAACCATTAAATGTTACGCATTGTTTCCTATCAGTTAAATAACTGCACATAAACTGTAAAGCTGCAGTATTAAAACCATAAGCAGATCATTTCATTTGTAAAAGGCTGTGATCAACAAGGTCAAAGGCTGCACTAAAATCAACAAACACAGCTCCTATCAATTGTTTACAGTCAATTTGATGCAACCATTGGTCAGTGAGCTCTGTGAGTGCTGTATTGGTAGAATAACCTTCCTTATAAGCATGTTGGACATCCGAAAAAATACAATTCTCATTAAAATAATTCTGAATCTGTTTGCACATAACTCCCTCCATCAGTTTACTCAGAACAGGCAAGATGCTTATGGGTCTACTGTTTTGTCCAGTTAATTGTTGTCTAGAATTTTTAACCAATGGAACAACTTTTGATATTTTCCACAGGTGTGGGTACACACATTCCTCAAAACATGCATTGAAAATATAACAAAGAGGCTTGACAATTAATTTAGCAGCAAATTTTAGGAGTTTTCCATCCATGTTATCAATTCCACACGGTTTATTGCAGTTCAAATTCTCAAGAAGCTGTAACATTTCCTCATTTCCTATTGGCCTGAACTCAAAGTTGCATTTTTTCCTTCCATTATTTGTTTTTTAATTATTGTTGTTGAAAAATTACCATCTACAGGGGCCATCTCATTTCTGATTGTGCTCACTTTGTTCTGGTAATAGTTGTTGAAGTAACTTGCAACTTCAAAAGGTCTAGTTATTAAGGCTCCATCCTGTTCAACAAAAGAAGACATTTTACTGATTTTACTCCTACTCATAAGTTCATTTATCGTCTTCCATAATTGTTGACTATTATTACCACATTGCTCAAATTTAGCTTGATAGTATCGTTTTCTTTTTTGCCCATTAATTTTTGTGACTTTATTCCTAAGAGACCTATAAGACTGCCAGTCTGCAGGAGTGCCAGATATTTCAGCAGATTTTTTCAGTTTATCCCTCTCCATCATACATTGCTTCAGTTCATCATCTAACCAAGGGGACTTGATGGATCTCACAGAGACTTTCCTCACTGGTGCATGTTTATCACACACTGCATTAAATAAATTACAAAAGGTAGTAAGAGACTGTTCAGCACCCATGTTCTGTAGCACAGAATTCCACTGAATATTCTCCACATCTCTCGTGAAATCATCCTCAGAGAAATACTTATACATTCTCTTATGAATGACTTTAGGTCCTACTCTTGGAACTTTTGTTTTAAAATTCAAAGCAATGATGTTATGACTGAAGCCGTTATGTTATGACTGACTGTTATCACTGAAGCCGACTGGTACGGAAATAATATTAGAGCACTTTTCAACACAATTTGTGTAAACGTGATCAATACAAGTTGATGTGGTTAGCCCATCCTTGTTAGTCACAATTCTAGTAGGCATATTTATTATCTGCACTAAATTGCATATAGTAATGGTGTCACACAGTATTTTCTTCATAGAACAATTATTAGAGATCCAGTCATTGTTCATATCTGCCAGAATAAACACTTCATTGTTTGTCTCAGTAGCTTTTTGGATCATTGTACAGACATTATTCAAGTATTCTATATTTGAGCCTGGTGGCCGGTAACAACAACACGCCAGTATGGGTTTATGATGCAGAAGATACACTTGCAGCCACAATGCTTCTATGCCATTCATGCCAAGGTCTTTTCTTATTTTAACTGGAATAT
The DNA here is from genome assembly GCA_036785185.1 of Paratrypauchen microcephalus. NCBI lineage: Eukaryota > Metazoa > Chordata > Actinopteri > Gobiiformes > Gobiidae > Paratrypauchen > Paratrypauchen microcephalus. The sequence goes on along the minus strand of JAVJIX010000134.1, from coordinate 1,020,393 downwards.
TATTTTGAATATAAAAAGCAGTTCCCCCACCATATTTATTTCTGTCAGACCGGAATATATTGTATCCTTCTATTTCCAAAGACAAATCTTCTATAGTTTCATCCAAGTGTGTCTCTGTAACAGCCATAATGTGAATATTTGTTTCCAACAAAATAGAAGACAATTCACACACTTTGTGTCTTAAACTACAGATGTTCAAATGAGCAAATCTCACTCCTTTTTTAGCTGTTTTCAACATCATTATATAAAAATAGAGTACAAAAAAAGATCAAACACATTTAGCCAGCGCCCATGTTTAATCTCATTCAAATGTGATTACTGTTAAACCTTTCTAACTGGTCAGGGCTTTTTATACAATAAACCTTAGCTTCTTCAGGTCCACCATTTGTCTTGACATACACTTTACAGTTAGTGGTCCAGGTTGCCTGTATTTTTCTCTGTTTCCTAAGAAACCTTGCTCTTCTGGCTAAATCTGCATTAGATTTTGTAAGGTGCTCATTAATATACACATTTGTCCCCTTTAGATTTTTGCCTTGCCTCAGTAATTCAATCTTACTCTTTCTGTTAAAAAATCTCATTATAACAACAGATTTAGCTTTCTGATTCTGAGTTTGTAGAGTGTGACATGCTTCAATGCTATTTTTGTCCACATAAATGTCCTTGTTCTCAAGATATTTAGTGACTTGTGCCTCAGTTGAGGTGTCATGCTCATCAGTGCCCTCTTCCCTCTGTATCCCCTTCAGGGCATGAGCATACGATGTTGGTTTAAGTGGAATTCCAGAAATAATCACATCATTCATTCGTGTGTGTTGCTCTAAATCTGCCACACGTGTCTCTAGAAAGTGAAGTCTTTGTTGTTGTTCATCATTTAACCTTTTTAGTTCTTGAATGTCCTGCACCAAACACATAATAGTGCGTTGTTGTTCCGAAATCGTCCCCAACTGCTGACCCATTATGTTGACAGAGGTTTTCAGTTCCTCCAAATCATTCTTCACCTCTTTAGGAGTCATTGCCCCAAGCCAGCAACAGCAATAGCCTCCTCCAGCACCGCGTTAGCCCCACTCACCCACAGCAGCGACAGCGCCAGCACAGGCCTCAGCAGCAGCTCTCACGCCCGCAGCAGTCCTCCTCACCCGCAGCAGCGACAGTGTAACTGCACGGGCCCCTCTGTTGACTCCAGCTGCAGCAGCCCCCCGTCACTCCCCGAGCGGCGCGTCCGCGTCCGGCCCGAGTGCCCGGAGGCTCCCCCGGTCTCCCGCTGACTCACACGCGTCCGGGTAGGAGTGCAGCAGAGGCGCTCACAAGTCCGCAAAGTCTCCCGCTGTTCTAAAAACTCGCTCCGGGGAAAATACAACCAAATCCACGCTCCGCACGCACACTGATCACAAGCGCAGTCCTCCACGTGCTCCACGTGCTTAGTTTTTCACTCTGACTCCAGAGATCTATTTATGATTCAGTTAAACTGATGGGCCCTTGGTTAAAGATCTCAGCAGACCTCCTCCATTACCTATGGAGGAGGCTCTGTTCTCGGCCTCTATTGTCGATGCGGCCGCCCGTAGCTGTGGTCGTAAGGTCTGTGGTGCCTGTCGTGGCGGCAATCCCCGAACCCGGTGGTGGATGCCGGAAGTAAGGGATGCCGTCAGGCTGAAGAAGGAGTCCTATCGGGCCGTGTTGGCTCATGGGACTCCTGAGGCAGCTGACGGGTACCGGCGAGCCAAGCGTGCTGCAGCCCGGGCGGTAGCAGAGGCAAAAACTTGGGTTTGGGAGGAGTTCGGAGAGGCCATGGAGGAGGACTATCTTTAATACTTTGAGGATCTCCTCAATCCCGCCGTCACGTCTTCCAAGGAGGAAGCAGAGGCTGGGGACTCAGAGGTGGACTCGTTCATCACCCTGGCTGAAGTTACTGAGGTGGTTGGAAAGCTCCTCGGTGGCAAGGCCCCGGGGGTGAATGAGATCCGCCCTGAGTATCTTAAGTCTCTGGATGTTGTAGGGCTGTCTTGGCTGACACATCTTTGCAACATCACGTGGTGGTCGGGGACAGTACCTCTGGACTGGCAGACCGGGGTGGTGGTCCCTCTGTTTAAGAAGGGGGACCGGAGGGTGTGTTCCAACTATCGGGGAATCACACTCCTCAGCCTTCCCGGTAAGGTCTATTCCAGGGTGCTGGAGAGGAGAATTCGACCGATAGTCGATTTGGATTCAGGAGGAGCAGTGTGGTTTTCCCCCCGGCCGGGAAACACTGGACCAGCTCTATACTCTTCATCGGGTGGTCGAGGGTGCATGGGAGTTTGCCCAACCAGTACACATGTGCGTTGTGGATCTGGAGAAGGCATTCGACCGTGTCCCTCGTGGGGTCCTGTGGAGAGTGCTCTGGGAGTACGGGTTTCGGCGCCCTTTGCTAAGGGCTGTTCGGTCCCTGTATGACCGGAGCAGGAGCTGTGTTCGCATTGCCGGTAGAAGTCAGACCTGTTTCCAGTGCATGTTGGACTCTGCTGTTTGCAGATGATGTTGTCCTGATGGTTTCATCGAACCTCCAGCGTGCATTGGGGCCTTTTGCAGCCGAGTGTGAAGCGGCTAGGATGAGAATCAGCTCTTCCAAATCTGAGGCCATGGTTCTCGACCGGAAAAAGGTGGCTTGCCCTTTCCGGGTGGGGAGTCCTTGCCTCAAATGGAGGAGTTCAAGTATCTCGGGGTCTTGTTCACGAGTGAGGGGAGGATGGAGCACGAGATTGACAGGCGGATCGGTGCAGCGTCGGCAGTGATGCGGTCGCTGAGCTGAGCCAAAAGGCGAAAGGACAAGCTCGCGGATACAAGCGGCCGAAATGAGTTTCCTCCACAGGGTGGCTGGGTGCACCCTTAGAGATAGGGTGAGGAGCTCAGTCACACAGGAGGAGCTCGGAGTAGAGCCACTGCTTCTCCACGTCAGGAGGAGCCAGCTGAGGTGGCTCGGGCATCTGTTCTGGATGACTCCGGGACGCCTCCCTTGGGAGGTGTTCCGGGCATGTCCCACCGGGAGAGTCCACGGGGAAGACCCAGGACACGCTGGTGGGACTATGTCTCCCGGCTGGCCTGGGAACGCCTTGGGGTCCCCCCGGAGGAGCTGGAGGAAGTGTCTGGGGTGAAGGAGGTCTGGGCATCCCTGCTTAGACTGTTGCCCCTGCGACCCAGCCCCGGATAAGCGGAAGAAAATGGATGGATGGATGGATGGGTACCATAATTTTTGTCCAGGCCTCTTTCATGAGTTTTTAAAATAATTCTGTTTTAAATAATTCTGTTGAAGCATGGTTGAAAAGCAATGTCTGACTTTCATTATTTAAATGTAATAGATTTTTATTTATTATTATTTTTTTCAGATTCAAGTTATTTCTGTGACCATTGTGAGTTTTTCTTTCATTAACTGATGAGTACCAATAATTTTGTCCACGTGTGTATGTGTATATAGTTGGATGTGTGTTTGTGCGTGAACACACACGATACTCATACACACTAGATTACACAGGATGTCCCGAGACCACAGGCTTTCCAACAATACCAACAGGTGCATCATGGGTAGCATAGTCATATGCACATCAGACTTTTAACACTGATTATAAGGATCTGATCTCCTCTGATTATATGAGTCAGGCTAATCTCTTCTTATTAGTAGTCTGATCTCCACTCATTAGAAGAGTCTGATTTCTTCTCATTATAAGATTCTGATCTACTCTCATAAGAGTCCAATCTACTCTCATTATAACTGGGAACAAGCTCTACACATAGGAAAGTTGAATTTCAAATTCCACCTGAATTCTTTGGGGTGAATATAAGAATATAGCTTGTGTCCATAGGGATGGGGTGATAGACAACAGATTCAGTATTTTGAATTGAAGCATATCTCAGATTTGGGGACTTATAATTAAGCCAAAAAAAAAAAGTTATAAAACAGCTATTAAATTTTTTTATTTTTTATTTTATTTTTTTTATTTTTTTTGAGACAAACTGGTCCAGATTATTTTCAGAATGTTTGATCTGACTAAAAATAAGTGGCCCACGCATGATCCCTCAGAATGATAAAGGGTTTTATGGATGTTTGGACTGGAGTCTGTCAAAATATTATGCTGACCTTCTATAGAGCTACTCAGTTCAACTCAGTTTGATTTCTGGCATACTTTAAAAAACACACAGTCGCTGTATACAAATTACATAACATCTAACAGTGATAAATGGTAAATAGTCATTTAAAGGTCCTGTGTTACACAAAATGGACTCCTGTAATCTTAAAACCTTGTTATAATGTAAACAGGAGATAAGGAGATTTCCACAACTGAGTGCGCAAGCATGACTGTCAAATGTACATCTTAGATTGATCAGTCTAGATCAAGGCTTAGACCATACACCAAAGCAGGCACTGTCTAGACAAGAGCTCAGACCAGAACCCAGACCAGATTAGAGACCAGACAAGGGAATAAAGACCATAGACCAAGATAGAGACTAGTCCAGAGATTAGACCAGGATCCAGACTGGGGACTAGATTTAGTGCTCGTCTAGATCTATTCCAGAATCCAGGCCAGAAAGTGGGGATCAATTTCCATTCCTGAGTCAAAGATCAAAATCCTAACCCAAAATCAGAGTTCCAACAAGACCTGAGACCTAGACTGGACCAAGGTGGGACTACGGCAGGACTATGGGATACTAGATCAAGGACCAGAGTCCAGATCTTACTGATACTAGTCTAGAGCTAGTCCACACTTCACTTTGAGACACTAGACCATAGAAGACTGTTTGATTATCACGATCAATTTACTTTCCAGAGTCTAGAGCAGAACAAGAGAGAGACTAGTGTAACAAGGTGGTCACCAGTACTCTTATTTCCCACTGCAGTGCATCAATGAATGCAACATTTGGCAGTGGTGACGGCAGCCGCTCTAACCCCGTCCCAAGCCCCATGTAGGGCAAGATTTTCAGAGTGCTATCTGGTCCTGCTGTTAGTAATTTTGTTCTCAAATTGATCTCAGATTCCTCTTAAATTCATATCAAATTGTCCTTTATCATTGTTGCTGTTGACTGTAGTTGTAGTGCTCATTTATTTATTTATAGATCAGGATAGTTTGTACAATAGAGGGGAGTGCAATGCGGGATAGTCTGCTTCAGGATCAGCAATAGCACAAGACACTTTAGACCTTGTAAGATTCAAGCACCTTGCACTTTTGCACTAAAACTCAAAGCACGTAATCCCGCATAAAAACAACTACAGCACTTAATGTTGTATCTGTGTAAAAAAAAAAAAATATATATATATATATATATATATGTATAATAATGATTGACTAAATAAATGTTGTGCAATCCCACTATATACTGTTTTTGTCCTTTGTTTTGCCAGACTTACCTGTATTTTATAAATATTAGTGGGGACCATTACTAAAACCCTACCCCACAACCACAGTCCACATTGGAGTACAAACAAGACTAGAGATCGAGACTAGAGTACAGCAGGACTACAGTGGGACTACGTCCTTACTCATCTAGAGTCACAAACTATAATCCATACTACAGTCAAGAATTACATCAGAGTCCACATTGGGGTCCAAACAAGACCTAATCCAGACCGGATATGGGTGGGACTGTGGAAGAACTAGGCCATACCTAGAGTAACAGACCGGACTACAGCGGGGCCAAACTACAGTGGGACTAGACCCTGGTCCAGATCCCAGACCGGAGCTTGGACTTACAGTAGAGGAGCCATGGCGAGGTGGAGGTTCTTTCTGGCAGTTTTCCTGTGCCTCTGCTCCTCTGTGAACGCACAGTGAGCCCTTTCATTTGCTTATTTAAAAATGTTTGGAATTTTCACATTTTCTAATTAATTTTTTTTTCTTTTTCAGAAATTGGAGAGACAGGTAAGTTCCTCAATTTACTACTTATATTACTATTACAATTCCTGCTACTGCTACTCCTACTACAGCTACTACTATAACTACTACTGCTTCTCCTGCTGCTACTGCTAGTACTACTACTTCCAGAGGTGGGTAGAGTAGCCAAAAATTGTACTCAAGTAAGTGGTCCATCAAATTACTCAAATAAGAGTAAAAACAATTTGTGAAAACTACTAAAGTAAGAGTAATAATTTGAAGTAAATGTAATTTGAAGGACAAAACATAAAACATCACAAAATCTGGTATTTTCAAAGGTCAGACACAAAATGAGACAAAGTAAAACATATCTGAAGAAGCGCTGCCAGAAACACAAATGTCACTTCATATTGTCACATAAAGCTGTTGTCACTTGTACTTACTCACAGTGGGAAGACATTTACTCAAGTAAGAGTACTGCTACTTCAATAAAAAGTAAAAGTATGTCACTAGAAATGTACTCTGAAAAGTACAATTTCTTCAAAAAGTAAAGTTCAAATTAAGTAAATGTAACTGAGTACTACCTACATCTGACTACTACTGCTACTACATTTTATTTTATTTTTTTTTATATATATATTACAGTGTATACAAAGTGCATTGTACTTTTCCAAACAAAGGCCTCTTACTCTAGGTACTGAATGGACGAGGGTAGTTCACAAGATGCCACTTGAACTGAATTGGTTACTGTCGGCCGTAACCACGGCAATACAAGTCAGTAGGACGTGCAGTAGGCAGCAAGTCAAAGAACTGAGAGCCAGGGAGCTGTCCTTGATGATGTGGTTGGCTCTACTGAGGCAGCGGGAGGTGTAGATCCCCTCCATCAGGGAGGGGAGAGGGCAGCCTATGATCTTCTGCGCTGTCTTAACTACCCTCTGGAGCTGCTCCCTGTGCGCCTTGGTGCAGCTGCCGTACCACACGGTGATGCAGTAAGTCAGCAGGCTCTCAATGGATGCTCGGTAGAAGGTCAGTAGCAGGCTGGGGTCCAGTTCATACTTCCTGAGCACCCTCAGGAAGTGTAGACGCTGCTGGGCCTTCTTAGTGACACATAAAAGACAAATGGGAATAGAAAACAAAGTACTTCCATTTAATGTTGAAAAACACATTCTATTGTCTAAAGAGAGTGTCTTTTATTATTGTCGTCTATGGCCCGATTGATTTACGGGCCAGCCAATAATATTGGCTGGCCATTATTATCAGCCCACAAGTGTCCATCACGTGGAGACATAATCTAGCCGCTATGGTCCGATAGTTCATGTGGGCATGTTATACGTAGTATCTTAGATTATCTACATTATTGCCATTGAATCCAAATGACAGACAGATAAATGTCCTAATATGGGATGCCGCATCAATATTTATCAGAGAAGTCATTTGTCTGTGACTCGTACTGCACAAAAATGCACTAAATACAAGTCAAGTCACGTGACTCAGTGTACTCTCAGCATCCGGCTGCGCTGGCTTTAAATGCGCTTGTGTCTGATCCAACATACTAACTATAAAGGAAAGTGAACTTCAGCGCAGTTTAGGCCAGCAACAAAATTACTGACTGCTTGTTTTTATCAAAGTGCGAGTATGGTTCCATAGACAGTCCCATAGACAGAGGACACACACGCAGCTTCTGTCAACATGTTGGATTATATTATTTTTTACGGACGATTAAAGTCAGGATTAAAAGGACACTTATTAGTGAAGACTTGTGATGTGTGAGGTGCCTGTGTGAGCAGTGAGTATTTTGAAGCTACTTTTGGTTATTTCTCATTGGTTAGTGCTTGGCTGCTATGAGCTCCACACATAAACAGCCTGTTTTCTCTTACATTGGCCTTCTGTAGAGTGACTATAATGGCCGTATACATGTTACTGGAGCTGCACTGATATGTAAATGAGCTGTGAATGATCCACATTTACAGATCTAATTAATTAGCATGGCGCACACGCATTTACTGCTAAAGGCTGATGGTAGTTTATTTACTTTGTTTACAGACTAGAATGTCATGCAAAAATGTCAATAAGCCAACCTACTGTCTTTAAATATGACTTTAAAGGGATAGTGCAGTTTTGTTTTTTTAATCTTAATCTGTATGGGCTTCCTTCTAAAAGTTCCGTGTGTTGACACCGGCTTACCTCTGACAGTCTCAGCTGATCCCGGTTCGGCTCGCTTTCTGGAGCCCGCTTAAGTAGGTCTGGTAACTTCCCTGGAACATGAAATAAAGCTTGTTTTTCTTCTCAAAACTAAACATTTGTCCAAAAGGTGATATATTTGAGTCCCAAACAGTTGTCCACGAAACATCCAGCAGCGTAGATTGCGTTCGCGTATTGTCTGTCTGGATTCGTATCACTGCGCGCATATTAGCTGTATTAGCCTGTTAACCTTTACAATACGCGAACGCAATTTCCACTGCTGGATGTTTCGTGGACAACTGTTTGGGATGCAAATATATCACCTTTTGGACAAATGTTTTGTTTTGAGAAGAAAAACAAGCTTTATTTCATGTTCCAGGGAAGTTACCGGACCTACTTACGTGGGCTCCAGAAAGCGAGCCGAACCGGGATCAGCTGAGACTGTCAGAGGTAAACCGGTGTCAACACACGGAACTTTTAGAAGGAAACCCATACAGCCCAACTTTTTTTTTTTTAAACGCACTATCCCTTTAAAGAGTCGAATTAACAGTATATTTAGTCCAAATAAATCCATTTAGACCCAAGTCAAGTTTTATAATAAGTTGAAAATTTACAATTAATTTTTACATCACCAAATATGTCGGCTGTTATATCGGCTTTAACTTTGGGTTCTTTTTTAAAGCCAGTAATACAGTAACGTGTATTTACCTTGTTGACATGTTTCGGCTGCCAGCTGCAAGCCATCTTCAGAACTGTCACCGTTGTAGATGGTGATGTGTCGTATATCAGCTGTTGTTATTTCTTGTCGGTGTGGTCAGCCTGATGGACCTGGCAGGTCGTTCAGACTGACCACGCCTCCCATCGCCCGGTGCTCTCTGGAGGAGGGTGTCCCAGGTGTGTGAAAGTAGGAACGCTCCGTCATCACAGTTGATGCTGTCTGTGCCTCGTTTGAACATTGTTGGATTGTTATATCGGCTATTGGCACCTTCAAAGCCCCTTTTATCGGTATTGTTTCAGATCCAAAAAAAATCCAATTGGTAGGGCCCTACGCTGTGATTTCAGAATCAATATTGAGTATCAGTATTGAGAATCAATAAATTTCTTAGTGGAAGTTTGACATCTTAGTATTGTGACAACAATACAGTCCAATAAGGTTTTTTGCACATTTCTCATAGATTGTTCAACTAACACCTGAACTGTTTTATTCTATTATTTTCAGATTTGAGTCATTTGAGCGCCACCTAGAACGTCACAGGTAACTAGAGACCACGGACCAGACACCAGAGACTAGGCTAGGGAGCCCATGCCAGAGACCACGGACCAAAGACCAGACACCACATACTAGAGACCAGACCAGAGACCAGAACAGAGACCAGACCAGAGAACAGATCAGCTCGCATACCAGACCAGAGATTTGAGATTAGAGACCAGGTACCAGAGATCAGACCAGGTACCATAGACCAGACCATAGACCAGACCAGAAACCAGACCAGGGACCCGACCAGAGATACCAAAGACTAGAAACAAGAGACCAGAGAGAGCGAACACCAGACTAGAGACCAGATGAGAGACCAGACCAGACCAGAGATAAGAGACCAGACCTAAAGACCACAGACCTTGTTAATAATAGCAAGAAATGTATAACATATTTAAAACATAAAATTAATTGCAAAAGATGTGACCCATATACTGACGTAATTTTGTGTTTTTGTTGCAGACGTCCGGATGAGATCGGCACCAGTCCCCGGTAAGGTTCTCATTTTTGAAATTCAAACAAACCAAAAATATATCATAACCATACTTATTCTGCAAAACAGACTTTTCAGCGTTTTGCCATGTTTTAGTTGTTTCCCATCTCTTCATCTAGTCCAAGTTTATCCCCAGTTTTGTGGTCAGTCAGGGTCATGTGTGTGTATGAAATATTTGCTTTTGTAAAAATGGAGTTTTGGGGCCAAGGTCCACAGATTTCATCAGACAAATATCTCAGAACTTTCACTTTGGATTACCACTGCTTGTATTATTACTTTTACTACTATTACTTCTACTACCATTACTAGTCCTGATTCAGTTCTTATTTAGTCTTGGGTTTAGTCCTGGTTCAGTGCTGGTTTAGTCCCATTTCAGCTCTGATTTAGTCCTTCTTTGGGCCTGTTCTAGCCCTGGTTTAGTTCTGGTTCAGTCTTCGTTTAGTCCATGTTTGGTCCTGGTCTAGTCCTGGTTTAGTCCTCTCTTGGTTGCAGGTTCAGAATCCTTGCTCCAGATGTGCTCAGAGCAGACAGTGAGGAGAATCTGGTTCTTCAGGCTGATGGGGTCTCTGATGCAGTCCCGGTCTCCATCCAGGTCTGGGACTTCAGACGGAGCAGTCTCCTTGCAGAGACCTCCACCACCCTGAACCATGGCAATGGATTCCACACACTACACAGCATACGGGTGAGTCTTGCTATAGTTCTGCTTTAGTCTTTCTTTATAATGGGTACCACATGCTTACTCAGCACACAGGTGAGTCCTGGTTTAGTCCTGCTTTAGTCCTGCTTTAGTCTTGGTTTAGAATGGGTACCACATGCTTACTCAGCACACAGGTGAGTCCTGGTTTAGTCCTGCTTTAGTCCTGCTTTAGTCTTGGTTTAAAATGGGAACCACATGCTTACTCAGCATACTGTCCTGGTTGTCTTGGTCAAGTCAAAATCTCAAAAACTATTCAGTATTTCTATGAATTTGACCCAAACTGCATCTGCAAGACTACACTTGTGGGGGACATTCATGCAAAAACTACTATTCATGCAGAAAAAAGTACTAGGATATTATGTATTTACATAAAAATAGATTTAACTCTTCCTTTTTACATATAGGCCTTAATACTAAAATATACCAAATCTTGAGCCAACACACTCAGTCACACTTCTCCTTTCTGCTGTTGTCCCATAGAAATCCTTATCATCTAAATTTGACTTAAAGACTACAACCCTGCAATACACGAGCAGTTTGTCATTAAATTAGAAGAGCTGTGATCCATTAGTCAATTAATCAGCTGATGGAGTCTTAGCCAAACTGTGGATTAGTGTTAAAGAAAAATTGTGTATAGTGCCTTTAATTAATTATCAAAGTGTTATATTTTTCTTGTGTTGATTCATCTTCTATTGTGCAACTATATCATGTGACTAGGACCAGACTGATTGACTGTTTAGACAAACAACCACTTGTTGACTCTTGCGACATGTATAGACTGAACCTTGAACAACTACTGATTAGTGATGTATGTAATCCCCCCCGGCAATGAGCAAAACCAGTGTGGGTCCTTGGGCAAGACCCTTCACGGTACTGCCCCCCGAGCGCCGAAAGATGGCTGCTCACTGCTCCTGAAAAGGATGGGTCAAATGCAGAAGTCAAATTTCTCCTGTGTGTCACTGTGTGTCATTGTGTGTGAGACCAAATAAAAACTTAAATCTAAATCTTAAATCTATGGTAAAGATAAACTTTGTTGAACTTGTTGAACTGTGAATTTCTTTCAAGCCCATTTGGTTTGCAATAAAAGGAAGCATGTGAGGAGCTGTGCTTTGAGAAAGAGTGTGTAGGGTGTGTGGTGAGGAAGCAGGGGCGGCTCTGCTTAACACATGCTGCATCTCCTTCTCCCTCGTTATGAGAATATTACTTCTATGTCTGTTTTCTCATTTGTTCCCTTTGTTGATTTTTATTAGGAAAAAATCCCTGACAATTAGTCAACTAATCATTTTATTTAGATGATAAGGATGAGACAACCACAGAAGGGATAAGTGAGTAAGTGAGCTGAAGATGAATCTGTCTTTATAATACTGTACATTTTTATTTAATTCCTACATGCATGCCTAGCACATAGGTCGAGAACAAAGAACTATAACAAAATCTGGAAGATGAATCCAAGATGGCATCATTTTGTTTTTAATGGCCTGTGCTGACGTGTGACGTCAGAAACATGCAGTTCTTCGGAAAGCTAGCTGCTAGAGCAGCAATAGCATGGGCTCAGAGCCAAGTCACGGGATCTAAACATGGCCGCCCATTCAAGTGAGTGGGCTGAGCTCATTTTTTTCGCTGTAGTACCAGTGAGTGGCCACTATGTCAACTGGAGACAGCTACAGGGTAGCAATACCCTATCCAGTTATTTTAATAGATCCATGCTCAGAGCATAGTATTATATATTGTCAAAGATTGGAGCTCACACAAACATGACCACATGGAGCTGGGTACTGTCACACTGATTTTATTCTATTTCAGGCACAGAAACATATAGGAGGGCAGCGGTGCCACCTGTTGGTGTGGTGTGGTCCGATATCAAATACCATTACATCACAACTCCTCCCCTCTTATTCAGTTACCCGGAATTTCCAAAACACTATTTTACAAGGTATTGACTCAGTAACACTAAATTTCAACAGCAACATTAAATCTGTACTAACAGAACAGTTATTGAACATTCCATTCTAACTTAAGGGTGAGGGTAGATTGCCTCAACGCCTTGAGTGTGTCGGGGGATTATTTTGCCCCCTTCTTCAGACAGCACTCTCTAAGTAAACAATGCAGAGACCAACCCAGTAAGTTATAGAGTCAGTCTGTCGGGTGGTTTGCAAATACGTTTTGGATATCGGTTCAGTCTTGGCTGGGGTGTTGCGAGGCTGGCATGTGTGTCTGGCTGACCTGAAGGTGGTGAGATTGCGGTTACCGACACAGGGCTCGCTGTCTCCGGTGCACCACCCGCGTCAGCTATGGCTGTTGGAATGACTGCAGTAGGTGTCGGTTGTTTCTCTGCGGCTGACTGCACGATGCTGGGGTGGCAGGCTACCATTTGGTCTGCATGCCGATTCCACTGCTGATTTGACTCAACTTCAACCTGGTACGACCTTGGCCCTGCTTGCAATGAAACCGTACCAGTCATCCATTTTCCCTCCCCCTTCCGATAGTCCCGGACAAGCACCGGGTCGCCCACTCCAAAAGTTCTGGCTTTAGCGTGTGCACCACGGTAACGCTGTTGGTCCTCTTGCACTTGATCCACCACTGCTGACACGCTCGGTTTCAGCAGGTCTAATCGGGTGCGCAGTCTGCGACGGAGAAACAGCATAGCTGGTGACTCTTTTGTGGTGGCGTGGGGGGTGTTCCTGTAGTGTAACAGGAAAGCATCGAGCCGTCGCTGGACTGAAGCTGTCCCCTTCGACGACTTCATTGAATGTTTAAATGTCTGTACGAAACGCTCTGCCAGGCCGTTCGTTGCCGGGTGAAACGGAGCGGAGCGTTTGTGCGTAATGCCATTGGACATTAAAAAGTGGGCAAACTTTTCTGAAGTGAATTGAGGCCCATTGTCGCTAACTAGGACCTCTGGTACTCCGTAATGACTGAAGAGGCCTCTTAACACTTCAATCGTTTTTGCAGATGAGGTTGAGTCCATCAATATGACTTCAGGCCACTTGGAATGAGCGTCAACAATAACAAAGAACATGCGCCCCTCAAAAGGGCGGGCGAAATCGATATGAATCCGTTGCCACGGACCTGTTGGCCAGGGCCAGGGGTGCAGCGGTGTGAGGGCAGGGCTCTTTTGACATCGCTGGCACGGGGTGCACATCTTGCACCTCTCCTCCACCTGCGCATCCAGCCCAGGCCACCACACGTAGCTTCTCGCCAGGGATTTCATCTTTACCACGCCCGGGTGTCCGGCGTGGAGTTCATCTAGGACGTGCTGACGTAGTCTGGGTGGGACTACAACTCGATTTCCCCACATTAAGCAACCTTGAAGAACCGAGAGTTCATCTTTCCGTGTTATGTACGGGACCAGACTCCTGTCTGCGTCCTTGGCTGGTGGAAAACGACCGGTTGACGCCATCTCGACCACCTGTGAGAGTGTGGCGTCTGCCTTGGTTTCTCTTTTCACCTCTCTGCAGTGGATTGGAAGACTTTCAATGTGCTTAATCAGGAATGCGTCCACTGTCCCCTGTTTCTCTTTGTGTTGCCCTGGCAGAGGCAGACGCGAGAGACCGTCTGCGTTCCCATGGTCGGCAGCGGGTCTGTACTTTATTGTATAGTCGTGTGCTGCTAAAATGAGTGCCCAGCGCTGTAGTCTTGCTGCAGCCATGGACGGGGTCGCTTTGCTGGGGCTCAAGATTGTTGTCAAAGGCCGGTGATCTGTAAGTAGGGTAAAATGACGGCCATAGAGATATGAGTGAAAGCGCTTGACCCCGAATATTATCCCTAATGCCTCTCGCTCAATTTGAGCATAATTCTGCTCTGCTTTGCTAAGCGTCCGTGAAGCAAAGGCTATGGGGCGTTCTTCTCCATTTGGCAATCGATGTGATATGACCGCTCCAACGCCATATGGTGATGCATCGCAGGCAAGTATCACTGGCAATGTGGGATTGTAATGTGTCAGTACACTTTTGCTGGATAACTGTTCCTTCACTTTGTGGAAAGCTTCATCACACTTCCCGGACCATGCCCACTTAACTCCTTTATGTAGCAACGCATTTAACGGGTGTAAAAGAGTTGACAGGTTTGGGACGAAGCGTGCGTAATAGTTGATAAGCCCAAGGAAGGAGCGCAACTGGGTTGCATCGGTTGGCACAGGCGCATCCACAATAGCTCTGATCTTATCATCTGACTTGTGGAGACCTACAGTATCAATCTTGTGCCCTAAGTACTCCAGCGAGCTCCTGAAAAACTCACATTTCTCCTTTTGGACTCGGAGCCCAAATTTTTCAAGACGACTCAGTACGGCGTCGAGATTTCTGAGATGGTGCGCCTCATCCTGGCCAGTGATGAGAATGTCATCAAGAAAACAATGCACATTTGGCAGCCCTTGGAGCACTTGGTCCATAATTCTCTGGAATATGGATGGCGCGGAAGTAATTCCAAATGGTAAACGATTGTAGCAGAACATGCCCTTGTGGGTGGTGATTGTGAGATATTTCCTTGAATCTGTCTTAACTGGTACCTGAAGGTAGGCCTGAGAAAGGTCCAGTTTGCTGAAATGATGTCCCCCAGACAAAGACGCAAACAGATCCTCAATGCGAGGTATCGGGTAGTGTTCAGCGCACAGGGATGGATTTACAGTCACCTTAAAGTCTCCACATATCCTCACACTCCCGTTGTTCTTCATTACAGGCACTATGGGGGTTGCCCAGTCGCTGAACTGAACCGGGGCGATAACCCCTTGTTGGAGGAGGCACTCAATTTCAGCTTCCACTTTAGGCCTCAGCGCATACGGTACCACCCGAGCTTGGCAGAACTTTGGCTGCTGGTCTGGTCTCATTGTCAGTGAAGCTTCAAACCCTTTCAGTGTTCCCAATTCCTTGCTAAACACTTCTGTGTGGCGATTTAGGACACTCTCAAGAGTTTCACAATGCGCCGTATGCCCTGTTCGCACTGTCTTTATTTCACGCCAGTCAATGTTGATGTTCCTTAGCCATTCCCGGCCAAACAATGGTGGTGACTCTCCTTTTACCACATATAAGGGCAACCTAGCCTTCTGCTTGTTCAACTTAACCCACACCTTGAGCATCCCCTCAGGCTGCATTAACTCTCCTGTGTATGTTTTCAGAACCACGTCAGTCTTGCGTAAACTAAAGTGTGCAAATTTGTCTCTGTATAGCTGACTGGATATCAAGGATACTGCAGCCCCTGTATCCAGCTCCATATCCACTGACTGTCCTTCGATTTTTGGCTTAATCATTATTATCGACGATGCAGCATGTCCCGTTTTAACTGCCTTCACTTGTTTTGTGTTCACTGCAGACACCATGTGCAGAGTGAAATCAGAGTCTGAACCAGCTGATGACTCCTTCTCACTATCTGATGAATTAACAGTAGCCACTTTATGAATTTTGCCTTTGTCTGCATCCTTGTATTTCTTGTGTTTGATTTTACTGTCCTGTTTTGATTTTGCCTGCTTTGTTTCACCATTTTTGCTCCTACACACCCGAGCTATGTGGCCCTTTTTATTGCAATTGTGGCATTGCTGCTCCTTGAAATAGCAGTCATGTTCATGATGATTTATTTTGCCGCATCGAAAGCATTTGTCGCCCCCCTGTGACGAAGACGCGGACACAGCATGTACGTCCAATGATCTTTTTAAGTGCTGTGATTCCCTCGCTACTGCTTCCATGGACAATGACATTTCGACTGCTTTCTGAAATGTTAGTTTTTCCTCCGTCAAAAGTTTCCTTTGAATAGTCTCATTATTGAGTCCACAGACGAGTCTGTCGCGCAGGGCGTCTTGCAAATACGTGCCAAAATCACTATGCTCCGATAACTTTTTCAAAATCGCCACATATTGTGCTATGGTCTCCCCCTCTT
Source organism: Paratrypauchen microcephalus (assembly GCA_036785185.1). NCBI lineage: Eukaryota > Metazoa > Chordata > Actinopteri > Gobiiformes > Gobiidae > Paratrypauchen > Paratrypauchen microcephalus. Next base: position 1,004,074 of record JAVJIX010000134.1, on the reverse strand, counting down.
CCTGATTGCGTTTGTGAAATCGGAATCTCTCCGCGATGATTATGGGCTTTGGGGAGAAATGACTATCCAGGGTGTCCACTAAGACTTTGTAAGTTTTACTGCTCGGTTTATCCGGGGCTAATAAGCTACGTAGTAAGCCGTAGGTAGTTGCCCCAATGACACTTAAAAATACTGCTACTTTCTTCGCAGCGGGGACATCATTGGCTTCAATAAAATGTTCAAACCTCTCAACATAAGTCGACCATTGATGATTCGTCGTAGGCATCAATGTGTCCCAGAAGTGTTGCCATTCTTACAGGCGGTGCTGGTGCTACTCGTCCGGTTTCGTTTTGAACTGGCTGTTCTCCGGTCCGGTTTCCCTGGGATTCTTCTTCCACGCTTTCTAAAGCTGAGCTCGCTCCATCAAAAGATGACATGAGTGGGTTACCTTACTCGTCGCCAATTTATTATATATTGTCAAAGATTGGAGCTCACACAAACATGACCACACGGAGCTGGGTACTGTCACACTGATTTTATTCTACTTCAGGCACAGAAACATATAGGAGGGCAGCGGTGCCACCTGTTGGTGTGGTGTGGTCCGATATCAAATACCAATACATCACACATAGAACTATAATAAAATTGGATTATAGATCCATGGCTCAAAGCTGAATTTTAGGTGCTTTGACGAACTAATGCATTATTTGATGAACACTGGCAGTTTGATTTCACACAAAAATGGGACGATCCTTCATGGGCTGGAGCAGGCAGGCTCGCTCGGGGACGGGGGGTGGGGGGTGGGGGGGTGGATGTGACCTTGGTGATGTCAGAAAACCCATATATACCTGATGCACCTGTTACACTTTTCTTTCTACAGTTCTCACATTTGCATGAAGTCGAAGTTGCTATTGAATTACAGCTTTTTGCTCGTTCTCGCTTGGAACCTCACATATTGGAGTTGCTTGTTGAAAAAAGACTTTTTGTCATCTACCATTACTTACAGTAAGCATATTTGGCTGCCATCACCAGCATTGAATATAACATTACCTTTCCGTACGCTGCCTGTCAACAGCTACTAGAAGCAGGATACCCTTCTATACAGCTAACTTGATTACACGGTTGAATAGTGCATTTATCTCGTACATTTATCTATTCATGGTTGAACTAGTACTTGAATCAGGTCCTCATGAGTGCTTTTGCTCCAGTGGCACCGCTATTTCTTGACTGTCATACCCAACCGTACACACCGCTCTTGTGGCTTGGATATTATTTGATTTTCAGTGTTTGTAGGCAAATTCTACAATACCATATTGTGTGTTTAGCCATGTTAAGGGCTCCGTGCCTTGTGAGTGCTTTTACACCAGTGACATTGCAATATCTTCACTGTGCTACCTGCTATCGGCTACTCGACCTGATACCTCATGAGTGTTTTTCACTCTAGCAACACCGCAATTTCTTGCTGTTTAGCCATGCACTAGTGCAGGGGTGGCGAACACGCGGCTCTTGAGCCACATGCGGCTCTCGGCCAATAAGCATGTGGCTCTTTGCCTCTCATCATATTTTCTATATACTGTGGCTCTTTGCCTTGTTTCATGTTTAGTTTTTTTTTTCCTCACTCAAATCCATCAGAGAGTATTAAAAAGAAATAATATATAATATTTTAAAATTAATTTGGCAGATTGGGTGCTTTTATGCTGCTCCGGACACGTAAGTGACAAGCAAAATATCCGCGCAAATATTGCCAACTGTGGCTTGTCCTGTATGTCGCATGACTCGTCCAATGCAACACTAAAATAAGCACACGCGTTCAGGTCTGCATGTAGATCAGATACAAGCGCTTTGTTTATGTCTGATATTTTGGTTTCAACTGTGTGTCGTGACAGCTGTAGATCAGTGATGGAATCTTTGAGTTTTTTATTATCTGGAGCCAGAGTTTCAATTAAATCCACAAAACACTGTTTTAAAAACTCGCCTTCGCTGTATGTTTTTTTAGCACGGGCAATGTTCCACGCTACTTTATAGGAGGCAAGTGTCACAGTTTCTCCATGCTTGGTCAATTGCTGAAACATTTCAGATTGTCTTTTTACCTGGCTTTTCAAGGTGCTCAATTTTTGCTTGTGTAGTTCAGTACCTTTGGGGAATTCTTTGTCAATATTAGCATGGAGTGTGCTAAAATGACGCTGTAGATTTGAAGCCTTGAAATGTTATATCGTGGTACTGCATAAGTGGTGGTACTTTGCCATTCCGTTCAATAAAAAAGTAAGCATCTTCCCATTCTTCCAGAAATGTCCTGTGTTCATCTTCATATTTTCGTTTAGCTTTGCATTTTGCCATTTTGACCATGAGGGTAACAGTCTGCACGCACATGAAATGTTTACTGTTTACTTAATTTCCCGGCATTAGACGTAACCCGCGCAGATGATTGGCGGTCACTTACGTGTCCGGAGCAGCATAAAAGCACCCAATCTGCCAAATTAATTTTAAAATATTATATATTATTTCTTTTTAATACTCTCTGATGGATTTGAGTGAGGAAAAAAAAAAATAAACATGAAACAAGGCAAAGAGCCACAGTATATAGAAAATATGATGAGAGGCAAAGAGCCACATGCTTATTGGCCGAGAGCCGCATGTGGCTCAAGAGCCGCGTGTTCGCCACCCCTGTGTTAAGGCAAGGCCATCTCTCCCGATAGCTGTCCAGAAATATTTGTTGTTTCTTAGCCTTTTTTCTTCGTGTTCAGCCATGTCACGCAAGCCTTGCAGTTTAAAACCAAAACTGTTTTTTCTGCAATGAATACGGGGAAACGTGGCGCTGACCATTGCAAGACACGACGACGACTGGTTCATCTGTTCGTCATAACCTTGACGAGTGGTTAACAATACCGTCAGGTTAATGTCGGGCTAACTCTACGTATTAATTTTTGGGCTGAAACGGTGGTGCTGGTTCACATCCCTGCATCTGTGGAGGGAGGGAAGGGGAACTGGGAGGAAATGAAGCGCTCTGATTGGCTGAAAGTTCTGTTTACATGCAGATCTGTGGATCTGTGTGTCAGCTGCAGAATCAACGTCAGTGAAAACTTGAGTGAAACGGACGAAATGTTAGATCCATATGCGTAATTTTAGAACAACAAAGCGTACAAGTGAACAAGGAGGTCAAAATTGCGTGCCCGCTACACAAAATGCGTACATGTTGGCAGGTCTGACTGCATCGGCAACATCTCTTTGGCAATGAATCTGGTGATGGCATTGGTTATGTTTTGCCATCGTTGACTTTTAATTCCATACGGCACTTTTCTGCTGAATGAGTCCGTGAGGGTTTGTTGGGTGTGCTGAACAGGTCGCCTACTTGGTTTTTCTTGAGCTGCAGTCTTGAAGTTTGTCGTATTCTTCCTACTTTTTACTGTGGTGAAAGAGGTTAGTTGTGGAGCTTTGTTTCACAGCGATAGATTTCCGACAAATCTTGCATAGGACAGTGTTTTAATCAATGTCACTCTTTTCAAAACCAAACCATTTCCATGCCATAGAAGCAGACCTGCGTCTAGGCACTAAATCCTCTGAAGTAGACCCAGCTTTAGATGCCTCTGCTGCATTTTCTCAAACTGTGCTGCTAACCTGTTCCAAGGCTGCTCGCGAGAGAGGTCATGTGATCACTGAGGCCGAGGCCTACAAATCGAGCGGCAGAGTCGAGCTGTGTGTGGGGCTCTAATGTGTGTTGGCGTCTGTAAGTGTCGGCGCGCATTTCATTGGTTTTGGCGAACTAATTGAAATACTCAATAATGTAAATTTGCACATCATTAAAGCAACAATCACGATAATATCACAGACGATATATATCGCCCACCCCTGTGTGTAACTCTTGTGTTTCTGAATACTTTTTCTGCAGAAATAGTTATTTTTTTTATAAATCAGTCAGTCAATCAAAATCACATTATTTATACTTGAGGGGCATTTTAAGCACACAGAGCAGTAATATGCAATAATAGAAAAGCTCAAACAAATGTCTCAGTGCAGCTCAATGGGTAGGGTCATCATATGTAGTGTCAGGGCAGTTTGAGGGAGTAACAGTCCTCAGGACAGAAGTGTCCTCCTCCATGTCCTCTATGTCCTGCAGCATCACAGCACCCTCCAGGGGGAACCAGGTGAGCTCTGGAGACAACAGAAATCCTCTTCTAAGCCTCTCTTTTTTAGTTGGTGAGGAGACAGGACCTTCCCTTTGGAACATCTTCTGCTATATTTGGTGTAGAAAGCTAATTGCATTGTTGTAAAAGTCTGTAGCATTTCAGACTTAGCATAGGTTAGCATAGCCAGCTCCATCCAGGATTGCCATGGATACAGGAAATCAAACTGCTCATATTGCACAATCCAGTAGTCCTCAACTTACATCCCTTGAACAGCACATGCAGCACTTCTTAGTACGTCTAAATCCCAGCCAACCACAACCATGGCAACCACGGCAGTGCATTGTGGGTCAGAAACATAGAGATTTGTAGTAGTTTTGAGTGCTTTTGCCACTCCCTTATTTTAGTCGACTTTAATCAATAGGCAGCACATGTATTTAGTCTGCTACAGACCTATTGTATTGTGTTGGCAGCTCCCGTCGATAAACCTGCAGCCTGAGGAGAAGAAGGAGAAGTTTGTGTACCTCCGAGTTACTTTTGGAGGATTTGAACCACTTGAGCAACTGGTGCTGGTCTCATTTCACCAAGGTTACATCTTCATCCAGACAGACAAGCCCATCTACAACCCTGGAGATACAGGTCCACATACACTGCACTGGTTCAGTTTTGGTTTAGCCCTGGTTCAGTCCTGCAGGATTAAAATTCAAAACTTTTTAACGTGAAATTACATTACATTAAAATGACAATAGTCTCAGAACAGTGGCTCTGCTCCAGCTGCAATACTGTTTACACCCTAATGTTAATCAGTCATTTTAGTTAAATCAAATATAAAGCAAATATTCAGGTGGATATTTTTGACTTGTATTTTGTTTTCACAGTTCGTCTCAGAGCGTTCGTTTCTTCTCCAGTTTTTAAGCCATTTGAAGGCACCATCACAGTGGACATCAAGGTGAGCTCCTTCAGTAAACCTGGGATCAAACTAATGCCACATTTCATTCTACAATTCTAACTATGCTGTGATGAATTCAAACATTGTTGGGAGGTTTAGAGTAAATTGTGTCAAAGCTGGGCACCTGCTTTTCAAACCATGAAAGGCAACGCAAAACACAACTGTAATGTCCATTATGGACATTCAATTCTCTCTCTGTCCATTTGTACAACTTGCTGCTCTTGGAGTTACTTCAAATGGTACGCACAGACAAATTAATAGTGACACCAGACCCCACGTTAAAGTATTGAACATGTTTATTTCATGATATTTCTGTCATGTCACAGTGTGTGTTTGCCAACAGCTCACTTTTGCACTAAAATAAAACACCAAATAATTTATCCACTCAGCACTGACATGACATGACATGACACATTTTTATATAGCACTTTTCCTCACAAATCATGTTACATGGTAATGGTCACATCTTTATATAGCGCTTTTCCACCTTGAAGGCACCCAAAGCGCTTTACAACAAGGAACCACTCACCCATTCACACACACATTCACACACCAGTGTGAACACTGACACTGGGGGCAAGGAGGGTTAAGTGTCTTGCCCAAGGACACAACGGCAGCATTCATCTGTGGGACCAACCTGTGGGTCAGTGGATCTGACCGCTCAACCACTGATGTTTCTTATGTCAAGAGCGGGATTTGAACCGCCAACCTTTGGATCAGTGGACTGCTCAACCAATGATGTTTAAATAAGGCTCTGGTCTCACCTAAATACAGTCAACAGGTTAGTACCAGCCGCCACCATCTGGATTATTCATAATTAACATTTTTGGTGGGCTAATGCCAATGGCAATAGGAAAAAATACAGGGGATTAGCTTCGATGTGCCAAAATCTTCCTGGACTAGCCGAGTTACTAAGTGGTTAGTGCTAGATAGTGCGCTCCGGAGGGATTGAAGTTACCTCTAGTTGCCATGGTAAAATGCTATTTTAACATATCCTGTCCCTAAACTTAATGCAACCCCAACCTTAACCAAACCCTAACCTTACTCTGTGGATGTCCATGATAATATTGTGAGATTTTATTTTATTTATTTATTTTTATTTATTTATTTGACAGGGACAATGCAATCGGACATAGTTACAGAACAGAGCTTGCAGCTGATGCAGACAGAGTTTAGCAAATGCTAATTTTCAACCCCCCGTCCCTGGTTGAGCTTTACTACACTAACATAAAATCACCACGGGCACCACTGATGCCTTCACCTTCCAGGCCTTCTCCAGCTCTTCCTTGAGCCCCTGGTATTTCTCTAGTTTCTCGTGTTCCTTTTTCCTGATGTTACCATCTCTTGGTATTGCAATGTCCACCACCACGGATCTGTTCTGTTGCTTATCCACCACCACTATGTCTGGTTGGTTCGCCATCACCATTCTGTCAGTCTGTATCTGGAAGTCCCACAGGATCTTGGCTCAGTCATTCTCCGCAACCTTCGGAGGTGTTTCCCACCTTGACCTTGGGGTCTCCAGCCCGTACTCTGCACAGATGTTTCTGTACACTATGCTTGGTTGTGTCGCTCCATGTATGCTTTCCCTGCCAGCATCTTACACCCTGCAGTTATGTGCTGGACTGTCTCAGGAGCCTCTTTGCACAGCCTACACCTTGGGTCTTGTCTGGTGTGGTAGATCTGGGCCTCTATTGCTTGGGTGCTCAAGGCCTGCTCCTGTGCCAGGATGAGGGCCTCTGTGCTGTTCTTCAGACCAGCCCTCTCCAGCCATTGGTAGGATTTCTTGATATCAGCCACTTCAGTTATGTTTTGGTGGTACGCCCCATGTAGGGGCTTGTCCTGCCATGATGGTCCCTCCAGCACTTCTTCCTCTGCACTCCACTGTCTGAGGCATTCCTTGAGCACATCATCTGTCGGGGCCTTGTCCTTGATGTACTTATGGATTTTGGATGTTTCATCCTGGACAGTGGTTCCCACACTCACTAGTCCTCGGCCTCCTTCCTTCTTGCTCACGTACTGCTGGGTATCTGATCACTGGCAGGGCATAGCTGTTTATTGCCTGGGATTTGTTCTTGCCATTGAGCTGACATCTTAGGACTTGCCTTACTCGTTGCAGGTATTTGGCCGTAGCCGCTTTCCTTGTTGCCTCTTCAAGGTTGCCATTTGCTTGTGGGATACGAAGGTACTTGTAACTGTCCTCAATGTCTGTTATTGTTCCTCTGGGAGTGAGACCCCCTCTGTGTGGACTACCTTCCCTCTCTTGGTCACCATCCTACTACATTTCTCAAGCCCGAATGACATTCCAATGTCTGTGCTGTTGATCCTGGTGGTGTGGATCAGTGAGACGATGTCTCGCTCACTCTTAGCGTACAGCTTGATGTCATCCATGTAGTGGAGGTGACTGATGGTGGCCCCATTTCTGAGTCGGTATCCGTAGCCAGTGCTTTCAATGATTTGGCTGAGGGGGTTCAGACCTATGCAGAACAGCAGTGGGGACAGTGCGTCTCCTTGGTATATGCCACATTTGATGGACACTTGCGCAAGTGGCTTGCCATTGGCTTCAAGGGTAGTTTTCCACAACCGCATTGAGTTTGCAATGAATGCTCTTAGAGTCTTATTGATATTGTACAGCTCCAAGCACTCAGTGATCCATGTGTGGCATTGAGTCAAAGGCTTTCTTGTAATCAATCCAGGCAGTGCACAGGTTGGTCTGACGGGTTCTGCAATCACGGGCGACTGTTCGGTCAACCAGGAGTTGGTGTTTGGCTCCCCTGGAGTTTTTGCCGATGCCCTTCTGTGCTATGCTCCATGTGCCCACTTATCTTAGCCGCCATGATGCCTGACATGAGCTTCCATGTTGTGGAGAGACAGGTTATTGGCCCATAGTTGGATGGGACTGTACCCTTCGAGGGATCCTTCAGGATCGTACGCCCTTGGGTTAGCCATTCAGAGTGAGTCCCATCCCTTAACAGCTGGTTCATTTGTGCTGCCAGGCGCTCATGGAGAGCAGTGAGCTTCTTTAGCCAGTATGCGTGGATCATGTCAGGGCCCGGTGCTGTCCAACTTTTCATGCCTGAGACTCTTTCCTGAATGTCTGCCACTGTGATGGTGACTGGATCTTGTTCAGGGAGGGTGCTGTGGTCTTTCCTCAGAGCCACCAGCCACTGTGCATCAGTGTTACCTTTCAGTCTCCAGCCTTGGTGGGTCTGCTCTGGTGTTATCCCCCGGCCATTGAGCGTACACTTTCGCAGGTTGTGTATATATATATATATATATATATACACATATATATATATATATATATATATATATATATACATTATATATATATATTTATATATATATTTACATTATATATATATATATATATATATATAATCTCAAGATGGCGCCGGAGAGGCCGGCTGCCTGTTACAGAGCTCCGACCCTACCTTACCTTTTTTTTCCTCTTTTTACCTGTAAATAGACTTTTTCCTCGTTTTTTTCTTTAGAGTAGGTAAAACCCGGTGCAGTTGTGCACCTGGGAAGCCTACTCTTATTACAGCTTTATCGTCAGCTGTAGTGTTTTTCTGCACTTTGTAAATCCGTACAAGGAAATGTGCAAGGGACTATCGCACTCAACCACGGAGCGCATCACATATGCGCGCGATCAGCTGCTCAGTCTACGCGGGTCTTCTCTACTCTACGCCGGGAAACCTGAAGTACCAGCGGAGATACAGAGGAGGAAGAGAAGAGGATGCAGAGGTGGACGAAAGAAACGGGGACCGGGTTTACCGAATCTACCTGCGGTAATCACGGGGAATGTGCGGTCCATCTGCAACAAGACGGAGGAGCTGATTGCGCTGACTCGGCAGCGGAGGGAATACCGGAGCTGCAGCATCATATGTTTTACGGAGACGTGGTTGAATGGGAATATACCGGACAATATCATTTCACTGAATGGATTTACCACAAAGCGCGCGGACCGGACGGTGTTGGGAAGCGGAAAAACAAGAGGAGGTGGCCTGCTTGTTTTTATTAATGAACGCTGGTGTCACCCCGGGAACGTACATGTGAAAGATCAGCTGTGCTCCCGGGACATCGAACTTCTTGCTGTGGGTATGCGGCCCTACTATTTGCCACGAGAATATTCACATGTCATCGTACTTTGTGTTTATATTCCTCCATCGGCGGATGGCGGGGCCGCATGCGAGCAGCTCCATACTGTAGTGACGAGACTGCAGACAGACCACCCGCGTGCTCTCGTTCTAATCACGGGGGACTTTAACCACAACTCCCTATCCACTACTCTCCCTACATTCACGCAATACATCACGTGCCCCACGAGAGACAATAAGACTCTGGACCTTTTTTACGCAAATGTCAAGGACGCTTACACCTCCGCCCCCCTCCCCCCGCTCGGACGCTCAGACCATTGTCTGGTTTACCTGCTCCCGGAATACACACCCAGGGTGCGAAGACAACCTGCGCAGAAGCGGTCTGTGAAGCTTTGGACTCAGGAGGCCTGTGAGAGTCTGAGGGACTGTTTCCAGAACACTGACTGGGACATGTTCAGCGGCTCTTACGGAGATGACATCAATGGCCTGACCCATTGCATTACGGACTACATTAACTTCTGCGTGGAGAACACTGTACCAACCAGGAGGGTACGGTGCTTCTCCAACAACCATCCCTGGGTCACCCCTGAGCTTAAAGCCCTCCTGAATCAGAAGAAGAGGGCTTTCAACTCAGGGGACAGAGAGGAGCAAAAAAGGGTCCAGCGGGAGCTTCAATGGAGGATACAACGGGCCAAAAAGGACTATGGGAGGAAGATGGAAGAGCAGCTGGCCCAAAACAACGCACGGGGCATGTGGAGAGGACTGAGGAACATGTCTGGTTTTGGACAGAGTGGCAGAGGGACAGCTGATGGTGATCAGCGCTGGGCGGACGAATTAAACCGTTACTTCAACAGGTTTGACTCGCCCCCCACCCCCTCTGCCCCTCTGCCGACTCCCCCCTCCTCCTCTTCACACCTCCCTGGGCCAGTAGCCATACCCCCCTTCCCCTTCACACGGACCCAACCCAGCACCAGCCCCCCTCCACCCCCCACCTCCACCAGCCCCTGCAGTCCACCCCAGTCCGCCCCTCACTCCCCCCTCTCCATCACACCAGACGAGGTGAGGAGGGAACTTAGGCGGCTCAACCAGAGGAAGTCCACAGGTCCTGATGGTATCTGCCCCAGGCTGCTGAGAACCTGTGCAGACCAGCTCTGTGAGGTTCTCTGCTACATGTTCAACCTGAGCCTCAGCCTGGAGAAGGTCCCCGTCCTGTGGAAGACCTCCTGTGTGGTCCCGGTTCCCAAAACAACAAACGCCAGGGAACCGGCCCACTACAGACCAGTCGCCTTGACCTCCCACCTCATGAAGACCATGGAGAGGGTGATCCTCAGCCACCTCCGCTCTGTGGTGAGCCCCACCCTGGACCTGCTGCAGTTTGCCTACAAGCCAAACGTAGGAGTAGAGGACGCCGTCATCTACTTGCTGCAGCGGGCGCTCACCCACCTAGAGACCGCCGGGAGTGCTGTGAGAGTCATGTTCTTTGACTTCTCCAGCGCCTTCAACACCATCAGGCCGGTGCTGCTGCGGGGGAAGCTGGAGGATTTGATGGACATCTCGCTGCCTGGACCATCGACTACCTCACTGACCGTCCACAGTATGTGTGGCTGCGCGGTTGTGAGTCAGAGGTGGTAGTCTGCAGCACTGGGGCTCCCCAGGGAACTGTCCTCTCACCCTTCCTCTTCACCATATACACCTCGGACTTCACATATAACATGGACAGCTGCCATCTCCAGAAGTTCTCTGACGACTCGGCCATTGTGGGCTGTGTGTCAGAGGGGAACGAGCTGGAGTACCGCTCGGTCATCAGTGACTTTGTGGACTGGTGTGGGCGCAACCACCTGAGCCTTAACACCAGTAAGACAAAGGAGCTGGTGATCGACTTCAGGAGGAGACCACTACCTCACTCACCGGTGAACATCCAGGGGCAGGACATAGAGACTGTGGACAGTTTCAAGTACCTGGGTGTTCACCTCAACAATAAACTGGACTGGTCCCACAACACCAACGCCCTGTACAAGAAGGGCCAAAGTCGCCTCCACCTCCTGAGGAGACTGAGGTCCTTTGGAGTGAGCAGGCCTCTGCTCAAGACTTTTTATGACTCTGTGGTGGCCTCTGCTCTCCTCTACGCTGTCGTCTGCTGGGCCCCGAGCAGCACAGAACGGGACAGAAAAAGACTCAACAAGCTGGTCAAGAGGGCCAGCTCTGTCCTGGGCTGTCCTCTGGACTCTGTAGAGGAGGTGGCTGAGAGGAGGGTACTGGCCAAATTCACGCCCATCGTGGACGACACCTCTCACCCTCTGCACCGGACTGTAGAGGAGCTGAGCAGCTCCTTCAGCAGCCGACTGAGGCACCCCCAGTGCAAGAAGGAGCGCTACCGCAGATCCTTCATCCCCACCGCCATCAGACTGTATAATTCTACTGTATAGTCCTACCGTGCAATATCGTTTTTCCAATGTGCAATATTGTTGTTTTTTCAATACTCCTATCGTGCAATATCGTTTTTCCAATTTTTTCAATACTCTCCCGGTCACTGTTTTTTATTATTATCACTACTATTATTATTATTCGATTTATTACTTATTTTTTTTTAAATTATTATTATCACCTATCTTTATGCCTTTTTTGCCTGCATGCACTTGTCTTCTTGTTCAAACTGTCCCTACCTGGAGCTACTGTGACAAGTAAATTTCTCCTGTGTGAGATCAATAAAGTCTTATCTTATCTTATCTTATATATACACACATATATACAATTTCATCTATATAAATACAGCAGTGCAAAGACATGCAACACTCACTCACTCGGCTCATTCATTCACTCATTCTAACACTATTTACACATGGGTACAGCTTTGGTTTCTCTTGAGCCAAGATTTAAGTTTAACGGTTAACAGTTTCAACTTTACTGTTGCTAATAATAATATATTGTTAAAGGGGCATTGTACAATTTTTCTGGGGGAGGGTCCATCACCTGCTTGTGTCCATGGAGATGTTATTGCATTGCCTGGAATGTTCCATGGTATTACATTAAACACATCTTTCTAGCATTATATGTGCTTCTATTGCTCAAAAAACATACTTGGACAAACTTTATTGATCCACAATGGAAATTATTTAGACACAGTTGCTCACTTTTTACATTATAATAAATATATATTTTTTTACTCTTTGTTATAATAATAACAAAGACTAAAAAATAAATGGTAATAATAAATTCTAAATAAGTAGCAAAAAAGATAGCAAGAGACAGGTTTCAAATAAGAGATAATTATATAAGTGTATATGTTCAAGTCAAAATAAAATAGAAAACTAAGTAATAAAAATATTAAATCACAGCTATATAGAAAAGACAAGAAAGATGCAACAATGATATGATGATTGACAGGACATAAGTTTATCTGTTACATAAGGTGAGTTGTTGTACAGTTGTATGGAGTATAGTATGAATGTAGTCCTGTATGTAGTCATTGTTTGAGTGGAGCTGTAGGAGCCTGTAGGAGAATGAGCGCCTCTGTCCCTCTATGGTCTGGTGCAGTGGGTGAGCAGGAGTTTCCATGAGAGCAGTTTGTCCAGTGTCCTCCTGTCCCTGTGACAAATGTCTCCAGCTCACAGCCGATCATGTAACCAGCTTCACATGTCAGTGTCAGCGGCACGGTGGCTGAGTGGCTAGCGCTCATGCTTCACAGCAAGAAGGTTCCGGGTTTGATCCCCGGGTCGCCCAGGCCTTTCTGTGTGTGTTCTGTGTGGAGTTTGCATGCATGGTCTGGGTTCGATCCCCGGGTCGCCTGGGCCTTTCTGTGTGGAGTTTGCATGTTCTCCCCGTGTCTGGGTGGGTTTCCTCCGGGCACTGCGGTTTCCCCCACCAACCCAAAACATGCACCATAGGTAAAATCCTCCAGCTTAGGTCCTGACCAAACTGAAGCAAGAAGATCATGGAGATGGTCCCTGGGCGCAGTAATGTGCTACTCACTGCTCCTGATAACAGGATGGGTTAAATGCAGAAATGGAATTTTCCCACTGTGGGACTAATAAAGGCATAGCTTCTTCTTCTTCTTATCAATCCGCCTATTGTCCCTTTTACTGGTACCGCTCCTTGCCACAGATCTGACCTGTAATGTAGCTTATAGTTGGCTTCCTTGAAATAAACTCTACCTTCCACCAATATTCTAGACAAAGCAATACCATCCCCTTGAAAACCAGCAGGTGATGGACTCTCCACCAGAAAAGTTGCACAATGCACTTTTAAACTCCACCTCTAAACTGCTTCTGTACAAATGTAATATGTTAAAATATATTGTGTTTTGACAGAATCCTGATGGTATTGTGGTTCATCAAAAGTCCAGGATGAGAGCCACCAACAGCATCTTTAAAGACACATTCGGCCTCACAGAACTCGTCAAGTCAGTTCTTTATTTTTATATTTAAAGGAAAAGTAATGTTTTTTACAATTTGGCCGTTAGCCTAGCGCGACTTATAGCCATAGCTCGGGGCAGTCCCCGAGCATGTAATATGCCCCGTGCGGGCTCCAAATAACACAAACTTTAGCACTTTTCAAATCATAGAAGCTCGATATCTTACTCTACGATTTCGTTTGAGTCAAAAGTGGCCTGTAATCCGAGATTTAGCCATAGTTTCGAGTAGATGAGGACACTAGTGCGCATGTGCGGAGTGTGCTCTCAGCTCCCGGGACCCAAACATGGAACGCAAAGCTGTAAACTATGGATAAATCTCGGATTACAGGCCACTTTTGAGTCAAATAAAATCGTAGAGTAAGATATCGAGCTTCTATGATTTGAAAAGTGCTAAAGTTTGTGTTATTTGGAGCCTGCACGGGGCATATTACATGCTCGGGGACTGCCCCGAGCTATGGCTATAAGTCGCGCTAGGCTAACGGCGTTAGCCTAACGCTAATCTAAAACATCTCCCGAAATGCTCCATATGACACCAAAGTGCTATGGGTGAGTAAAACAACTTGTTTTATTACCGAAATAAGGCTCAAATGGTAAAAAACGTTACTTTTCCTTTAAATTTAAAGCTCCTCTATTATGCAAAATGGACTCTTGTGAGCTTTAAGACATGTTTTAATGTTGTTACCTCATCAAAACATACCTGTCTACATCTCCAAAGCTGTTCCACCTTGTGATGTCATGAAGCTGTAGTTAGCAGCTACCTTTTACCTTTAGTTCAGTACAGATTGGCAGTTGTAGGGCTGAAATGATCCAAATGATCATTTAAAATTTGAATATAATTTAAGATGAATTGATTAAGAACCTCACAGATGTCTTGTTTTGTTTTTGAAGTGAAGGTATGTGGACAGTGACAGCAAAGTTTGACCAGTGGGAGCAGAATATGTTCAACTCTACGTTTGAGGTCAAGAAATATGGTAGGTCTTCTGTCACTACTTTCCACTGGTACACTCCTACTGCTCTCTACTTACTTTGTTCTCCAATGTAATGTTCTTAAATTACAATATAAAGATCCACGGGTGTCACAGATTAAAGGAGGCAAAGCACAATATGTCTTCTTTAAAATAACACAAAAATTAAGTTAAATCAAGACTAAACCAAGACTTAAGCAGGGCTGAGTGAGGACCAAACCAGGACTAAACCTGGACTGAACCAGGACTAAACCCTGTGTTCTCTCTCTTTCAGTGCTTCCTGCGTTCAACGTGACCCTCACTCCACAGAAACCTTTCTTCAGCATCGATGACAGTGAACTGGTCGTGACCATCACAGCCAGGTATGAGACTACTGGTTTAGTTCTAGGTTAGTCCTGGTTTAGTCCTGGGTTAGCCCGAGCTTTGTACTGGTTTAGTCCTGGTTTAGTCCTGGTTTAGTCCTGATTTAGCGCTTTCTACCATGTTGTAATATTCTCTCACCAGAAACCTAGAGCGTGAAGAGGTTTTATATGTCACCCTTGTATGTTTGCGTAATCTAGCGATTTTTCCCGAGCCCTATTCTAACCCTCCTTATGGTTAGCTGTAAGCCTCCACCCACAAGCCTACATTACCCATGCTCCCATACAACAATTGTCCAAAAACATACAAAAAACATGATACAAAACTGTACACAGCCACTGGACAAATCTGATGCTATGTGTGGTAGTTTAGTTAGTGGAATGCACACTGAGTGTTGTGATAGCGCTCTGAAGGGAGGCTGACTTAATGCAGGGAGCAAAGGGAATCTGTTTTGTCAAAAACAAAAGTGAAACTTATAAAGCATGTTAATACATTGTTTTTGGTGAATACAGTGAACCCTCGCTCTATCGCGGTTCACTGTTTGCGGCCTCGCTGTTTCGCGGATTTTTTTTTCAAATTTTTTTTTTTTTTCAATTTTTTTATAGTGTAACATTTTTTTATAGTGTAACATTGTGTTCTGCGTCCCGATTGGCTAAGAGACTAGACCAGGACTAAACGTGGACTAACCTAGGTCTAGACCAAAACTAAACCAGGTCTAGACCAGGTCTAAACCTGGACTGGCCCTGGACTAAACCAGGACTAGACCAGAACTAAACCGGGACTAGACCAGGTCTAAACCAGGATTAAACCGCTCTTTGCTGGTTTCGTGCGGCTGTTTTGTGGCTCGGGCTCAGAGCACACGGTCCGGGCGCGGCGGTTCTATCTCGTGCTCGCAGCCCCGGTGTACACACGGCGTCGCGCCGGTCATGTTTCCCTGTCATGGATTTGTCCACGAGGAGGGGTGCACGTGTGGAGCTTCTCCAAGGGGTTGGTGCGCGTCGCATCGTGTCCAGGGACGTGGCGGTTGGTCCTCAAGTGTTCTGCGGGGCTTCCGGGGCCATGTCTCCCCCCACGCGTCACTATTAATACATTTTGTTGAAAATCTATGAAAGTTTGAATGTTTAAACTAGAGACAAATGTGAGAAAATATTAATTCCAGTCTGAGAAAAGTGTATAATGTGTGTGGTGAGGCATTTACAGCCTTAAAACATGTAGAATAATTGTAAAATATAAAATTGTCCTACTTAGCGGATTTCTCTTATTGCGGGTTATTTCTGGAATCTAACCCCCGCGATAAACGAGGGATTACTGTATAGCATTTTCAACAAAAATATGTTCTGTGTTAGCAGTGAATACCCCATAGAAGTGTAATACCCCTCTTTAAACCTGTGTGTCAGGTACCTGTACGGTCAGCCTGTGCAAGGAAAGGCTTACGTCATGTTTGGAGTGAAACATGAGAAAGACAAGATCCGCCTGAGGGCCATGAAGCAGGTCACCAATGTAAGTCTATATACATTTCTTATTTTGCTGTAAAAATAATATAGAAGTAGCACAGCAAATGGGGTTGTTATAATAATGTACTCTGTATCTGTAAACCGCTATCTGAAAGTACAAAAAAAAAAAAGTTGGGACCAAATTGTTGTTTTGCAAGTCTCAAGTAAAGTCAAGTCCCCAGTCAAAGACAGGCATGTCAATCCAAATCAAGTCCCCAGTCAAAAACAAACAAGTCCAAGTCTTGAGTCAAAGTGGTCAGAGTCAGTAGCCCTCAAGTCCAGGTCATCTGCTTGAGCATCAAATAATTTCAAGTCCTTATCCAGCTGAATGCAGCTCAAATTTGAGCAATTTCTATCGTTTTTAAACTAAATACTAAACTTATCAAGTAGTGATGCAACAATATCCAAGTCTAAATGTCATGGTACAGTATTTACTGTAATATTTTTGAGAGACTAAAAGAATTGTAGGTATGATCCAAGACCTTAATGTGAATCATGACAGCCATAATGCAAAAATCCAAGCAATTTAAATGTTCAGTGTCCCAGTATTTCAGTTCTTGTTACATCTCTGGTAACAAAACAATGAGGTTCCTGTAAAATTCAGCACTGCAAGTATCAGTTATAGTCTACAGAGAATATGTTTCTAAAAACATCACATCATCTCCATACCACACCACAACACAACAACGTTATTTATAAAGTACTTTAAAAACTATACAGCTGGCCAAAGCCATTTTATCAAGTCAAGTCTCAAAATAGTGACAACTCTGACTCAAGTCCAAGTCATGACTTGCAAGTCCCCACCTCCTAGTCATAGTTTTGTCTTCTTTCAGCTGGACGGAGGGACAGTGTCTCTGACCCTGAGTGACCTGAAGGCAGAATACCCAAACATCAGGAGTTTAGTGGGAAAGTCCATCTACGTCAAGGCCTCAGTGCTCACTCACTCAGGTACTCAGATTTCACTGTACTGTATTAAAGAACACATATTACGCAATGGACTTTTTGGAGCTTTGGAGCATGTTAGATGATTGTTCTCTCATTAAAACGATACTTGGAGTATTTAGCTTACTGATACGCTGGTTTCAGTATCCTTTTGATAAAGTCCTTTGCCCCTGAGCCTCACACAGTTTTTAAATCTGACCTTTTCTACAAAATCGACTTAGAGCTTTTAACCATAATGTTATAATGATTGCCTCTCACCATTTACTCATCCAAAATTGTATCTCTTGATCTTAAAGGTCCCATGGCATGAAATTTTCATTTTCTGAGGTTTTTGAACGTTAATATGAGCTCAAACAGGTGGGGTGGAACAAGCTCTCTGTATGATGACATAAGGGGAAAGGTTTCCACCTCCTCTGTCTGGATGTCCACCCCGTTTCTCTGGAAATCCCACCCAGAGAATTTGAACCGGCCCTTTCGCAAACGAGCTGCTAGCTTTAGCTACTAGCTGCCGGTTTGTTTTTCCTGGAGACGTGAGGGCTCCAAAACAAGTAAACCACGGCAACTGCTCTGTCCCTGGATGTGATGATGAAGAAAAGAGTATGTTTTAGTTACTTCATCTGAGCCTCTGAAACAGCAGTGGTTTGTGCCGAACCGTATACCTAAAATATTGTATGTCTGTGCCAAATGCGGATGATGCGGATTTTTCATGGGACAATACAGAGCTGGACTTCGACTGAAACTGAAACCTGGGTCAGTACCAACTCTCCACGCCGCATCAGCTACAGACGCCAAAGTAAGTCAACTATACAACTACATAATTTTGTATCTGTGCTGTATATGGTCGCCTGGCTTGTTACCGGTAGAATATGTTACATTAGCTGTGCAGCTAATGTTGTACCCCTGAAAATACGGAGAATGAATCACAAGAGTGATTGAGTGTTGTTTCTCTCATGCAAAAGTTTAATGCAATGAATATAAATGCAACAGTATTTTACATCTACTGTCAAATGCCAACGCTGAAGGAACATCTTATTGTTAAACAAAATAAGGCATGTACGTCTGGGATATTTTCTCTAAGTTCTCAAATAAAATAAAATGACAATGACTTTGTAATGTAGCACAAGATGGCGGTGTACAAGTTCACAATGTAGAAAGATAGAATAGAATAGAATATTTATTTATTGTCATTGTCACAAGTACAACGAAATTGGTCCTCTGCATTTAACCCATCCTGTCATCAGGAGCAGTGGGCTGCACATTACTGCGCCCGGGGAAAGATGTCCAACAAATCATCTCCTTAGCTTCACTATAACATATGTAAACAAACAAATGTCTCAACAACGTGCACATTACAGGTATATAACATCTGGTAACCTTTACCTGAAAATAGGTAGCACGAATCACGAGAGTGATTGAGTGTTGTTTCTCTCATGCAAAAGTTTAATGCAGTGAGGAGAAACAGCGCAATATATCCCAAGTGGTGGGTGAAGGCATTACCAATCACTAAAATAGTGGATCCCAGGCTTAGTACGTGAACTTATAACATTTTAATTTGAATATTATGCAGTAGTTGTATTTTACTGATGAGATGTGCCTGTTAATTCTTCCTAAATCTGCATAGGCCCACTAATGTTTCCCCCTGATTCAGATCAATGAGCTGTTAGCAGGTGACCGCAGGTTTGTTGCATTTGTAATGAGATTAATCATAAGAGTTTTTGAGGTGTGAATATACAATATGTAACCAAATAAATGATGTAATTCCATTCTTCTATGTCTTCTATCTTCTTACAACTTGCACCTGGAGTATATACAAAGTAGTAAATGGAGTACTAATTAGGGACCGAGCCCAAAGGGGGACGAGGTCCCTATTGTTGTTGCTTCGTTTCCGTATTATTATTATTATTAGGGACCGAGCCCGATTAGGGACCGAGCCCGAAGGGGGACGAGGTCCCTATTGTTGTTGCTTCGTTTCCGTATTATTATTATTATTCTTGTTCATACACGCTGGGGCAATTTTGAGCATGTTCCCATGCTTCAAAACGAACGAAACTTTGCACGGGCATCACAAAGTGCTGCCAGTACGACCACAAAAAGACCCGTCCCCCGGTGACCCCCAGGAGCTCGATAGCGCCCCCTAGCGCGTTGTCTTTCGGGGCTGGCATACCGTTTAAGATAGGCGCACGAAATTCGGTAGGGGCGTGTATCTCAATAAGACGAACAAATGTCTCACTGCAATGTCATGTCCACGCCCAACAGGAAGTGAGATAATTGGCCTTTTGTGTGATTTTGGGGTATTTGACATAGAATGGAATTTGAAACACTTCTCCTACACCGTACCTCAGATGGGCTTAAATTTTGGTGAACATAATCTTAAGACGTTGGAGATGTTAAATTGTGAAGGATTTTCAAATAGGCGGTAATATGACAATACGGCGGATCGATAAAATTAGGTATGGAATTTGAAACACTTCTCCTACACCGTACCTCAGATAGGCTTAAATTTTGGTGAACATAATCTTAAGACTTTGGAGATGTTAAATTGCGAAGGATTTTCAAATAGGCGGTAATATGACGATACAGCGGATCGATAAAATTAGGTATTTATTGAATGGGAGTTATGAGTTATGAATGGGAGGTATTTGTTGCTAGGCAACGCCCTGATCAAAGATTTTTGATCTTTGTACCTTTGATCTGTCTTTGGCCACGCCCAACAGGAAGTGAGATAATTGTGCCAGGCACACAAAATTTGGTATGGGTGTGCGTCTCAGTAAGACGAACAAATGCAGGTGCGAGGTCCCAACCAACGCCGCTTGCGGCTTTAATTATTCTTGTTCATACACGCTGGGGCAATTTTGAGCATGTTCCCATGCTTCAAAACGAACGAAACTTTGCACGGGCATCACAAAGTGCGGCCAGTACGACCACATAAAGTCCCGTCCCCCAGTGACCCCCAGGAGCTCGATAGCGCCCCCTAGCGCGTTGTCTTTCGGGGCTGGCATACCGTTTAAGATAGGCGCACGAAATTCGGTAGGGACGTGTATCTCAATAAGACGAACAAACGCCTCACTGCAATGTCATGGCCACGCCCAACAGGAAGTGAGATAATTGGCCTTTTGTGTGATTTTGGGGTATTTGACATAGAATGGAATTTGAAACACTTCTCCTACACCGTACCTCAAATGGGTACAATGGGTAATTGTGCCAGGCACACGAAATTTGGTATGGGTGTGCGTCTCAGTAACACGAACAAACGCAGGTGCAAGTTCCCGACCAACGCCGCTTGCGGCTTTAATTTGTCATTGTTGTCTCTACACAGACCAGCACATCAACTCTGACTGGATGCGTAGGGCCACACAAGCTGGAATAACGACCCAGATTCTGCATCCCAGGAAGCCCCAGCACCAGCTCACAAATGAGTGATCGGAGAGATGCCTGTAGCGGCTGGACAATCAAAATGATATTTAGTTTTGCAAAGATTAGCATTGGTTTGTGTTCTTGTTCTGCAAAAATGTTTTCCCCTGTGATGTAAATAAATCTTTGCATTATTTTTACACTGTCTACACCATTGAATGAAAAGGCACAAGGCTCTAGATTTGTGGGTAGAATTAACTGCCAACAGTTTATATATTCTTTTATTAACTTAACAAAAAAATGTACTGGGGTATTCCTCTCAAATTTAAAGAACCATAGTCAGCTCTGTATATTTGGCCAGCATTTTGCAGAGAGTACACATTGAGGCAGGATGGTCCACCGTACATGTGAGCTGTCCCTCAACCTGTCGTAGTCTTCTAGTAACCTAATTATGATTAGAAATGGTAAGTGTCATTTTTAGGCATAAGTAGTTGTCAAATCAGGGCTCTCAAGTCTCACGCATTGAGAGTGTGACACACGCAATTCGACGTGTTCACACGCTCACACGCCACACATGGCATTTCTCACGCTGATTTCTTTTTTTTTTTTTTTTGTGCCCAGAAAATCGGTCTGTGTGGCTTAGTTTATGCAGGCACCGCGCGTTTTAAGCGCCGCCCGTCCCCTCCTCCCCCTGCTCCGGGGGAGCAGGAGGAGGGGGGGGTGGCGCGTCTGCTCCCGACCGTTCGGTCCGAGCGGAGGCCGGAGCAGACGCGCCGTCCCCCGGGCACGTCCTGAGCCTCAGTCCCGGTGCCACGTCTCCTCTGAGACGCACCGACTCCGGTCCCGGTGTCTGTGCGTAACGTGTCCCCCCAGACGGCTTACGCGCGGAATACGCGCGGCCCAGAGCCGTACTGCCCATGGTGAGCTGCGGTGAGACGCGGTGAGACGCGGGCCCGGTGCATTAACCAGACTCTTACATGAATCCGTTAAAAATGTCCCGCTCCCCCCTGCCCCGGTCCCTCCTCCCCGCCCCTCTCAGTGTGGTGAAATTACAGTCTCACGCACGACCCCGCTCAAAACTTGAGAGCCCTGGTCAAATGAAGATACAAAGTTGAGAACTTTATCATTAAATATGAGCCAGAATAGTCATAGAATAGATTAGAATGCCTTTTATTATTACTGCACATATGTACAATGAGATTAAAAGCAGCCCATTCTCCAGTGCACACATGTATGCAGATTATTTACATACATTTATAACATAGTGCAAGAAAAGATAGCAAAAGGGGGGTAGGTGCACATTTCTGAGGTGCAACATACATATTTACATGTACTTCAGTATCCAAAATATGATCAGGATATTAAGTATCCTGGCTTTGTATTTGCACACTTTAGAACGTTGTTGTTGGTAAACAGGTTACACACATGTCCAGAGAATGCTTTAATGGAACAACACATCGGTGTATTAGTGTTTTTCATGTAAACCGGGATATTACTCTGTGTTCATGTAAACACTGTATCCCAAATTTGATCAAAGCCTTATAATATCCCAAATATAAGCCTTACATTCGGGATATTAAGTGCATGTAAACATAGTCACATAGTCAAGTCATTAGGCTCCGGGAAGTTTTGAACCAGCATTGATGGATTCCGTATTTAATGACAGGTGTTCTTCCTTACATAGCGAATCAGAGCAACATGAAAAGCTCACAACATAGGGTATGGTGGCTACATGCTAACCGTAACAGTATACATAAACAAGCTAACGAAAGTATTGTTTCCAGACATAACATTTCAAACTAACCATTCGGAGACGTCCTGCTGAAGCCGCTGAGTTGCAACTTCTTCGCCTTCGGGATCAGACTCGGGCCGTACTGAAAAGTTTTTACGATCGATTCTCCACTTTCCGTCGCTACAGACATGGAAACATTAACAGTGCTAAACACAGAAACAGTGGCCGTTTCCCAATTCAGCGACGGCACGCTTGTGAGTGTGCACTCGGTCTGTCGTCGAGACGGCGCACACTCGCTCTGTCCTTAGTGCACTGCGTTTCTCACATGGCCGTCTGCGAAATTGAACAGGTCCCGCCTCAGCTCAATGAGCCGGGTGGTCTGCTCCTTGTTCCCTAAAGACAAAAATATTATACTATTGTGACTAGTAATACTTGGAATTGGGACATGGCCAATGTTCCCCCTAATTTTTTATGTGTCTGAGCAAACACACACTAACTCCACATCCGAAATGAACCCCCCGCGCGGCTCGCACTTTGCAGACATAAAAAAAATGACCCCGCGGCTGAATAAAAAGTTGAGATCCGCTAAAAGCTCTTTCGTCCCTGGTTTTCAGTGCGCTGCATAAGTTTTCTTGTGCGCTGAGAATGTGCGAACAGTGCGCAGCTTAGAGTAAACGCTGGACATGGCGATACTGTAGAATATCCAGCATTACAACAGCAAAGGAAATATAGAAGTGTAAGGGGAAAAGCATGTGAACGGTAATACAGGTGCCGTGATCTATGCCGTTACGGCTACCGTCACACATGTTTAGCGTAGTTTATGAAGAGTTTCATGTAGCATAGTTGTAGGTGAGGTGAACCAGTACGTATATTTTATAGTGACGTCGCAACTCTCACTTGTGGATGTCGCTGGCGAGTCGGTCTTTGTAGTCATATATCCTCCCGCGCTGTGCATGCTGGGGCTTTTAAGTGTGCGAAGCGTGCATGTTTGCACGCTTGGTCCACGCCCCGATTTCCATGGAAACGACGGCGCCGTTCAGGGCTCGTCTCGACGGTGCAGGGGGAAAAAAACGAATGGAACGACGCTTGTCACACCGGATATGACGCATATCCCGTTCCAAGGACGCTCACAAGTGTGCCGTCACTGAATTGGGAAACGGCCAGTGACTGTATTTGGCCACACCCCCACCTGCCTGCTCCATCCTCCTCATTAGCATTAAAGTGACACGCTCAGAATGGATCATTAAAAGGCACATTCTGCATAGGACTGTCTCCAAGAGGCTCTATCATGCACCAAGGCTTGATTTGGAGAAGAAAGCTTCAGATACAATATTAGGGAACCACTAAGGCACCATATAAAAGCATCAAGAAGTACCATGTCATGGGATCTTTAACTCATTGAGTGCCGGTGACGAATATATTCGTCAAGGACGTTTTTCAGCGGGGATCGCTAGAATACGACCTGGAGCAACTTTGAAGGTGTAATTCACGTCCCCCAACCTGTAGGTAGCGATCTTGTATCATTATTTGCCGATTGGAGACGCGGAAGAGAGGAGGAGTGTAGTTTGTGTACTGTGTATTGGCCAGAGGAGCAAGATGGCGAGAGGAATCCGGAAAAGCAGAATCTGATCGCTCTTGGGACCCAGGATCCCGGATCAGAGGATCGCAGAGACACAGCGGATCAAGCAGCGATGTCGGAGCAGAGATCTGCTCTGCCCGAGGCAGGGAACGTGTCATGTGTGCACTGCGCGGAGCAGGAACTCTGATCAGACTATGACAGCGCCAAAGAAGAAGTTTACTGACTTGGAGCAGTAGATCCTGGTCTCCAGAGAGGCATGAGATGAGAAGAATTAAGTTTACATGATGCTGCTGTGTGGTAATTGTAATGAATGAAGCTATATGTGTGTGTACGTACGTGTGTGTGTGTGTGTGTGTGTGTATTAGTTTTTATTATGGGTCTGTACTCTGAGCCTCAATATTGTCGTGAAGTGACAAAGTTCTATTTTATATGAAAAGATATTATTATATCCTGTAAACATCTCTTGGCACTATTGATTTGAAGGAATTTTCAATTCACAGAGCCTTATATTCTTATATTTGTAAATAAAAAATGTACTTTGTCATCAAAAATCTCTTTCTCTGTTGTTTTAGATGTTTGAGGTCTCATTAAATCCATAAATATTGACGTCAAAATCACAGATCTGCTCGAAATGACTCTTTGTACAAAATGCTTGTTTTCTCCACTTTGTGGTAGAAACATAATTTTTTTTCTAGGTGAAAGAAGAGAGTCAACACTTTATTTTGATGTGTGCCATGTTTATATAGTCAAAGAACTCAGTATTCTGTGGGTCTTGGAAAATCAGTAAAAATACACTAAAACGTCCGGCACTCTGGGGGATAGAATTCTGAAAACAGGCCGGCACTCAATGAGTTAATAATAATAACAATAATTCATAGCATTTATATAGCACCTTTCATGACACCCAAAGCGCTTTACAGTTCATTGTTCATTCACTCCACATTTGGTGATGGTAAGATACTTTCTGTAGCCACAGCTGCCCGGGGCAGACTGATGGAAGCGAGGCTGCCAATCTGCGCCATCGGTCCCTCCGACCACCTCCAACACTCACGCACACACCACTTTCATACTAGGCAATGTGGGTGAACTTGGGTCTTGCCTAAGGACACAACAACAGTTTTTGCAACTGGCGCCTCCCTGTGGCTCCTGGAATTCCCAGCGGTCTCCCATCCAAGTACTAACCAGGCCCTGCCTTGCTTAGCTTCTGAGATCTGATGAGATCAGGCTTTGACAGGCAGGTATGGCCAGGTCTTTAACAGAATGTAGGCCTTACTGAAAAATGTAAAAGTGGGTAAAATACAAACCCGAAGCACACCGACTGAATATATTAAAAGTCCTTTATTACACGTAGGGTTTTGACCAGGAAGATGGTCTTCATCAGGGCTTAAGGGTGGGACAGGACACACAGGTGTCATTAAATATAATTACATTGCAATCACATGACAAGATCACATGACTATAGGAAAAAGCAACAAAAAAGTTTGGCCAACCATGAGGAATGTATAGGTGAAGGGCAGACCCACAGAACAGCAACAGGTTGCATGGAGGATTTTTTTTTTTTTTTTTTTTTTGTTCAGAATGTCAATAATAGCTTTATAGAGATACAGCAGCCTTGTAATTATGAAATTGTAATTACAAAAAAAAAAAAAGAATGAAAATCCATCAACTGTGGACATGGTGGGGCCAGATAAACATTAGCCAATAGATAACGAGGAGCTAACGAGGACTCTTGTTATCCATTTGCTGTTGGGTTGTCAATCAAACTCCCTACGCTTCTAGCATAACTGACTCACCGGTGCACTGGGATTACGTGGTTTATGTTTGCCTCTCACACATTCCACAGAGGCAAGATGCTGTTTACACGACCAATGCAGCGGCTTTTTCCAACTATAGCTTCCTCACAGTTAGCAAGTTTGTTGCAATGGCAGACAAGAATCCACTACAAGTTAGCCACAAAAGAAAGTCAGTTTTTGAGGTCGCTAAAAGAAGAAGAGAAGGGGAAAAGCCAAACTAAGGTGAATGTCAGAGATTCCTTCCAGTGATGGCGTGCACTGAAGCATTGTTCCCTAAATTACTTCTGAACAGGAAACTTCTGCCTCTTATCATTTGAAAATGTACAGTGTAGTTACAGCAGCAACAGCAATGTGCACAAAACGTGCACCGGCTGTAAACATCTTCTAGGATAAGGAGGTGGGAGGAGGCATTTCTACTTAGGGAGCTGTGGGGGAGGGGGTGGTTTCACGCATGTGCAACAATTGAAAAAGGACAGTCCATTTCTCGTTCCTTGGAAAATCCTCTATACAACCTTTAAAGGGATATGCCACCCCCAGGTCAAATTTGGGCATCTCCCCACAGTCCAGAGACTAAAATAAGTGGTGGAAAGCGTTTTCCTGCTCACCCAGCCATTGTCCGAGTCTGTCGCCACTGACCGCCGCGGTATCTGCAGCTACTCCGCCTTAGACTGGAGTCTAACGTCGCCAGAGAAAGATTTCGGCCAAAAGGAATTAATTTGCTCGATGCGTTTCCCAATTACTTTATGTGTAGTGCGCATTCATATCGAGTGCAAATAAATGTGCAAATCAACACGGAGAGCTTGCCTTGGTCATTTTGGGTGGGAACTATTTTCCAGTGCGGAAGAATAAAGCCGAATCACACACCACGCTGTGCAACAGGGGAACTCCCTTCCTGGTGCGTAACAGGGATTCCCCTGGCAGCGTGCTGCGTGATATGGCTTTATTCTTACGCACTGGAAAATAGTTCCCACCCAAAATGACCAAGTCAAGCTCTCCGTGTTGATTTGCACATTTATTTGCACTCGATATGAATGCGCACTACACACAAAGTAATTGGGAAACGCATCGAGCAAATTAATTCCTTTTGGCCGAAATCATTCTCTGGTGACGTTAGACTCCAGTCTCAGGCGGAGTAGCTGCAGATACCGCGGCGGTCAGTGCTGACAGACTCGGACAATGGCTGGGTGAGCAGGAAAACGCTTTCCACCACTTATTTTAGTCTCTGGACTGTGGGGAGATGCCCAAATTTGACCTGGGGGTGGCATATCCCTTTAAGGAAATACCAAAAGAGTTTTAACAGTTTCAGAGGAACATGTCATTTAGGCCCTTTGTTGTGTGGGCTTTAATTTTAGAATCCAAAAAGAGACAGAGTCTATCGCCCCCTCTGATATTTGAAGGGACTACCTCAATTACCATGACTGTTAAGAGGCTGACTTTGCACTGAGTGGAGGATTGAAAATGCAAGGCCATTGGGTAATTGGGATTTTTAGTTCTAATGGTGTGTTTATGTATTTGGAGTGATTCATGTATGTTTGAGCAAACTCTCTTATTTTTAAGACACCATTTTGCCAATCAGCCCTCGTTATACACACCCACTGTGACGTCCTTTATTTTCCTAATCTGTAATGCATAGAGGTTTCAGCAGTGCATTTTTGTACAAAACCTCTAATCTCAAGTGTGATGTGCCGCTATCCATAGGAGCGGCCCACAGCATGCGGCACTTTGTTGTGTTTGTTGTTGTTTGTTGAGCTCCCAGTGGACAGTTTTTTAACGCAGAAGTCAGCGCACTTGTTTCATTTATTTAATTGTTTTAGATCGATATTGTGATTATAAATGTGCTTCTTTTAAGTCTATAAATCACCGGCAGACTTGTTTTAAGTAGTGCTGTCAGGCGATTAAAGGTCCCATGGCATGAAATTTTCACTTTCTGAGGTTTTTGAACGTTAATGTGAGCTCCTCTACCCTGTTTAGGCCCCCCCCCCAGGATTAAAAGTTGCGAAATGTCTAAACTGAGCATTTGCGATCCTTTTCTGCGTTACAAAAAATCGGAGCTCAAACAGGCAGTTTGAACAAGGCACCTTATTGACGTCAGATCGAAAAAAGAAATGCAAATGCAGTTCCACCCCCGTCTGTCTGAACTCAGCGTCTCTGTAAATCACGCCCAGAGAGTTTGGACTGCGAATGCGCTAGGCAATGCGAAATGCGTTTTTTGATTTGCCTGGAGGCACGTCCGAGTGTTTCTAGGCTCGGAAGTCCTTTATCTGAGCCTCTGGACCTTTGAACAGCAGTGGTTTAATTTTATTTTCTGTGGAAATGTGTTTATTTTTCAATGGAACGCTTCAAATCTCTCCCCCGTGCAACAACAAGGAAATGGATCAGCTGTGGGCTCTGAGCTCTGAGCGGAGGCCACGCCCCCACCCTCTACTATTGGCCAGCTCTTTTCTCCTCATTTGCATTCAAGCAACAACGCCCAGAATAAAGAGTTTGAGAGAGATATTTATGACTCTTTCTCATCTTATCTCTGTTTCTCATGCACTGAGTGTTGATTTTGAAGAGGGATTCATTTACAGTATTAGGGAACCATTAAGGAGCCATATAAAAGCATCAAGAAGTACCATGTCATGGGATCTTTAAAAGAATTTATTGTATTATTATTAAATTAATTTATAAGGATGAATTAATTAATTACAGGATTTGTAATAATTTGCAGTGTAGTTAATTAATATAATTACGCGTTAAACTGACAGCCATAGTTTTAAGCATTGCTGCCGTCCAATCCTGTTATTTTCTGCTGCATGCTTATGTTAACCAGACATGTTCCTCATGATTTTGTGTATTTGCTGTGGTTAATACTCACTGCTGCCAGGAACTGGACTTTGGGTTTGTTGTCATGTCATGTCAAACTTTAGACCTGCACACAAACTCTTGCATCACTGCTACAGAGACATTACAAAACCACTGCACAAACAGATCATGTGATTTAAACAGGAGCACTACTTTCAGCCAGGAGGCACTGTATTAGACTGAAGTACCTGTACCATGGTGGCTGAGTGGCTAGCACTCACGTTTCACAGCAAGAAGGTCCCAGGTTCGACTCCTGGGCTTTTCTTTGTGTAGTTTGTGTATGGATGGGTTTACTTCAGGCACTTCAGGTTTCCTCCATCAACTCAAAACATACACTGCAGGTCAAATCCTCCAGCTAAGATCATCCTGACCAAGGCTAGCTCAAGATCTGGAGATGGGTTCCACTGCTCCTGACAGGTTAACCCAGAGACACTGAAACATGGCTCAGAGGTGGAGGTGGAGGAGAGAGGACTGTCAGGCCAAAGCTGGAACACTATCAGACAGCAGTAACACAGACAGCATCTCGTGGTGATAATGTGAGAACACAACAGGGACGGGTCTAATTATAAATGGAACAAAGGAACTGGATGAATTATTTTGATCTTAAATTTCACAAACATGACCTATCTGTGTGCCCAGATATAAGGTAAACATGTTCAAAGGAGCTGCAGTTTAGGTAGTGACCATTCAGGCATTTTAGGTTTAAACCAATTGGAATTCAGCACTGAAATTGGCAACCCAAGTGAGCGACTCGTGAGGTTCTTTCTGCTTTGTGACTGGATAATTGTCTTGACAACCAAAACACCAAATTAGAACATAAATAAATGGTCCATCCTGTTCAATGTTTTTGCATTTAAGGGTAAATCAGCATTAGAATTGTCATTAGTAAAAGTTATTTTTTATTTAAATATGTTAATGTATTGAATCAAGGCATGATTTAATACTAGGCATTCAGACTGTTTCTACAAACATTTGTGAAAGATTGCCTCGCTCTCAGGAGCTCAGTGAATTCTAGCTTGGTACTGTGATAGGATGTCACCCGTGTAACAAGTCCAGTCGTGAAATTTCTTCACTCATAAATAGTGGAAGCGATTGGGAACGACAGCAACTCAGCCACATAGTGGTAGGCCACATAAACTGACGGGGCAGGGTCAGTGGATGCTAAGGCACATACTGCGCAGAGGTCACCAAATTTCTGCAGAGTCAATCACTACAGACCTCCAAACTTCATGTGGCCTTCAGATTATCTGAAGAACAGTGTGTAGAGAGCTTGGAATGGGTGTCCAGCTTGGCTTGGCCCCTTAGTTCCATTGAAGGGAACTCTGAATGCTTCAGGATACCAAGAGATTTTGGACAATTCCATGCTCCCAACTTTATGGGAACAGTTTGGTAATGGCCCCTTCCTCTTCCAACATGACTGTGCACCAATGCACAAAGCAAGGTCCACAAAGACATGGATGAGAGAGTTTGGTGTGGATGAACTTGACTGGCCTGCACAGAGTCCTGACCTCAACCCGATAGAACACCTTTGGGATGAATTAGAGCTGAGATTGAGAGCCAAGCCTTTTTGTCCAACATCAGTGTGTGACCTCACAAATGTGCTTCTGGAAGAGTGATCAAAAATTTCATAAACATAACATAACAGTGGAGGAAAGAAGGATTTGATCCCTTGCTGATTTTGTAGGTTTGCCCACTGACAAAGAAATGAAGAGTCTGTAATTTTAATGATAGGTTTATTTGAACATTGAGAAATAGAATATCAAAAAGAAAATCCAGAAAATAACTTTAAAGAAAATATATAAAATGATTTGCATTTCATTGAGTGAAATAAGTATTTGAAACCGCTAGCCAAAAAGACTTAGTACTTGGTGGAAAAACCCCTTGTAAGCACAGAGGTCAGACGTTTCTTATTGATGACCAGGTTTGTGCATATATAAGTAGGAATTTTGGTATACGCTTCTTTGCAGATTATCTCTAAATCATTCAGGTTTCCTGGCTGTCGTTTGGCAACTCGGAGCTTCAGCTCCCTCCATAGGTTTTCTATAGAGTTAAAGTCCGGAGACTGCCTGGGCCACTCCATGACCTTAATGTGCTTCTTCTTGAGCCACTCCTTCGTTGCCTTGGCTGTATGTTTTGGGTCATTGTCGTATAGGAAGACCCACCCAAGACCCATTTTCAGTTTCCTGGCAGAGAGAAGGAGGTTGTCACTCATGATTTTAACGGTAGATGGCTCTGTAGATACTCTCGTTGATGCAGTGAAATTGTCCTGTGCCCTTGGCAGAAAAACACCTCCAAAGCATAATGTTTCCACCTCCATGCTTGACAGTGGGAATGGTGTTCTTGGGGTCATAGGCAGCATTTCTCTTCCTCCAAACACAGAGAGTTGAGTTAATGCCAAAGAACTTGATTTTGGTCTCATCTGACCACAGCACCTTCTCCCAATCACTCTCTAAATCTTTCAGGTGTTCAATGGCATACCTCAGACAGGACTGATGTGTTTTCAAAGTGTTCCTTTAATTTTTTTGAGCATTATATGTGGAAATAGTGCTGGTGCAATAACTTGATCACTTTATGTTTGTGTAGTGCACAAATTGACAATGGACATTAATATTGGACACTAATGTATCTTGTGATGAGCTCTGACTGTCGTCTGACTGTAGTGTAATGCAGTGTTTCCCAACCTTTTTTGTCTTGTGTACCCCCTGAGCGTTTTTGTCATACCTCGACTACCCCCTCACTCATACGTGTTGATAATTCTCCAAAAGTAGAACGTGACACAATGGATTATTAAATGAAAATCATTTTATTTAATCTTCTTAATTAGAAAATTTAATTCTCAGGCATTTTCTCTCTTTTCTTTAACTCAAATTTACTCAAATTAGAAATAAAAAATAAATTAAAAAAACTCTCCCCCTGCGCCTGGCAGCGACACTTCTGAGTACCCCCTGCAATGGGCTCGCGTACCCCTAGGGGTAATTGTACCCCTGGTTGGGAAACACTGGTGTAATGTATGAGTGCAACTGTGTTTTTAAGCTGCAGCCATTGAGTCCAAGACAAATTCCCCCTTTGGGACAATAAAGTGTATGTTATTTTATCATCTATCAGTCATCTCTAATTCCTATTTTATAAACCTATAAGAGACAAGCTACAGTCAGTTACTTAAAACCTTTATATGGTTTAGTATCACTGTAACTGAAGAAAACATTTCAATAATTTGGTAGTTCTGTCTTCTCGGAACAATAAATGCATACATAAATAAAGGTACTAAAAGGTAAAAAGGTAATTTATGAGCTGAACTCACTATTAGAATGATGTGATGATAACGCCTCACTGCTGCCCCCTGTGGTGTTTCCAGGTGGTGATTTGGTGGAGAGAGAGAAGAGCGGGATCCAGATCGTCATTTCTCCGTTTGTTTTATCACTCCGAGATGCTCCAAAATACTTCAAACCCGGCCTGCCCCTCGACCTCATGGTGAAATCTAAAGAGCCACGCTGATCTTTGACCACTTGAAATGACTCTTGCCTCTTGATTTTATTTAAACAAGTCTACATCAGGCTTAAAGTGCATGTGCGAGGTTTTCATGTTTTTGTAATTCTGTTTTTGTAATTTGCTATAATAGTTTTACATCAGTTAAGTGGCAGTTTGTGGAGAAAAAAAAGTTTCACAAGGAGGATTTTTGTGAGCTCCTAGCCATGTTATAATATTCACCTAATCAAAACATACCTGCAGTTGTCAGATGAAGAAAAGGGGTAGAGCGCTTCACCGGATCATAAAAGAGTAAAAACTAGCAGTACAGGTGCTCTACGAGGGTTAAAATTGAAATCTAGACAGAATGTAGCCCTTACTGTATATAAAAATGTAAAATAAAAAATGTAAATGTAAAACTGGGCAAGATACAAACCCGAAGCACACCGACTGAATATATTAAAAGTCCTTTATTACATGGAGGGACACAAACGCATTTCAACCAGCAAGATGGTCTTCGTCAGGGCATAGGGCAGCGTTTTTCAACCTTCAGGTCGCGACCCCAAGTGGGGTCACCTAGAATTCAAATGGGGTTGCCTGAAATGTACGGAGCAGTGCAGTCACAATAACTAGTGATGGGCAAATGAGACGGAGCTCCGGAGCACGTCTCGTTCTTTCTGAAACTGTCTCGCAGCAGCCGCCCACGTGACTGAAGTGTCGGTCTCTCCCCCCGCTGCTTCGCTCTGCGTGTCAATCGCTTCGGTGTATCGTGTTTCATTGGCTCAACGAATGTTCCTTGCCCACTTTAACATTTTTCAGTAAGGGCAACATTCTGTCTAGATCCCTGAAGTTGTGTTTTGTTTCATTCACACATCTTTGAGTATCTCATTATTATTAGTCTGTCTATATCCCCAAAGCTCAAAATGCTCTGTTCCACCTTCTGATGTCATCTAGTGGTAGTTTTCAAGTTAACATTTACCTTTTGTTCATTAGAGATTGGCAATTCCAGAGTTGAAATCATACAAACAATTCTAGTGAAGGTGTATGGAATTTTAAAACACAGTGGAGCTCTTCCTGTATTAGCATTTGAGAGAAGAACTCAGCCTAAATATGCAGGGTTTGTGTGTTAAACATTTGTGAATGCAGCAAAACACAACTCCAAGTATGTTGATGATGACTAAAAACATTCTAACATAGATCATGAGCCCTTAATCATGAAGCTAAATAGTGATTGTAACTGTGCAGGTGGATGTGAGGCACCATGACGGTTCTCCGGTCCAAAACGTTCAAGTGAAGCTGTCATTCCTGGACGCTCCACTAGTGGTCACTGGAGGCACTGCTCGCATTAGTATCAACATGCCCAAAGATCGGCGCATGCAAGTCATCACGGTCAGAACACATTTCTTTATCTACTCTGTTTAAATTTATCTGTACTCAGACTGCAAGACTAATCACAATTTGAATGCATTTAGCATAATCAAAAAGGCTGCAATTTTTACCCTAATTTCCTCCACAAACAACTAAATCTCCTGTATTATTCTCAGGGCTCTCGGGGGGTTGCGAGCAGTAGTCGAGTTATAAAATGAAACCAGGGGGGGATGGTGGAAGGGTGGGGCAGAATTAGAAGGTACTTTGTTAATATGGAAATGCTTTTATAACTAAAAGTCCATATTATCATTCAATAATGCACAGGATAATATGTGATCACACACAGTCTTGGTTTAGTCTTGGTTTAGTCCTGATTTAGTCCTGGTTTAGACCTGTTTTAGACCTGTTTTAGTCCTGGCGTAGTCTTGGTTTAGACCTGGTTTAGTTTTGGTTTAGTCCCGGTTTAGTCCTGGTTTAGACCCGGTTTAGATCTGGTTTAGTCTTGGCTTAGTCCTGGTTTAGATCTGGTTTAGTCTTGGTTTAGTCCTGGTTTAGTTCTGGTTTAGTCCTGGTTTAGTCCTGGTTTAGTCCTGGTTTAGTTCTGGTTTAGTCCTGGTTTAGTCCTGGTTTAGTCCTGGTTTAGTCCTGGTTTAGTTCTGGTTTAGTCCTGGTTTAGTCCTGGTTTAGTCCTGGTTTAGTCCTGGTTTAGTCCTGGTTTAGTCCTGGTTTAGTTCTGGTTTAGTGCCGAAATAGATGCAGAAATAATCTGATATGACTCACCCATAAAAACGCGGTCACTCGTATCCATGTATGCACGTGTCACGGACTTTAATAATCCGGAGCTCCGGAGAAAAGGACATATCCCGAACTTATCCTGTGTCCCGAGGCGAGAGTTCCTTCTTACGTAGCATTAACGTAGCAAGTTAAGGATTCTTCTTCTCTTGGAAATGCCGCGTACACATTCACGCGGCTCGCTCACAGCTAATTGGCGAACATGCCGATCAGCTGTGAGCGATCGGCCTCACAGCTGATCGCTCAACTCCAGTACTGGTGTGCGAGTGACTTTTTTTCGCTGAAAACGCGCGGTGCCTGCATTAACTTACCGATTTTCTGGGCACAGAAGCGCTGTGAACAGTGGCTACAGTTTTGAATTGCTTAAAAAAAATTCAGCGTGAGAAATACCATGTGTGGCGTGTGAGCGTGTGAACACGTCGAATTGCGTGTGTCACACTCTCAAAGCGTGAGACTTGAGAGCCCTAATTATTCTGCATGCAATCTGCTAACCCTGTAGTTTAAATCTGTCCAAACATGTTCTGAAATGTGATTCTATCTAATCTAATCTGATTTTTCTGACAATCATTCTAGTTTAGTTTAGTTTAGTTTAGTCTTTATTTGAAAAGGGACAATGTACAGAGACATTAAGCTCATAAAACAAAGATGATCTGCACCAGATTATAGCTACAGAGCTAGTTTCCATCTGCAGTCCCTATTACATTAAAAATTACAGTAAAAATCTCAATCAACAATAAGAAACATTCACACTGACACATTCTCACACCTTCACACAGGAACACACATATGTTCAATGCAAAACACCATACAAGGCACACATTTTAAAATAATTACAAGTATTTACAAAATCTTCATCTTTTAAAATTCATACTGCCCTACCATTCTACATTTCGTTTATATCAGTCTTTACATAGCCTATTGTATATCAAGTAACAATAGAGATGCTGTTATATAAAAATGAGTGTTGACAGGTTTGATTGTTTCTCCAGCCACTTTTTAAGCTCCGTTGAAAAAGTTGTATAGCTGCCTGACATTTTAATTCATTTGGAAGGTTGTTCCAGTCTTTAATGGCATTATAGGAGAAGGATGTTTGTGCAAATGATGTTTTACGCTTTGGGATGGCACACTGCCCCCTGGTGGAGGCGCGTGTGGTTCTGGTTGTGACAGTAGAGGTGTAATGAACAAAGTGCTTCAGGGGGGCCGGTGCAGAGTTATTGAGGATTCTATAAACTAGGCGGATTGAGGCAAGTCTCTGAATATTGTCAAAGCTGAGTAGATGATATTTCTGTAAGATATTGCAGTGATGGTGTTGTCTTGGTTTCCTGTCCAGGACTTTTAGGGCTTGTTTGTGCAGAGATTCCAGTGGCTTGAGGGCGGTTTTGGTTGCCTGGGACCAGCTTGTGATGCAGTCATAGAAACGGGACATGATCATTGCATTAAAGAAGGTGTGTGCTGCTTCTTGTGTGAGTGAGTTCCTGATGGATTTAAATGTTTTGATATTGTATTTAAGGCTTTGACACAGTCGTTTGATATGTTTAGTGTTCTGTGATTTTTTGGCAGAAAAAAGCCAAAGAAAATAAATGGTTTGAGATGAGAGTGACATTGGCAATTTTTGATAGGAAAGACAATCCGTCTTTGAACAGGAATGAAGGGCTCAGACATCATCTCTCCTATTTACATCTCCATCCTCAGACCTAAATCAAATGCGGAGCGACTGTTTGAATGAGCCAAAAAGCATGTTACATCCACTTGAAAGAAGAGGACAAATATCTTCCCTGTCCACAAATGCACAAAGCGCTTCTCTCTGCACTTTTTTCACAAACTAAATAGTCCATATTGACCTTAAAATAGGCTGAAGTGCGTATGTCTGCGTATGTTTGTTCATCAACTGTATGCAGGCAGAGACTGTGCAGCCAGGTCTGAGGGCCGAGCAGCAGGCACGCACACAGCTCCAGCTGAGGCCCTACACGACACCCGGGTCTCTCCTGAACCTGCTCTACATCTCTGGAGTGAACCACCGGGTCAGTGTGGGCGACAGTCAGCGCCTCCTATTCAGTGTGCACGTGGAGAAGCCAGAGCACCGGCAGCACATCAAACACATCACGTACATGGTGAGTACTGAGGAGGAGGAGTAGAAGTAGTACAAACAGTAGTAACAGTAGTAGCCCTCTTCAGGGTGAGTGGGGAGAATCCAGAGCCCCAGCACCACGCCAAACACATCACATACAAGGTGAGTACTGAGGAGGAGAAATAATAGTAGTAAAAATAGTAGTAATAATAATAGTCGTAGTCTTCTTCAGTATGAGCGCGGAAAAGCCAGAGCATCATCACCACGTCAAACACATCACATGGTGAGGGCTTAGTAGTAGTAGTAGTAGTAGTAGTAGTAGTAGTAGTAGTAGTAGTAGTAGTAGCAGTAGCAGTAGCAGCAGCAGCAGTGAAATCAAGACGTTTCATTTTCCATCCAGAAGTCATTTTCAGTTTGATGGTGACTTCTGGATGA
Organism: Paratrypauchen microcephalus; assembly: GCA_036785185.1. NCBI lineage: Eukaryota > Metazoa > Chordata > Actinopteri > Gobiiformes > Gobiidae > Paratrypauchen > Paratrypauchen microcephalus. Next base: position 967,330 of record JAVJIX010000134.1, on the reverse strand, counting down.
GAGATGAAACTCGATTTCAAAAAGCGTGTCCAGATGACCACCACTGCTGAAAGCAGCCATATGGTGTGTGGAAGCAGAACAGGGACAACAGCTTGTCCCTAAAGGTGCTCTCCTGTCCGGTGATGGTGCTGTGCAGGATGTGCTGGAGGTTATCCAGGATAGACAGGAGCTTGTTTAGGGCCCTCTTCTCAGACACAGATGTGAGTGAGTCAAGCTCTGCACCCACTACAGATCCTTCTTTCCTCACCAGCTTATCCAACCGCACAGTGTCCTTGTTCTTGTAGAAAATGTCTGGTAGAAAATCAGCAGGTACTTCTGAGAAACTACAGCCTGCTCTGTCACTTTCTGTAGAGCAGGTCTGTATTCTCAGTCTAGTCCAGTCTGTGGTCAAGATATAAGCCCAAATACTTCTGACTCTCTACAACCTCCACAATGCCCCCCTCAATGGCTTTATAGTCAGTATTGAATTTATTTGCTGTTAGGATCGGCAGCCCCATGTAAAATAATACAACCCGAATGATGACTGCAACTGCACTGCAACTTCCAGAATAAAGTGAATAGTGAAATAGGTAAAATTAGTCAAATTAGTCAAATTCACAGAGAACCCTAAAAATCACCCAGGTTACATACATGTAGAACTCTCCCAGTATAGGTCAGTAAATTGATGACATAATCAAATTCAAGAAAACAACCTACTGCTCAAGTCTGCCTCTCAGTAGTACAGTATAAAAGTATCACATTTACCATGTGTTTTCTGTGTAGGTGCTAAACAAAGGCCGTATCATCAAATCAGAGCGGGTGGATGTCTTTTCCCAGCATATGGTGGCGGCAGTGCTCAGTGTTACCTCAGAAATGACACCCTCTTTTCGGGTTGTGGCATTCTATTCGCTCCCCTGGTCCATACAGGAGGAGGTGGTGGCTGACTCCATCTATGTGGAGGTGCAAGAGTCTTGTGCGGGGACGGTATGAATCCTTTTTACACTTTGTTGCTTTTATTTTTGAAATATTTGTTTTATCTTTTGTATGGTGGAGAATGTCAATAGAAAGTCTCTGCTGGTGCAGTTTTGGTGAGGCTAAAACAAAAGCTGTAACTTCAAAGGCAATTCCAGGGCTGAGCTGGTTTATTGGGGTATTGCATAGATGGAACAAAGTGCAGCCTGTACACTTGTTGTAAAGGCCCTGGTTCCCTGTTGTAACCCCACTGTCCTCCAGCTGAGTGTGGGACCACAGGGAGCACCCACTGACCTCATGCCTGGGAAGACGCTCCGCTTGCGGGTACAAGGAGTGCCCAGCTCCACCGTCAGCCTTGTTGCTGTGGACAACTCTGTGTTTCTGCTGCGGAGAGACAGGCTCACCCAGAGCAAGGTACTACTACTACTAATTCTACTGCTACTGCTACTAAACCACAACTATATCAGGACTACATCAGGACTAACAGGTTGTGGTGCATACTGTGTGCAGGTGTGGGGCGTGCTGCAGAGGGGGGACCTCGGTTGTTCACGTGGGGGAGGGGCCAGTGCCAGTAGAGTCTTCTCAGATGCTGGACTGCTCTTCTTCTCAAACGGCGGTTTCAAGACCGACTTCAGACAAAGTCCGGCTCACACAAGCCTAACTCCCCTCTCCCTGTACTTCTGCTCACTCCAGAATCATTAAAAACATCACTAAATAAACATATGTGTGCTTTTGTCTGCAGCACTGCAGTGCCCACGCAGCTCCAGGTGGAGGCGCTCTGCTGATCTCTTAGAGCGCAAAGCTACACTTGGTAAGTACTAAGTGAAACATATGAAGTCCTGGTTTAACGCTGGTCTAGTCCTGGTATAATCCTGGTCTCTGCTCTGTAGAACGGAAGTACAAAGATGAGCTGTTGCGCCGCTGTTGTGTGGATGGTCTCAGGGACATTCCGATGCGGTACTCATGCACGCGGAGGTCCCTGTACATCTCAGAGGGCGTGGAGTGTATCCGGGCATTCAGACACTGCTGTGGCATGTACCGGGGCGAGTTTATCGACCCCCACATGCCCACCGCCATGCCCAGCTTCATCACAACCACAACTACCACCACCCCCACCACCAGCGCCCCCATGCGATGGGGTAGGCTGCACCTCATACCCTACGCGATGCCGTTTGGTAAGTACAACAAAAAAGTGTGTCCTGGTTCAGTTTTCATTTAGTCCTAGTTTAATCCCGGTTTAGTCCCATTCTCAGTCCATTTTTAGTCCTGGTTATGTCCTGATTCATTTCTGGTTTAGTCTTGGTTTAGTCCTTGTTTAGTCCCAGTTTTTGATACCTGCTTAAATATCTAGTTTCAATACGAGTTTTATATTTATTAGTGTCTAATTTTCTAAACTTTTGACTATAGAACGTACCCAGGCCATGCCTGGGAGGAGGACCGTATTAAGAGGACATAAGGATATGGTGGGGCTTCCCGGTGCAGTTGGGGAGACACGAATAGACAGGCCAATAATACAAGTAGATCAGTATGAGAAGAAGGAGGAGGACTTGGAGGAAGAGGACTGGGAGGAAGAGGACTTGGACGAGACCAGGGTGGATCTCAGGTCTAAATTCCAGGAGTCGTGGCTCTGGGAGGACCTGCCTCTGCCCTTCAAAGCGGACCACAACACAGGGTAGGAACAGTTTAGTCCTGAATTAGTCTTGGTCTAAAACTAGTTCAGTCCTTGTTTAGTTCTGGTTTAGTCCTCTTTTAGTCCTTCTGGTCTAACCCTGGTCTTTTCTCCTCAGGCTCTCCTCTGTGACTCTAGAGCGCCCCCTGCCTGACAGTATCACAGAGTGGGGCATCATGGCCATCAGCACCTCAGCTCAGACAGGTCTGGATTTATTCACTGTATTTATAGCAAAAGTCCTGGTCTGGCGGCACGGTGGCTGAGTGGCTAACAGCAAGAAGGTTCTGAGTTCGATCACCGGGTCACCCGGGCCTTTCTGTGTGTGTTCTGTGTGGAGTTTGCATGCATGGTCCGGGTTCGATCCCCGGGTCACCCGAGCCTTTCTGTGTGGGTTTCCTCCGGGCACTCCAGTTTTCCCCATCAACCCAAAACATGCGCCATAAGTAAAAATCCTCCAGCTTAGGTCCTGACCAAGCCTAAGCAACAAGATCATGGAGATGGTCCCCAGGCGCAGTCATGTGCTGCCCACTGCTCCTAATAATAAGGATGGGTTAAATGCAGAGAACAATGTGTGAGATCAATAAAGTCATTCTTCTTCTTCTAAACTAAGCCATATTTTATCAGCTTGACAGGGATGCCATATTGGCAGAGGTGGATTAGTGGTAATGAATAGTATCAAGTAATTTAAGAGTTTTTTGTCATTAAAGGAAATCATAGACCGCATGCCTTGGACACTCGGGTGAAGAGAGGGGCAGAGCTGTCAACTGATCACCACCTGGTTGTGAGTTGGGTCCGCTAGCGGGGGAGGAAGCTGGAAAGACTTGGCAGACCCAAACGTATAGTTAAGGTCTGTTGGGAACGTCTGGCAGAGCCCTCTGTCTGAAGGACCTTCAACTCACACCTCCGGGAGAGCTTCTCCAAGATTCTGGGGGAGGCTGGGGACATCAGAATCAGAATCAGAAAGACTTTTATTGCCATTGTCAAGTGAACACAATTCACAAAACTAGGAACTTGTCTCAGTGATAAGGTGCGAACATAAAACACAAAATAATAATAATAATAATAATAATAATAATAATAATAATAATAATAATAATAATAATAATAATAAATATAGCTGCAAGCAGCAATGTGGGGCCAAGCACCGAAGGTTCATGTAGGCCTCAGCATGTAGGCCGCATGCAGGGTCTGACAGGGTCTGACAGGGTCTGACAGGGTCTAACAGAGTCTGACAGGGTCTAACAGGGTTTAACAGGGTTTAACAGGGTCTAACAGGGTCTAACAGGGTTTAACAGGGTCTAACAGGGTCTAACAGGGTCTGACAGGGTCTAACAGAGTCTAACAGAGTCTGACAGGGTCTGTTCTGACAGGGTTAGACCCTGTCAGAACAGACACATCAAAGACAGATCAAAGGTTGCTAGGTGCGTTGCTAGGCAATTCCTGAAAATTCCTGCAACTTTGACCTGCTGGTGCCACTAGACGGTTGGGGCTGGGGGCCTATAAATTGCTGTGGGTAATGAGGAGACTGGCTGGAATGTGCATGCAAAATTTCACAACTTTTTACCAGACGGTTCTAGGGGTTGCCATAGACTCCCATGTGGAGAAGAATATAGAATAATAATAAGAATCAGGAGACTAGAACATCAAAGGAAAGATCAAAGGGTTGCTAGGCAATGTCGCTAGGCAACGCAGAGCAAACACTATTTTTTTTTTATCTTTTAATATCACAAGGTACACAATAATACACACTTCAGGCACATAATAGTACATATTTCATCACCACAATAACATTCACAAAGCATTCAGAGGACACATCGGGGATGCGGGTACGGGAATAAACACCACTGGGCACAAGGGCCAAGAGAAACAGGGGGAATGTAGAGGACCAAAGGGATTGCCCCAGGTGAAGAGAGGGCCCGGGGGAGAGCTTTTTTTTTTTTTTTCTTTTTCTTTTTTTTTTTTTTCAGAAATATGTACCCTGTGGTACAAAAATGTACCACGAGGCACATACATTTGCAAAGCGCTCAGAAGACACATCGGGGGATGTGGGCACGGGGACAAGCACCACCGGGCATTAGGGCTGAGAGGAACAGGGAAAGTGCAGAGGACCAAGGGGCTTGCCCCAGGTAAAGAAAGGGGTCTGGGGGAGAGCAAGGGCGATGCAGCGCCCAGGGAAGGTCCAGGCGCCAGGGTCCAGGGGGGACAGCGGAGGGGGGTAGGGGTCAGAAGTCCAACCGAGGGAAACCGGCTCGGGAGATGGAGAAAAGCGTATTGTCTGGGAAGAAGGTGTGAAACTCCGTTTCTCTTGCGTCGTGGAGACGGCGGACGTGGGCGCGAAGGAGCGCTGTGAAGAGGGGCCAGTGCTCCGCTGCGCGGCCGTCGTGGAGGCGGCGGTTCCGTGCCGCGAAGATCGAATATCTGGCCACAGACAGGACAAGGCGGGCGGCATCCCAGTTGACTATGGGAGCATCCGGCCCCCGAGGTTGCTGCTGGGAAGGGCCGAAGAGGCAGAACCAGAGTCCAGGGTCATCGAGTCCATGGGCCGCTGGTGGTGGAAGCCTCAACGCCAGCCTCCGAGCGAGAAGGTCCAGTAGCCGGGTCCAGAACCGCTGCTCGACAGGACACCGGGCGGCCAGATGGAGGAGGTCTTCAGGCGCCTCACTGCATACCGGACAGTCACAGCCTGACCTGTCAGGGTGTATTGGGTGCAACCTGGTGCAGGTGTAAATGATCCCGTGTCTCAACTTAAAGTCAAAATTACTGACTTGGGGCGGGGTGTACCAATTATATATGTGAGCCCAGATGGAGGCAATGTCATGTGTGGGAAAAGTCTGCGACCATCTGAGTTCTGCAGAAGGGCGCCGAGCGACCCCGGCCACTAACAGCCTGTAGAAGGTGTGCACCCTCGCCTCCGACAGCCTCAGCACCCTCTCTCCCCATACAACATCAAAATCCAGAGAACACTCGCCCATCTCCTCCCCATGTACCTCCCCCAGGTCCAAGGGGCCCGTCTCAAACAGGTCCCCCCACTTTGTCAGGACAGAGGACTGGATCACACTTGCCGTCCTGAGGATTTCGGCTCTCCGAAACCTGGCCCCAATCCTCACAAACCTGCCCCTGATTTCCTCCACGTCAAACCTGCCTGAGGCATCCATAAGCTGTCCCACCTGTTTAATCCCCACTCCCTCCAGAACCCCACTGAACATACTCTCCCTCCTCCCTGGAGGGTCGGAGAGCATGTCAGGGTTGAAACGCAGAGGCATCTGCCCCAGTTGCCACAGGGAACGCGGTGCCGCCACAGTGCACGGCCTCAGCGCAGCCCAGGCCTCAAACACCTCCCTCTCGAAAGGGAGAAAGCGCTCAAGGGTGACCTGCCGGGGGAGCATGCACAGGTTAAATAAACCGTGCTCACCCAGCCGATCTACCTGAACTGCGAAGAAGTCCTTCCACGCGGCTGTGAAGCCGGTGTCAAGGAATTTCTTAATTACTTTGAGATGCAACGCGCGCTTCTTAACAACCAAATCAAGGAGTTTAAGTCCCCCTTGGTTGTGCTCGCCTATCATAACATTGTGTGCAATCAGCCCACGTTCTCTTTTCCAAATAAACCTATTCATCGCAATGCTAAATCTGTGTGCCTCTGCGTCCGGCAAGTCGTACACAGTGAGGGCGTGTATGAGCTTGGACAGGCACAAGGCATTGACGACTAAAACCTTGCCCTTGATTTTTAAATCGCGAATCTGCCATAAATTCATGCAGGCGTTAACACTATTGTACAATCCTGACCACAAATTGCCCCTACAGGCCGCCTCATCCCTCCCCAGTGGGACGCCGAGGACCCTGTAAAGGTCTGCTGCATTCCTGAGGCATTCCAGAAAGCCACGGAGGACTTCTCGAGATTGACTTTGGCGCCTGAAGCCAGACAGTAGACATTGAGCACGTGGAGAGCCGCATTGAGGCTCTGCACGTCTCGAAGGACAAGATTTGTGTCGTCTGCGAATTGAAAGATCTTGTATTCCCTGCCCGCGGGGCTCGTGAGTCCGCGCACGGCCCTGTCCGTCTTCAGCACAGCGGCGAGAGGTTCAGCCACTATGCTGTAGAGGAGCGCGCTTAGCGCGCACCCCTGTCTGATCGACCTCCGCAAAGGGAAGGGGTCAGAGAGGAGGCCGTTACATTTCACGCGGCTGACCGTGTTCAAATATAATAAGCGGATCCAATCGATGAACCTATCCTTGAAGCCAAACCTTCCCAGAACGCGATAGAGGAAGCTGTGCTCTACTCTATCGAACGCCTTATTGAAATCAACCGAGACGTGGACGCCACCCGTAGCGTGCATCTCCCTCAACAGGTACTTTAAAGAAAGAATTGTGTCCGAGATGTCACGCCCCGGGATGCCGTACGCCTGCGTGTCCGCGACTATCGTGCATATGACGCGCTTTAACCTACCCGTCAGAATGCGGGACAGGATTTTGTAGTCAGTGTTGAGGAGACTTATAGGCCTGTAGTTGGCCAGGCTCTCTCGAGAACCCTTTTTGAAGACCAGGGTCACGATACCAAGAGTGAAGGAGTGCGAGCACCTCCCCTCCCTCTTGATGTCATGAAACAGCGTGTGGAGAATGGGTGCCAGTCGGTGAGCAAACGCCCGATAGAACTCAGCGGTCAGACCGTCCTCCCCGGGACTCTTACATTTATTGAGCCCCTTGATGGCCGCAAAAACCTCATTTAGCGAGACGGGCTCATCACACAAGTCTGCGTCACTAGTGCTAAGCCTCGCATCCAGCGCATCCAGTACCTGACCGCAACTCACCTCACTAATCCCCTCACTGTCAAATAAATCCGAATAAAACTTGCCCGCAACCTCCAAAATCCCACCGGTGTCATTTACTAGCCTACCTGCATCATCCACCAGGCTGTCTATATACAACTTGCTTTGCCTGGTCTTCTCCAAACCATAGAAATAAGCGGTCGAGCGCTCCCCCTCCACCGCGTACTGAGCCTTGGCCCGGAGGATGGCACCCTTGGCTCGATATTCTTGCAAAACGCGGAGCTCAGCCTGTAGCTCCAGATACTCTGGGTCCACGGGGCCCGCCAGAGACGCCGCAGCCAGCACTTGGAGGCGGCCACGCACCGCGCGCTCCCGCGCAGCCTGCTCCCACCTCCTCTGCTTGCTGTGACCGATGGCCAGTCTCTTTATCCGGGCCTTCGCCCCATCCCACCAATCTATTAGAGAATCATACACTTCAATTTCAGTATCGAAACAGTCGCACAACCTCTCCATTTTCCGAATGAAGCTGGGATCGTCCAGGAGAGAGCTGTTGAACACCCAGCCCCCTCCGTTCCTTTTCCCACCTAAGAAGTCGAGGCCGGCCGAAAGAAGGGAGTGATCGGTCCAGCCCAAGCACGTATACGTGGCCCCGCTGATAAACCTCCATATTGTAGACGAAACAAAGCACATATCCAAGCGCGACTGGCGAAGGACCCCCCTCACCACCTGGCGCCGAGAAAACTCCCTGGCTCTGTGGTGAAGGCCCCTCCAGACCTCAGACAGGTCATGATTACCGGCCAAATCAAAAAGTGCGGTTCTGCTCGCATCGCATTTAAAAACATTATTTGGTCCAAGGTCATTTTCTGAGAGGACCACGTTAAAATCCCCTATTATAATTGTGGATTCGTTTACGAAGGAGAAAACGCTGACGAAGAACCTCTTCCTTTCCAAACACTATGGGTGCCTAGCACCTACGGTGCTTGTCCCCTAATAATAATAAATATAGCTGCAAGCAGCAATGTGGGGCCAAGCACCGAAGGTGCATGTAGGCCTCAGCATGTATTATCGTTTTGTCATGACAGCCAATCAAATGCTACGTTATAAGCAGAAATGTCCTTCAAATTTTGTCCTGTTGGTGGTGCTAGAGACCCAAACAGGGTCTGACAGGGTCTAACAGGGTCTAACAGAGTCTGACAGGGTCTAACAAGGTTTAACAGGGTCTAACAGGGTCTAACAGGGTCTGACAGGGTCTAACAGAGTCTGACAGGGTCTAACAGAGTCTGACAGGGTCTAACAAGGTTTAACAGATCAAAGACACATCAAAGACAGATCAAAGGTACATTTCTGCGTTGCCTAGCAATGCATAAAATTCCTGAAAATTCCTGCAACTTTGACCTGCTGGTGGCACTAGACGGTTGGGGCTGGGGGCCTATAAATTGCTGTGGGTAATGAGGAGACTGGCTGGAATGTGCATGCAAAATTTCACAACTTTTTACCAGACGGTTCTAGGGGTTGCCATAGACTCCCATGGTCAGAGGAATAAGATAAGATAAGATAAGATAAGCCTTTATTGATCTCACACAGGAGAAATTTACTCGCCACAGTAGCTCCAGGACATTTGGACAAGAGGGAAAAAAAGTGCATGCAGGCAGGGAGGTATAGTGTATAATGTATAATAAGAATAAGAATCAGTAGAAACACTTTTTTTTTTTTTTTAATTCCTGGCTTTTATTCAAACTTGGTACAATTCATATTTATATTTCATTCATTCATTCATTTTCTTCCCCTTTTTCCATTTTCTGGGTCGCGGGGGCAGCAGTCCAAGCAGTGTTCTACTGCCCAGAACATAATGCACCAGCCCCCATGAATCCCCCCACAGGTGGTGGGTCCACAGGAGGACGGCTCACGTCACAACAGGCCTTGATGTGTCTTCTGCAATGGGGGCTACCAGTGTCCACAGACACTGGGGGCAAGGTGGGGTTAAGTGTCTTGCCCAAGGACACAACGGCGCCTAGCACCTTCGGTGCTTGGCCCCAATAATAATAACTAGAATATAGACACAAAATAATAATAATAACTAAAATATAGCTATAATATAGTAAAAAATAAACAATCCAATAATAAAAAAAAAAAAAAAAAAAGGTTCAGAGGAACAGCATCAATTATGAATTGTTCATGAGTCCAACAGCAGAGGGAAAGAAACTGTTCTTGTGACGAGAGGTTCTGGTCCCGATGGACCGTAGCCTCCTGCCAGAGGGAAGTGGCTCAAGTAGTCCACTGAGAAGTGTCAGCTGCTATCCGGCCTGCTCGCCCCCGACTACTGGAGATGTACAGGTCCTGGATAGATGGAAGGCTGCAGCCAATCACCTTCTCGGCAGAGCGCACAATGCGCTGCAGTCCCTGGCAGTGGCTCCAGCATACCACACAGTGATGGAAGAGGTGAGGATGGACTCAATGATGGCCGTGTAGAACTGCACCATCATCTGGACTGGCAGCTTGGCTTTCCTTAGCTGCCGCAGGAAGTACAACCTCTGCTGGGCTTTCTTGATAAGGGAGTTGATGGTCGGCTCCCACCTGAGGTCCTGTGTGATGCAGGTGTCCAGGAACCGGAACAAGTCCACTGTGGTGATGGGGGAGTCTGTCAGGGAGAGAGGAGGCAGGGGGCTGTGACTTTCCTGAAGTCCACGATCATCTCCACCGTCTTCTGTGTGTTGAGATCCAGGTTGTTGCTGCTGCACCAGGACACCAACCGGTCCACCTCCCTCCTGTAGGCAGACTCATCGCCGTCAGAGATGAGCCCGATGAGGGTGGTGTCATCCGCAAACTTAACCAGTTTGGCTGAGTCGTGGCCAGAGGTGCAGCAGTTTGTGTACAGGGAGAAGAGCAGAGGAGAAAGTACACAGCCCTGTGGAGATCCTGTGCTGATGATCCGGTAGTCCGAGACATTCTTCCCCAGCCGCACGCACTGCCTCCGATCCGTCAGGAAATCAGTGATCCACCTGCAGGTGGAGTCAGGCACGTTTAGCTGAGAAAGCTTGTCCTGGAGCAGAGCAGGGAGGATGGTGTTGAAAGCAGAGCTGAAGTCCACAAATAGGATCCTGGCGTAGGTTTAGATGCTGGAGGATGAAGTGGAGGGCCTGGTTAATGGCATCGTCCACAGACCGATTAGTTCTGTATTATATTAGCTCTGTGGTATAACACTCCAGGGAGAGGATTCACACTTGGAGAAAGTCCTTTCTTTTTGGCTCACAAAAAACTATGAAAACAAAGTAAACAGGGGAAGATTACTTTATGGCTCTACCTGTCTCCTCTTCTGTTCTTCCATACGTGAAGTCTGTGCGGGCGGCGGACCTGACACTCTGACCCGCGGAGATGTGCAACTAAAACTATGGTCATACTGAAGGAAGCGAGAGAAACGCAGTCGAAATGTGTCTGTTTGTAGTTGGCTTGTCCCTAACGCGTGTCACATTCACATGTGCAAACTGTCAGATTGGTCGTTCCATGCGTCTAACCAGCGCTTTGTTTATCAGTTCAAGTTAGATTTTATTTTATGCGCTGCAGGCGCGCACCGTAGAGGGAGCACTGGTTAGCATTAGCGTATCTTAACTCCGCTGCACTGTTATTACTGTTATATAGCGTGTATGGTCAGGGCACGTACACAAGTACTGTCAATGCCACGATTGGCTGCGTAGCGTAAGTGAATCGTATCATATGATTGGCTGGACACCTGTCACTCACTGAGTTACTGATATAGAAAAAAATATAGATCTAATTCATTTACACTGCGCTGCCTAGGTTTTCTTGTGCGCTGAGAATGTGCAAGCAGTGTGCAATTGCGCAGGCACGCAGCTTAGAGGGAACATTGCTGTCAGGCTGAAGAAGGAGTCTTATCAGGACTTGTTGGCTTATTGGACTCCTGAGGCAGCTGACAGGTACTGGTGGGCCAAGCATGCTGCAGCCTGGGTGGTTGCAGAGGCAGAAATTGGGGTTGGGAGGAGTTTGGAAAGGCCATGGAGGAGGACTATCGGACATCCTCAAAGAAATTCTGGCAAACCGTCTGGCGCCACCGGAGGGGGTAGCAATTCTTCATCAACATTGTTTATGGTGCGGGTGGAGAGCTGTTGACCTCGACTGATGGTGGAAGGAATACTTTGAGGATCTCCTCAATCCCACCATCACGGAGGAGGAAGCAGAGGCTGGGGACTTGGAGGTGGACTCATTCATCACCCTGGCTGAAGTCCCTGAGGTGTTTGGCAAGCTCCTTGGTGGCAAGGCGCTGGGGATGGATGAGATCCGTCCTGAGAATCTTAAATCTCTGGAGGTTGTGGGGCTGTCTTGGCTGACACGTCTTTGCAACATCGTGTGGCACTGTCGGGGACAGTACCTCTGGACTGGCAGACCGGTGTGGTGGTCCCTCGATTTAAGAAGGGCGACCAGAGGGTGTGTTCAAACTACTGGGGAATCGCACTCCTTAGCCTCCCCAGTAAGGTCTATTCCAGGGTACTGGAGAGGAGAATCTGACCGATGGTCGAACCTCGGATCCAGGAGTGTGGGTTTCGTCCCAGCCGCAGAACACTGAACTAGCTCTATACTCTCCATCGGGTGCTCGAGGGTTCAGAGGAGTTTGCCCAACCAGTCCACATGTGCTTTGTGGATTGTGTCCCTTGTGGGGTCCAGTGGAGAGTGCTCTGGGAGTATGGGGTCCGGGGCTCTTTGCTAAGAGCTGTCCGGTCCCTGTGTGACCGGAGCAGGAGCTGTGTTCGCATTGCCGGTAGTAAGTCTGACCTGTTTCTGGTGCATGTTGGACTCCGCCAGGGCTGCCCTTTGTCACCGGTTCTGTTCATTATATTTATGGACAGAATTTCTAGGCGAAGTCAGGGGGCCGGAGGGGATCCGGTTTGGGAACCACAGGATCTCATCTCTGCTGTTTGCAGATGATGTTGTCCTGATGGCTTCATCAAACCGGGACCTCCAATGTACACTGGGGCGGTTTGCAACCAAGTGTGAAGCGGCTGGGATGAGGATCAGCTCCTACAAATCCGAGGCCATGGTTCTCGACCAGAAAAAGGTGGCTTGCTCTCTTCAGGTGGGTGGAGAGTCCTTGCCTCAAGTGGAGGAGTTCAAGTATCTCAGGGTCTTGTTCATAAGTGAGGGGACGATGGAGCGCGACATTTGGATCGGTGCAGCATCAGCAGTGATGTGGTCACTGTACCGGACCATTGTGGTGAAGAGGGAACTTGTCAATCCGGTCAATCTACGTTCCTACCCTCACCTATGGTCATGAGCTCTGGGTAATGACCGAAAGGACATACAAGCGGCCGAAATGAGTTTCCTCCGCAGAGTGACTGGGCGCACCCTTAGAGATAGGGTGAGGAGCTCAGTCAAACAGGAGGGACTCGGAGTAGAGCCGCTGCTCCTCCATGTCAAGAGGAGCCAGCTGAGGTGGCTCGGGCGTCTGTTCCAGATGCCTCCTGGACGCCTCCCTCGGGAGGTGTTCCAGGCATGTCCCACCGGGAGGAGGCCCCAGGGAAGACCCAGGACGTGCTAGAGGGACTATGTCTCTCGGCTGGCCTGGGAACACCTTGGGCTCCCCCCACAGGACCTGAAGGAAGTGTCTAGGATGAAGGAAGTCTCGGAGTCCTTGCTTCGACTGTTGCCCCCACAAGGATTTTACCTATGGTGCATGTTTTGGGTTGATGGGGGAAACCAGAGTGTCCGGAGGAAACCCACCCAGACACGGGGAGAACATGCAAACTCCACACAGAACACACACAGAAAGGAGACAGTTTCTTTTAGGTAGTCCTATTATTAGGCCTACCTAACTAACAGGCAGTGTGATTTTATTTTCTAAGCAGTTAATTAACATTGAACCCTATGAACAGTGTGGGATTGTTCTCTTCAGTCTACTCTCTCTCTGCCTCATTATATCATCAATAAACTATTTAAAGTTTAAAAGCTGTCAGTTTGTGTCAATACAGAAGCTGACAGCTTTTTAATCGTTATGAAGCTATAGTTGAATCATTCAAATAAAACTGAATTTACAAATCCAATATTGATGAAATCCTGATTCAGTCCTGGTTTAGCCCTGTTCACTTACATGCATCTACATCTAGAAAAGTGACAACAGTGTATAGTGTGGCTAAAAGAACTAAAACTTCCATTAGAAACAATACATTAAATAGAAGACTACAAATATGCCATATGTGCAAAGGGAACATAAATAAGATGAATATAATATAATCACTTGTTTGGGGCACTGATGGCTGCTGGAACAAAGGTGCTTTTATAGAGTCATTGTCTCTGTCTCTGACTTAGTCTCTCCTGTTTCTCTGTAGGCTTCTGTGTGGCAGAGCCTTATAACGTTCGAGCCTGGAAGCCCCTCTTTGTGGATCTGAAGCTGCCGTACTCTGTCGCCCGAAATGAACAAGTGCAGATCCGAGCTGTGGTCTACAACTACTCCCCTGTCAACAGAGAGGTCTGCAACTTGTCCTGCTTTAGACCTGCTTTAGTTTAATTTAGTTAATGGTTTAGATCTGGTTCAGTCCTGGCTTAATCCTGGTTCCTTGTTTATTGTTTATTTATTAGGGTCCCCTTTGATTTATTTTATTTTTGTAGTACTTTTTATTATCTCTGTAGGGAAATTGTCCTTTGCATTTGACACATCCTTTCAGGAGCAGTGGGCAGCACATGGGGCACCCGGGCACCCATCTCCATGATCTTGTTGCTAGGCTTGGTCAGGACCTCAGTTGGAGGATTTGTTTTTTACCTATGGAGAATGTTTTTGGGTTGATGGGGGCAGTGTTGTCCCTGAACGCGTTCACTGAACAATAGTTCATGAACGCGTTCATATTTTGGGTGAACGTGAACTGAACGCTCTGTATTACTGCCTGATGAACGAACTGTGAACGAGTTCATTCTGGTGTCTGTGAAGGACACGTGCTATCTCTTTAACTTCATTCAATAGGGTCTCAGATTTCTGATCCATCCATCTGAAATTTCCGACCGGCACCTCTCTCCCTCTCTCCTTCTCTCCCTCTCGCGCAGCACTTCCTGGTCTTGTGAGAAACAGCGCAGAGTGGTGCGCTAAAGGGGGCCACATTAAAGGGGGACTCACTAATGTTAATTTGTGGGTTTATTTTGTTTTCTTAAGTCTCTTAGTTAATTAAGTCATATCATATGGGGGCTATTTAAGTATTTTCTTTATTCTGTTGAATTGCAGGTGTTTTATCATTATGGGGACCGTTATTTATAGTTGGATAAGGATGTGAAATTGGATATGAAGATGGACATAACACATGAATAACACATGGTTTGATTGTTAAAACTGATATAATTGCTGTCTATGGTTCTATATCTGCTTTGGCAATGATATTGAAAAATAAAAGCTCGCAGCAATGTATTGGGGGAAAAAAAGAACTATGAACTAGTTCATTTTTTGGAACTATGAATGAACTACTAACTATAAAAGCACAGAGGGCAAGGAGAAAGAAGAGCAACATGTGCAGGAAGCCCTCTCTGTTTGTGGATATCCTAAATGGGCTGTCAACAAAACCAAGAGAGACAAGGACAATAAACAAGACAACAGAGAATCCGAACCCAGGAGGAAAGGGGTAGCGATTCCGTACCTGGCCGGCGTTTCGGAAAAACTACAGAGGATTTTCAGACAATATGAAATTCCAGTTTATTTCAAACCCACAAACACTTTAAGACAAAAACTGGTCCACCCAAAGGACAGAACACCGAGCCACAAACAAAGCAATGTGGTCTACTCCATTCAGTGTAGTGAAGACTGCAGTGAGCGCTACATTGGGGAAACAAAACAGCCACTTCACAAGAGGATGTACCAACACAGACGGGCGTGCCAGAGTGGACCGGCATCTGCCGTACATCTTCACCTAGAAGCCACGGGCCATTCTTTTGAGGACAGTGAGGTTCAGATCTTAGCCAGGGAAAAGAACTGGTTTGAGAGGGGAGTTAAAGAGGCTATTTTTGTCAAAAAAGAGAATCCGTCATTAAACAGAAATGGGGGAGTGAGATATAACCTGTCTCCCATTTATAATGGGATTCTTAGACCAGTCAAACAGAGCCAGGGCAGAGGGGTGGAGAGGGTCGTTAGACGTTGAATAGGGGGTCGAAACAGCCGTCAGAGTAATTTGAAAAACAAAGAGACAGATTAGGGGGATCGTTTTCAGAGCTTTTGTCATTGTCAGACACGCCTCCCGGCAGCTAGATATAAGCAGGGTCTAACCAGTACAATAACCAGAGCTGACGAAGCCTCTCGGATGAGCGGCGAAACGTTTTCAACCAAACAAACTTTGTCCAGTTGACAAATTGAACTTCTCCTTTGATCATACTAACTATAAACAATTATGAACTATGAACAAACTAGTTCATTTTGAAATGTGTGAACTGAACTTTGAACTAGTTCATGTAGAAAATGAACTTTCCCAACACTGGATGGGGGAAACCGGAGAGCCTGGAAGAAACCCACCCAGATAGGGGAGGAACATACAAACTCCACACAGAAAGGCCCGGAACCTTTTTGCTGTGAGGCGTGAATGCTAGCCACTCAGCCACCATGATACTTTAGCTCTACCTGAGCGTCAGCAACTCTGTCTGGGGTCCTTCATTTAAAAACAGTTTTCATTCATTCACAGCCCTGGTTTAGCCTTGGTTTAGTCCTGGCCTCATTTTGGTATAGCCCTCGTTGAGTCCTGGTTCAGTCTGGTTCAGCCTGGTTCAGTTGTGGTTCTGCCCTGGTTCAGTTCTGGCCTAGTCCTGGTCCAACCCTGGTTCAGTCCTAGTTCAGTGTTGGTTCAGTTCTGGTCCAATCTTGGTTCAGTCCTGGTTCTGCTGTCTCTTAGGTGCGTGTGACCCTGAAGAGGACAGAGCAGATGTGCAGTGTTGCATTCAGGGACAGCTTCGTTCAGGAGGTGTTGGTGGCATCTGGTTCCTCTGTGGTTCTGCCCTTCACTGTGGTGCCTCTGGCTGTGGGACATCTGCCCCTCGAAGTCATAGTGGTCACCAAAGACATGATGATGACTGACGGCGTCCAGAAGAACCTGCGTGTGGTGGTGAGGGACTAAATACTACTACTACTGCTGCTACTACTATTTCTACTATTGCTTTTACTACTGCTCATGTCACATTTACTACAACACCAACACTCATGCACAACTAAACTAAAATCTACTATTACTACTACTGCTACTACTGCTTCTATTGCTACTGCTACTCCTACTACTATTACTACTACTATTATTATTACTGCTACTGCTACCACTTCTATCCCAGACTGATGATGTGCTATGTCTGCCATTGTAAATTAACTGAATGCATTATTAACATGTCTTTATATTGGTACTACTTCTGCTGCTACTACATGCTACTGTTACTAATGTACTTCTACTGCCAGTACTACATCTAGCACTACTTAAAAGTTGTAAGTGTAAGTTGTGTTTGGTGATTTTAAACATGTACCCGTGGTTCTGTCAGATGGAGGGAGTGCAGAAGACCAAAGTGTGGAGTGTGGTGCTGAACCCTGCAGGAGGTCTGTTCATTTGACTCTTCTTACCTCACATGTGGTTCACTTTAACTCAGGAGTTCTGTGACTGTTATTAACTGTTCTGTTGCTTTGGTTTTTGTTTTTTTGTTTTTTTGGTTTTGTTCTGATTTCTTTTGTTGTTTTGTTGTTCTGTTGTAGGCAATCAGATCGTGCGGATGGGGAAGATTGAACTGGACTCTGTGGTGCCAAACTCGGTCCCAGAAACCTTCATCAACATCCGAGGTCTGACACGGCATTTACAAACCATTTTTAGACCTGGTTTAGGGGTGGTATAGTCCTGGCTTACTAATGATTTAGTCCTGATTAAGTCTTGGTTTGGATTTGGTTTAGTCCTGGGTTAGTCCTGGTTTAGTCTTGGTTTAGTCCTGGTCTAACCCAGTGTTTCCCAACCAGGGGTACAATTACCCCTAGGGGTACGCGAGCACACTGCAGGGGGTACTTGGCAGTGTTGCTGCCAGGCGCAGGGGGAGATTTTTCTGAATTTTTTAATTCTAATTTGAGTAAATTTGAGTTAAAGAAAATAGAGAAAATGCCTGACAATTAAATTTTCAAATTAAGGAGATTAAATAAAAATGATTTTCATTTAATAATCCATTGTGTCACGTTCTACTTTTGGAGAATTATCAACACGTATGAGTGAGGGGGTTCTCGAGGTATGACAAAAAGGCTCAGGGGGTACACAAGACAAAAAAGGTTGGGAAACACTGGTCTAACCCTCTCCTCTCTCCAGGTAATGTGTTAATAGACAGCCTAGATAACTCCCTGAACCATGAGTCTCTGGTTTAGTCCTGGCTGAGTCTTTGTTTAGTCCTGTTTTAGTCCTGGATTAGTCCTGGTTTAATGTTGATTTAGTCCTGATTTAGTCCTGATTCAGTGCTAGTCTAGACCTGGTTTAGTCCTGGCTTAGTCCTAGGTTAGTCCTGTTTTAGTCCTGGTTCAGTTCTGCTTTAGTCCTGGGCAGTGTTGGGCACGTTACTTTGAAAAAGTAATTAGTTACAGTTACTAGTTACTAACCCAAAAAAGTAACTGAGTTACTACACTATAAAAGTAACTAGTTACATAGGAAAGTAACTAATGCGTTACTTTTTTTTTAAAGTTAAAAAATGTTAAATAATTTGGATTTTTTTTTACAGTCAGCTTTTGCTGCTTGGCTGGTGCGGCTCCGTCACCGTGGCCTTCATTGTTAATAACGGCACCTAGCATGCGATTATCATCATGGGGCCTGCTTCTTCTGCCCCTTCCTCTCCTCCTCCTCTCCTCTTCCTCCTCCTTTCCTCTTCCTCCTCCTTTCCTCTTCCTCCTCTCCTCCTACTCCTCTCTCCTTCATAGCATGCGATTATCATCATGGGGCCTGCTGGTGGCCACTAGTTTAACAGAAGCGCGCGCCGTCCAGAGATGCTTCATTAAATTCGAGTTGCTTATATTGGACGTGGACAAAGTCTTTGGTCTTTGACACAATGTGCACGTAACATGTACGTTTTTACCTTTTACCTCGACGAGGTTAAAATACTGCCTGTTGCGGCTTCCAAAACTCAAACCTTTTAGCCGCCGAGAATATGAGGTTGGGTCCTATGGCTCGCAGATTTGAGACGCGCAAAGAGGAGGCTATGGTGACAGATACGCGGAGATCCAGATATGTGTTTTGTGCATTTATTACAAAAAGAGCGCACACAGCTATGACAGCGCAGCAGGATGAAATGGAACTCATGAAAACCAGCAGGATGAACAGATTAACGTGAAAGATGAATGAATGGTTTGCGGTCAACAAAAAATACAGCTACACCCCAACCCTGACTCTCTCCTCTGTGTGACAGGTGAGCGCGCGCTTTTACACGCACACACTTCCGTACGTGCACACACCCACACTCACGTGAACCACCGCCTCTGCCGCACACACACACACACACACACACACAAACGCACCGTGCACCTCATCTCAGTTATGTCTCCTACACTGCCTATACTTCTGTCTTTGACTCAGGACTCGCCATCTGACACGGGGTGTGTGTATTGTGTGTGTGCGCTACTACTGTGTGCTGGGATTGTGTGTAGACCCCGCCCACCGCCCACGGGGTGTCTCTGGTTGGCTCAACATGAAATCTTACTCTGCTTTAGCCAATCATCATTACTTATCCCGCCCTCACCAAAGGGAGAAAAAAAAATCCCCTGTGCCTGTGCGAGTCGCGCACATGATGCCAGTTTCAAAATGAGCAGGTTCAGTAACGCGGTAACGCGCCGTTTAGTAACGGTAACGGAGTTCCTTTATTTTAAAGGTAACCCGTTACAGTATTAGTTACTGTCAACAGTAACGGCGTTACAGTAACGCGTTATTAGTAACGCGTTACTGCACAACACTGGTCCTGGGTTAGTTCTGGTTGGTTCTGACATTTGCTGCTATTCTGTCAATCTTATCTTTAGTTTGAAAGTGCAGTTTAGTTTATTTTGAAAGCAGTACAGTTTTTAATTTTAATTGGGGGGGGTCCTCCCCCAGAAAATGTTGTATTTCTTAGATGCAATTTCTTGCATTCTAGTCCATTTTAGGGTGACTTGCTAGACTTGGCAAATCCTAAATCCCATGTGATTCATAGCTTGCATTCTCCGTTGCATGGCCTGCACAAGACAATACTATTTATCGGAAAGAAACAATAACTATAACTAACTTAGCTATGGACACCTAGAGATTACAGTGGTACCTCACCTTAAGAAAGACCCTACAAACGAAAAATCCAAGTTACGAAACGCCTTCACGTTAAATTTTGGTCTCTAAATACGAAAGAAAATTCAAGTTACGAAACGCGAAATCTCCAGTCCAATCCAATCCAACTTTATCTATAAAGCACTTTAAAAACAACAAATCTCAAAAATTCAATTAATGCGTGCTCAGATGCACGCCCCGAAATGTAAATACACTTTATCAACACACACGGGGTTAGGTTCCAGAGGTGGCCCGCGGTGGGAGAGGTCCACGAGGTAGGACAACTTTGTATTTTGCAATTGTTCTACATGTTTTAGGCCTGTAAATGCCTCACCACACACATTCTATGCTTTTCTCAGACTGGAGTTGGGCTTTTCTCGCATTTCTCTCTTGTTTGAGCACTTGAACTTTCATAGATTTTCAACGGAATGTGTTGATAGTGAAGCGTGGGGGGGACACAGCTCAATATAGCGCCGAACGCGCGAGGGGAGCGGAGACACAGGATTACTATCAACAACACATCATCAGTATGGTAAAACTCACCTGTCTCATGACGGTCTAAACCCCGCTCATGTTCCCTATTAGTGAGTGAACAATCCAACGCTTGGTGAATTCTGCTTCACAAGAGGAAGAGCCGACATCGAAGGATCAAAAAGCGACGTCGCTATGAACGCTTGGCCCCACAAGCCAGTTATCCCTGGAGAGGTGCGCGACACAGTGCGAGGCCGTGCGTACACCAGGGATGGAGCCGGGGATGGAGCCGCGGCGCCCGGGCCGTGCCTCCCCCTCAGGACCGCGTCCACGCGGGCCGAGCACGCGCGGGCGAGCGCAGGAGCCGCGGGGTGATTTAACCCTGGTCTGGTCCCGGATTGGTCCGGGTCTGGACCTGGTCCGGTCCTGGTTTAGTCCAGGTCGTGTCCAGGTTTAGACCTGGTCTAGACCTGGTTTAGTTCTGGTCTAGACCTGGTTTATTCCACTTTTAGTCCTGGTCTAGTCTTTAAGCCAATCAGGACGCAGAACACACAGTATAGTTACACTATAAAAAAAAATGTTACACTAGAAAAAAAAAAACTTGAAACGGAAAGAACGGGGCCTCGGAACGAATCAGGCTTTTTCCATTGAAATAGCTACTCAACTTATGAAAAATTCACGTTACGAAACCACTTCTGGAACGAATTAATTTCGTAAGGTGAGGTACCACTGTATTATGTTAACAACAATGGCAAAATTGAGAAGACAAATTACTTCATACTCATGGTACTTTTTGTAATTATTATCTAGGCCTATTAAAACCATCCAACATTGTTAATTAATATTTGAATCTTCTCATGTGAAGTAATCCATTTTTATTTCAAATGCAAGTTTAAAAACCGCATCTTCCAAATGTATTAATATAAAACATAAATGTAAACTGAGATTTTTTTAGCTTGAGGTGGCCAGACTGAAGAAAAAAAAAGATAACTGTAGAAAAATGGACTACTGCCGGCGCTGGTGAGAGCCGCAGCTGGTTGCATCATGCTCCTCTATTTTCCAACTTTCTTTGCTCTTACCTGCTTTGTTCGTTTGTACTTTTTGTAAATAGTGTGTATAAGGCTTCAGAAACGTGTTGTTTTTGCTCCGCTTCAATTTTTTTGTTGGATTATCACTATTTCACCAGCGCGATGTGCGTGGGGTCGTGCCCCACCATTGTGTATACGAAGGATCAGCTGTTAGCGCTGCGTGGCGCAGTTGTGCTCCCCCGAGACCGCCATGACATCCCGGCGGAGGTACTACGGAAGACGCACAGAGGCCGACGCGCTGGATGCAAACTCCGGGAAAAGAAAAGACGCTGCAGACCTGTGCTCCCCTCTGTCATCGCGGGAAACGTGCGGGCTATTTCGAACAAGATGGACAAATTAGCGGCGCTCACGCGGTATCAGCGGGAATATTGTTACAGAGACAGCAGCATCATGCTTTTCACGGAGTCCTGGTTAAACCCGCAAATCCCCGATTCAGCTGTTGCTATGGACAACTTTCACCTGCTGCACGCGGACAGGACGGCAGAGAGTGGGAAAAGGAAAGGAGGAGGCCTGGCTGTGTTTGTAAATGAGAAGTGGTGCAAACCTGGACACTGTACAGTGAAGGAGCAGCTGTGTAACAAGGACGTGGAGCTGCTCGCTGTTAGCTTGAGGCCATATTATTTGCCCTGAGGGTTTTCACATGTAATTCTCATCGCTGTATATGTTCCTCCCTCTGCTAATGCTGAGACAGCATGTGCTCGTACAGGAGTGCAGTGTGCACTCCTGTACGAGCACACTCCAAACAAAGCACCCACAGGCTCTCTTCCTGATCTCTGGAGACTTCAACCATGCATCTCCTGCACCTGTTCTGCCTACATACACCCAGTATGTCACCTGCCCCACAAGAGACAATAAAACATTGGATTTATTTTTTGCCAACGCCAAGGAGGCTTATTCTTCATCCCCACTGCCTCCCCTGGGTAGAGCTGACCACAACATTGTCCATCTGCGGCCTGTGTATCAGCCCATTGTGCACAGACAGCCTGTGGTGCCCCGTGTGGTGAAGAAGTGGACTGCTGAGAGTGGGGAGGCTCTGAGAGACTGCTTTGACACCACAGTGTGGACAGAGCTCTGTGACCCCCATGGAGAGGACATTAATGCGGTGACAGAATGCATCACGGACGACATCAATTTTTGTTTTGTTTTTGAAAACATCGTCCCCTCCCAGACGGTGCAGTGTTTTTCAAACAATAAGCCGTGGATTAACCCTGACATAAAAGCTCTGCTGAAGGAGAAGAAGAGTTGCCTGGAAGAATCCATGACTCATCGCTGTACCAGCGAGTGAGTCTGGTAACACTTGATCCAAAATGCGCTGCGGTTGCGCGTAGACAGACAGCTAAGTGAACCAATCAGAGATTGCGCCATCTTGATTCAAAACTGAGGCGGAACTTCCGCTGCCTAAGAGTGACTTTGCGGGCAAAGGCGGGGGCACTGACGTCACCATCTTTGAACGAATCAGAATCGCGGAGTCCGTTGTTAACCGGAGGAGCGAGGGTGGATGGAGGGTGTCCAAATGGTATCGCGGTGTATAGGAAATACAGAGAGATATCATTTGGCTGGCCAGGTAAGAAGAAGAGAGCTTTTAGGTCAGGGACCAAGGAGGAGCTGAAGGCTGCACAGAAGAAGCTGAGGATGAAAATCAGGATGAGCCAGGCCAGCCATAAGAGGAAAATGGAGCGACAGCTACAGGAGAGGAACATCCAGGGGGTGTGGAGAAATCTCATGATTATCTCAGGCTTCAAAGGACCTCCTGCCCAGATGGAGGGGGACCTGCAGTGGGTGAATGACCTCAATTCTCACTTCCGGAGATTTGATCAATCACTCACCCCTCCCCCCACCCAGCTGCTAGCTCTCACCTCCCCAGCTGGACAATGGGGAACTCCTGCACCTCTTCACACCTCTGCCTCTGCTCTTCAGCCCACCACCACACATGGACTCACCCATCCCCCCAGCCTGCAACTGTCATTCTCTACAGCCCAGGTGAGACGGGAGCTCAAGAAGATTAGACCAAGGAAGGCAGCAGGACCAGACACCATCAACTCCAGGCTCCTTAAGTCCTGTGCAGATGAACTGTGCGGAGTTATGGAGCATGTCTTCAATATGAGCCTTAAGCTGAGGGTGGTACCACAACTCTGGAAGACCTCCTGCATGGTACCAGTGCCTAAGACACCGCACGCTAAAGACCTGAGCAGCTTCAGGCCGGTGGCTCTAACATCCCACCTGATGAAGACACTGGAGAGACTGGTTCTTGGCCACCTCCGCTCCACCGTGAGCTCAGCGATGGACCCGCTGCAGTTTGCTTACCGGCCTGGCATCGGAGTGGAGGACGCCGTCATCTACCTGCTGCATCGCTCACTGTCACCTGGAGAACCCCGGCAGCACTGTGAGGATTCTCTTCTTTGACTTCTCCAGTGCTTTCAACACCATCCAGCCACTGCTCCTCAGGGACAAATTGGACTGTGACCTGGCAGACTGGATCCTGGACTACCTAACAAACCGGCCCCAGTTTGTGAGAGCCAAGAACTGTGTGTCTAACCTCTTGACCTGCAGTGTGGGGGCGCCCCAGGGCACTGTCCTCACGCCATTTCTTTTCACCCTCTACACTGCAGACTTCAAACACAACAGAGACAGCTGAATCCTGCAGAAGTTCTCTGATGACTCTGGCATCATTGGCCTCATCAAGGATGACGACGATGTGGAGTACAGAGGACTAACACAGGACTTTGTGGACTGGTGTCAGCGGAACCACCTCATCATCAATGCAGGGAAGACCAAGGAGATGGTGGTGGACTTACACAGACACCACTCTACTGAGTCGGCTCTATCTCCTGAGGAGACTCAGGTCTTTTGGAGTGAGAGGGCCACTCCTGAAGACCTTCTATGACTCTGTGGTGGCATCAGCCATCCTGTATGGTGTGGTCTGCTGGAGCAGCAGCAGCATCACAGAGGGAGAGGAAGGAGCTGGACAAGGTCATCAAGAAGTCCAGCTCTGTCCTGGGCTGGACTCAGTGCAGGAGGTGGCTAAGGGCTAAGGTCACCTCTATGCTGGACCATGAGTCTCACCCCCTGCAGGACGCTCTGTCTGCTCTGGAGAGCAGCTTCAGTGACAGACTGATTCACCCTCGCTGTGTGAAGGAGAGGTTTCCCAGGTCTTTCCTCCCTGCTGCTGTCAGACTGTACAACGAACACTGTTAACATGTCATTCAACTTCATCTGCACTACAATATTCAGCTATACTCAAGAGTCTATTTTTAGGTCTATTTTTAAATTATTTATTTATTATCTTGTTTTATTGCATGCTACTTTTTCCTGCTGTTCTTGATCTGTGCGTTGCAACACTGGAATTTCCCCACTGTGGGACTAATAAAGGCATATCTTATCTTATCTTAGTCAAAAGTAAATCTATGTAGCCTAAGACAATGCAGACAGATATATACAGAGGTAGGTAGATAACCAATAAGATAAAATAAAACAGTGATTTATGAAGCAGACAGTACTTCCCCTCTTCCTCTTTCCACTACAAAAATTAAAAATCCATGATAAACTACACTATTTTTCCTCATGTACACTCATATGACATCCTCCCCTTCCTTTTGGCCGAAATCTTTCGTCGGCGACGTTAGACTCCAGCTACTACGCGGAGTAGCTGCAGCTACCGCTGCGGTCAGTGCTGACAGACTCGGACAATGGCTGGGTGACCAGGAAAACACTTTCCACCACTTATTTTAGTCTCTGGACTGTGGGGAGATGCCCAAGTTTGACCTGGGGGTGGCATATCCCTTTAAGGTTGAGTCTTTGCTCTCGTAGTTTGTGGCGGTTCTGTCGACTATGTCTGCAAAGTGAAATGAAATGATCACTGTGACTCACATAGAAATTTGGATCAGTGTCATATCTTAGAACATGGAAAATACGATGATGCTCACCATAGAGACAGCTCAGCTTCAATGGAATTTATGGTTTGAATCAATTTAAAATAAAAAAACTAAAATATTTTCCATAAGAATGTACCATTTTAGTTCATCTTCTGCACGTATACCATTAGTATTGCCTAATCCACAATGGTGGTAGTTTTGTCCTGTTGTCATAGCAAATCAGCCTCTTTTGAGCGACGGGGGGGGACAAGGGGATCTGTTGTCTTGGATCAAGGTACTTCAAGGCGCCCAGAATTCTACCCTCTTTCTCTTTATTTATATTAGAGGGGGGCAAGGTAATTTTGGTGACGGGCCTGGTCCTGGTTTAGTCCTGGATTAGTCCTGCTTTAGTCCTGGTCTAACCATCTCCTATCTCCAGGCAACGTGCTAGCAGACAGCCTGGATAACTCCCTGAAACAGGACTCTCTGGCAGCTCTGATCCGGATGCCTGGGGGTTGTGTGGAGCAGAACCTGGCCTCCATGTCTCTGCCCACCATTGCCTTCCTGTATCTGGAGAGGGCAAGCGATTGGGGGAGAGTGGGTGCACACCGCAAAGATGAGGCGCTCAGCTTCATACGAAAAGGTAAAACAATATATACAATATGTAAGTATAAAGAAGTGGACAAAGAGAGTGTGGAGCCAAGATCCATATTAGGAAAAGGGTTTTTTTTAAACAGACAAAATAGTGAAATAAAAACACCAGGAACATGTAGAGCAGATTAATATGAAAAGTTTAAGACTAAAATGACAAGGCTCACAGCAGCAGTTCCAGATCGAGTGGGGATAATGTCCAATGTAAGGCAATTGGAAACAGGGTCAGAAGGAGCCAGAAGTGCACTCATGCTTCTTCCTATTTGGAACGCGGCGAATAGCACGTTAGCTATGTCCATTTTCATATAGAGTCTATGGAGATTGCACAGATGTAAGGGACATGGGAATAGAAAAGAAAGCACTACCATGTAATGCTAGTACACTTTAGTTCCACTTTTAAATCTTGCCATAGTGAATGAGCCCTGTTTATGGTTTATGGAACCAATATGACACAATATAAAATAGTTATTCACATTAAACTGCCTTAAAACATAGAAGTACAAACTTTCTTGCACTGTTTTCAGGCTACACCAATCAGCTGGCCTACAGGAGGAGTGATGGCTCATACCCCCCCTACAGGAAGCAAGGGGCAAGCACATGGTACTGTCTACAACTACACATGTCAACATTATTCAGTTCATCGGTCACAAAATGAAACAAACAAACAAAAATAAAACAGTGACAAATTTCGTACAATTTTGACTTTACAAAAATATATGTAATGTAAACAATAACTTAATAAGGGGTATTATCCTAAATGTACTTTTACAAAACACACTACTGCTTCACAAACCTGATGCGATGTGTAATAGTTTCAGTTGTGCTGTGAAACTAGTTTAAACTTATAAAACATGTTAACATGTTGTTCATGACAAATATAGCATTTTCAAAATAATAAAAGGTAAAATGGTGATCTAAATATGGATTTTATGTATTAGCAGTTAATAGCCCATAGAAGTAAAATGCCCCCTTTTAACTTTATCATTTGGAACATTTTAATTTTCCTGTTCATTTTTATTTACAGGCCTATATTTTTGTTACTCAAAGTTGACACATGAACTCATCATATTAGGCAGGATGTCACCACAAATGTTGAAAAATACCTATATGTTTCAGTCCTTTTCAGAAATGCAGTGAGTACAGATGCCTGCTCTCATGTAGTGAAATAAAAGTACAAGTATCCACCATAGTATTCACTAAAAGCACAGATCCTTAACAATTATACTTAAAACGAAAGTTGCATATCTAACTGCAGTTCTATGTGTCCCGGATGATTGCCAGAGGGCAGTGCTGAAAGCACTGAATGTTCCATTTGCACATGCGCAGTTCGAGTAGTAATACCAATTGAGTCACACCTGTAACCCAGAATGACACCCCGGAGGTAATATAGTCCCCCATCATCTGTGACTCTGTTCTTACAGAATCTTCTTGCAGAAATACAAGGATCCTGAGTGACAATGCAGTGAGTACAGATGGTCATCTGGGATTCATAGAACCATAGTTACTTACATAAGTAACTATGGTTACTTACTTTCATAAGTAACTACTGAAAACACTAAATGACCAATTACGTCACAAAGAATCCTGAGCACATACCTTACTAAGAAGAGCCCAGAGATGCATGAAGAACCAGGCCAAGAGGATGAGGAGAGGCCATATTGGCATTGAAGTATCAGGCAAATGTGCTTGGTGAAGCCCAAGATGCAAGCACTGCCACTGTGGGTAATGTCTGCAGTCTTTACCTCATTATCAGGCAGCACAGAGGGGTGTGGGGAAATGTTATATGAGTGCAATAAAACAGCTCTGGAGCCCCATGATACAAGTATGCACCAATAGAGGCACCAGGAATACAACATTTTGGATGGGCTGTGACAGAACTGGCTGGATTTATGTTCTGCAGACCCCCCAGGATTTCGCGGGCATTTTTTGTGATTGTTGGCTAAAATGCCTGAATTTGCGGGAGCTTTTCCAAAAAGTTTCGATGAATGTTGCGGTGCTTTTAAGGTTTTTGTTGCGATTTTGTTGCGGGAGGAAGTGAAAGTTGCAATAAATAGTTGCGATTTTCGCTTTTTGTAATTAAAATTGAGTAATATTTTGAATACTGAGTTATTACTGACAAAGAATAATGCAAAGACACAGAGATCACAGATATGGTCCTAAAACAACCTTACCAATATCGAAAATAAATTACTACTAGGAGGGGAACTGTTTCGCTCGGTCTTTTGCTGTTATTTTTGTGGGCAAATGGCGCCGCAGACATGTTTCTTTGCCATTAGAAGCCGTGTCCAAATTCCCAGAGCGCACGGCTCGGAGCGTGGCCCGAAGGGCATGTGCGTCACACTTTGGCAGTACACCGGCGCGACGACTGCTGTCCCACTTCTTTTTTGTCCCATGCGCAGTTAACACGCGGTCCGAAGACCACAGTCGTTAAGCGGTCCGCGGACTGCAGTCTGGGCTGAGCAAGTGAGCACCTCCTTGACTGCAGTCTGAGCCCCCTTCGGGCTGCGCTCCGAGCTGTGCGCTCTGGGAACTGGGGACACGGCCGCAGTTTCGTTTTGTCACATGGAAGTAAAGCAGAATGTTACGGCTTCCAAAATCAAACCTTTTAGCCGCCGAGAATATGAGGTTGGGTCCTATGGCTCGCAGATTTGTGACGCGCAAAGAGGAGGCTATGGTGACAGATACGCTGAGATCCAGATATGCGTTTTGTGCATTTATTACAAAAAGAGCGCACACAGCTATGACAGCGCAGCAGGATGAAATGGAACTCATGAAAACCAGCAGGATGAACAGATTAACGTGAAAGATGAATGAATGGTTTGCGGTCAACAAAAAATACGGCTACACCCCAACCCTGACTCTCTCCTCTGTGTGACAGGTGAGCGCGCGCTTTTACACGCACACACTTCCGTACGTGCACACACCCACACTCACGTGACCCACCGCCTCTGCCGCACACACACACACACACACAAACGCACCGTGCACCTCATCTCAGTTATGTCTCCTACACAGAAGGAAGTTGGTCGGCGTTCAATACGTCGCCAATGATTGGTCAAAATTAGTAAAAATTGCGGCAAAGTTGCGGTGATTGGTCAAAATTGCAACACCGCCCTGAATTCGCGGGGATTGGCTGAAGTTGCGTTGAAGTTGCAAATCGCAACATCGCAAATTCCTGGAGGGTCTGGTTCTGAACACTCCGTGTGCATGTGTGTCCCTCCCTCTTTTCTCTGCATTCCTCCTTTCATTTTCCTCCAATTATGCAGCACACCAGTGTCTATATTATACGCTCCCCATCCCACCGCAGACCCACTGACTGCTGCTCTCCCCTTGGTCACACCCGCTCCTGGGAGTCCGCTACTGTGCCGTTCATCTGGTCCCACCTGGTCTATTTTTACCGCTTTGTGCACAGACTGTGCACAAAGTCTGCACGGCTGTGAGTCAGAGGCGGTAGTCTGCAGCACTGGGGTGCCCCAGGGAACTGTCTTCTCACCCTTACTCTTCACCACCTACACCTCGGACTTTACATAGAAGTTCTCTGACGACTCGGCCATTGTGGGCTGTGTTTCTGAGGGGAAATAGCTGGAGTACCGCTCAGTCATCAGAGACTTTGTCGAATGGTGTGGGCGCAACCACCTCTTCACCGGTGAACATCCAGGGGCAGGACATAGAGACTGTGGACAGTTTCAAGTACCTGGGTGTTCACCTCAACAATAAACTGGACTGGTCCCACAACACCGACGCCCTGTACAAGAAGGGCCAAAGTTGCCTCCACCTCCTGAGGAGACTGAGGTCTTTTGGAGTGTGCAGGCCTCTGCTCAAGACTTTTTTATGACTCTGTGGTGGCCTTTGCTTTCCTCTATGCTGTCGTCTGCTGGGCCCCGAGCAGCACAGAACGGGACAGGAAGAGACTTAATAAGCTGGTCAGGAGGGCCAGCTCTGTCCTGGGCTGTCCTCTGGACTCTGTAGAGGAGGTGGCTGAGAGGAGGGTGCTGGCCAAACTCACGTCTATCATGGACGACACCTCTCACCCTCTGCACTGGACTGTAGAGGAGCTGAGCAGCTCCTTCAGCAGCGTGAGGCACCCCCAGTGCAAGAAGGAGCGCTACTGCAGATCCTTCATCCCCACCGCCATCAGACTGTATAACTCCACTGTATAGTCCAAAACGTGCAATATCTTTTTTCAATACTCTCCTAGTTACTGTTTTATTATTATTACTTATTTTATTATTACTTATTTTATTTACATTCTTGCCTGCATGCAACTGTCCCTGCCTGGAGCTAATGTGGCAAGTAAATGTCTCCTGTGTGAGATCAATAAAGTCTTATCTTATCTTAACAGCCTTCACCGACCAAGGATCAGATGCACAACATGAGAACACCTGCTAATTATGACAGGTAGTATCTGGTCCACAAAAAAACAAAAGTGGGAGTGGAGGTGCGAACACTGCCGTCACCAATTAGGGCCAAAGAGAATCAAAACAGCCGGCACCATCAGCGATATACACGATGTACTGATTTGACGGTAAAAATAATATTACAGTATGGTGCGAGAACACGGCCTTCACCGAAAGAAGCAAAAATGTAAACCAAAATAGCTAACAACATTAGCAATAACCCATCTACAGGACAGCTCTGATAGCACAAAGTTAAATGATCCGATGGGAGAGCGAATGTGACCTTCATCAGAGAGAAACTAAAATGGTATTACTAATTGAACTGCGCATGTGTGAAGGGAACATTCTGTGCTTTCAGCAACACCCTCCGGCGGCCAGGAGGGATGAAATAGACTAGTATTTCTTTATAGTTTCGTACTTTTTTCTCTGTTTCTGATCTGTTCCTCTTTTTCAGTTACACTGTATTTGTTCCGACAAATAATGTACATAAAGGGAATAGTCTACAAAAATCAGGATGTCCACTTGCTGCTATCAGTTTAATTTGAAAATATATTTTGAAGTAATATTCATCTCTATATGATTTTAAAGTGTCTTAGTGTTCTACAGTCTTTTAATTCTAAGTCCAACTTATTCTACACATTAACCCAGACAACAAAAAGACAATGTTGTTTACATGTGTTCTTACTTTCATTTTTTAAAACATGTCACACCCTCTGACTGACACGCTATACCTCAGTATAATTAGGGAATTGATTCTTCTGTGGTAATACGTGCTTTGCTCAGTGTGCACTTCCCTGTCTTCTCTTGTGTCTCAGGATCACTGCGTTTGTGGTGAAGGTCTTCTCCATGGCTTACTCCATCATAGGAGTAGAGGAGCAGCAGGTCTGTGAGCCTCTGCTGTATCTGCTCCAACATCGACACAAACCAGTGCTTGGTGTGTTCATAGAGGAGAACCCAGTCTACAGCACCACCATGACGGTATAGCAGCCTCTGCATCCTCTGCTCCCTCTGCGCCATCTGACGCTCTCCTCTGCTCCTTGCCTCCATCTGACCCTCTCCTCTGCTCCTTGCCTCCATCTGACCCTCTCCTCTATATCCTTTGTTCCATCTGAACCTCTCCTCTGCATCCTCTACTCCATCTGACCCTTTCCTCTGCCCCTCTCACCCTCTCCTCTGTATCCTCTTCTCCATCTGAGCCTCTCTTCTGGTCCTTTTGACCTTCTGCATCATCTGACCTTTTTCTCTGCTCGTCCTCCTCTGCACTATAATTGCTTAAATGTCTAATCTGTTGTTTTATGATTGGCTGTTAGGGTGGTCTCCGTGGTGATGACCCTCAGGTAACCCTCACGGCATTTGTCTTGATCGCTTTGGCTGAAGCGAAGGAAGCCAAGATCCTCTGCAGTGGGGCCGGAGTCAACACAGAGGTAAAGAGGTTTACAAGACATGGTTTGACTGTACAGACCAATGCATACTGTTGTTGTGCTCTTGAACATGCCATCTATGTCTGAATGTGCTTTGTGAGAGGCTGGTGGGAGTTAGACAGGTTGTTGCACTAATGGACAACAAAGCTTCTGTCAGATACCATAGTGGCAGTGAATGCATTTTGGTACACTAAGAAAATGAACTCAAGGCCTCAAGTGGAGGAGTTCAAGTATCTCAGGGTCTTGTTCACGAGTGAGGGGAGGATGGAGCGTGAGATTGACAGGTGGATCAGTGCAGCATCAGCAGTGATGCCGTCGCTGTACCGGACCGTTGTGGTGAAGAGGGAGTTGAACCAAAAGGCTTGATTTACTGGTCAATCTATGTTCCTACCCTCACCTATGGTCATGACCTCTGGGTAATTACCAAAAGGACAAGATCGCGGATACAAACGACCAAAATGAGATTCCTTCGCAGAGTGGCTGGGCGCTCCCTTAGACATAGGGTGAGGAGCTCAGTCACACGGGAGGAGCTCGGAGTGGAGCCGCTGCTCCTTCACATCAAGAGGAGCCAGCTGAGGTGGCTCGGGCATCTGTTCCGGATGTTCCGGGCATCTGTTTCTGGCCGTGTTCCACCAGGAGGAGGCCCTGGGGAAGACCCAAGGCACACTGGAGGGACTATGTCTCTTGGCTGGCCTGGGAACCCTTGGGGTCCCCCTGGAGGATCTGGAGGAAGTGTCCGGGGTGAAGGAAGTCTGGGAGTCCCTGCTTAGACTGTTGTCCCTGCGACCCAGCCCCAGATAAGTGGAAGAAAATGGATTGATGTGTTTATTATAAAGAGTGTTTATTATCATCCTGGTATCAGAATCGGTATTGAGTATCGAGTGTATTCTTTAGTATCAAAATCAAGTTTAACAATTCAGTATCATGACAGCACTAGTGTCTATGGGACTGTAAATCTGTGTGTATCCTCAGGAGGTGATCTCTAACACCGCAGCCTATCTGAAGAGGGCGCTGCAGCTCCGGCGGCGCCCGTACACCGTGGCCATCGCGTCGTACGCTTTGGCTCTGCTTAAGGACCAGGTGGACTTCAACCCAACAGAAGCGCTGCTCAGAGCCTCCTCTGCTGGTACACTCACATACAGAGACAGGCTCATAACACTCAGATTTTCTCAGCTTATGATCCACTCCACAGTTTGCATGGTGGAACTAAAATCTATGTATGGATAGCACAGGAAAATAATTTAACCCTGTGCAATTATTAAAGAGCACTGTACTGAGCCGCATCAGAGGGATCAAAGAGCCGCATGCGGCTCTGGAGGCGCATTATGTGGAGGCTTTAATATAAGCCCTTTTGGGTTTTTGCCTCTTCTGGCACCTATTTTTTAATCAAGTGTGCTTTTTATTGTTGTATATGTGCAAAATAAATAATAAAATAAAATAGAATGTCTGTTTTTCTAGGTATTTTGGGGCTCTAAAAGCACCTGTGATTGATCAAAAGTAAGGCAGAGCTGTTTAATATCATACTATGGAATATTCAAAGCAGATCAATAACGTATCCATAGAAACAAGCAGGTGATGGACCTCCAACCAAAACGTTACACAGTGCACCTTAAAAATATGAAACATGAAACACCTGCAGTATTGTAAAGCACTGTTACGCAACATTGCACTGAGCTGAATCCCTGTTGTTTGTGTCCAGGTGGCAGTCAGTGGGTGGACAGTGAGAATCGCCTCTTCACTCTGGAGGCCACAGGATACGCTCTGCTTGCTCTGCTCAAGATGGGCGCCATGACAGAGGCCGCTCCAGCGTTTAAATGGTTAAACAGCCAACGCAGGCAGGGAGGGGGCTACGGGTCCACTCAGGTGTGTCAGATGCCCTCCCATCCTGCTATATGCTCCTCTGTAGTGCCAGAGATATAGGAGGTCAAATGTCTCTGCAGATGTGGTGGTTTGGTTGGACAGATAATAATAATAAAATATATGTTCTCCCCCATGTCTGTAGCCCACCGTGGTGGTTCTCCAGGCCCTGTCCGAATACCTGATCAAACAGCCGCCTTCACAAAACCTGGATCTGAACGTGGAAGTCCGAATGGGAGCTCGCACCCTTCCCTACCACTTCAACCCAGACACCTCCTACGCAGCCCGCACAGCTCGGGTAAGAGCCAGAGGAGCAGAGACCAGAGGAGCAGAGACCAGAGGAGCAGAGCCAGAGGAGCAGATATCAGAGGAGCAGATATCAGAGGAGCAGATATCAGAGGAGCAGAGACCAGAGGAGCAGAGACCAGAGGAGTACAGACCAGAGGAGTAGAGACAAGAGGAGCAGAGCCAGAGGAGCAGATACCAGAGGAGCAGAGACCAGAGGAGCAGAGCCAGAGGAGCAGATATCAGAGGAGCAGATATCAGAGGAGCAGAGACCAGAGGAGCAGATATCAGAGGAGCAGAGCCAGAGGAGCAGATATCAGAGGAGCAGAGCCAGAGGAGCAGAAATAAGAGGAGCAGAGCCAGAGGAGCAGAGCCTTAGGAGCAGATATCAGAGGAGCAGATACCAGAGGAGCAGATAACAGAGGAGCAGATACCGGAGGAGCAGAGCCAGAGGAGCAGAGCCAGAGGAGCAGATACTGGAGGAGCAGAGGAGGGATAGTGAATTCATGGTACAGAGAAGAGTAGAAGGATGCTGAGGTTAGGAAACAGGAGGCCTAGAGGAAGACCAAAGAGGAGATTTAAGGACGTAGTGGAAGAAGACATGTTGCCTGGAGACTAGAGGATCAGCTGGAGCAGAGGAGAGGGTCAGATGATGGTCAATATAAATGCATATGTCATTTTGTTTTCACAGCTTCCTAACAATGTGGATCTGGAGGTAGAGGCTCAGGGGAATGGACAGGGCATCCTTGAGGTGAGTTTGTGACTTTTAAAGCAGACTAACTGCTGGGTTTCAGATGATTAATATAATTTAATACAAATGGGGGGGGGCAGCTAAAATTATTATTGTTAAACTGTAGATTTTTGTTGCTAATTTTGCATGGTCTTTGGTCTAGTCAGTAACAGAAATGATCAGGTTCTATATTTGGGAATTTACCGTTCCAATATTTCATGGCAAGTATCAATAGGAAAAACTGGCTCTTGCCCCCCATCTGGAAGTATGATATCATCACATTCTATAATCTGAAAACCACCAATTGTGCTTGTGTCTGCTATACAGTTATAATCTGACACCCGTGGATCATTATGTTATCATTTAAAACATCTAAAACAATGAAAGTATTATGATTTAATGTTGAAAATCACATTCTATTCTATTCCTTAGTATTTGAAAGTGGCACATTAAAGGAGAATTAACGTTTTTTACAATCTGAGCCTTATTTCGGTAATAAAACAAGTTGTTTTACTCACCCATAGCACTTTGGTGTCATATGGAGCATTTCCAGAGATGTTTCAGATTAGTGATATATGCCCAGAGCGGTCTCCAAATAACACAAACTTTAGCACTTTTCAAATCATAGAAGCTCAATGTCTTAGTCTACGCTTTCTTTTGAGTCAAAAGTGGCCTGTAATCCGAGATTTATCCATAATTTACAGCTTTGCGTTTCATGTTTGGGTCCCGGGAGCTGAGAGTGAAATAAACTGTGACTCCGCACATGCGCACTGGCGTCCTCATCTACTCGAAACTATGGATAAATCTGGGATTACAGGCCACTTTTGACACAAACGAAAGCGTAGACTAAGACATTGAGCTTCTATGATTTGAAAACTGCTAAAGTTTGTGTTATTTGGAGACCGCAAACATGTGCCCCGAGAACTCACATTATGGAGATCGCAAATCTAAAACATCTCTGGAAGTGCTCCATATGACACCAAAGTGCTATGGGTGAGTAAAACAACTTGTTTTATTACCGAAATAAGACTCAGATTGTAAAAAAACGTTAATTCTCCTTTAAATTACAAAGTCACCTGCTCTTCCTCTGTGTGGCCTGTAGGTGGTGACGTACTATAACCAGCTTCATGAGGTGGAGGAGAAGACAGCTTGTGAACACTTTGAGCTCCAGGTCACAGTGGAGGAATCAGCTGGTCAGTACAAACTCTATAAACATGGTCCTTTTTAAACAGGACAGTGACAATTTTAAATCTATTTGAACAGAAAAGTCTTCTCCTGATGTGGTGAAGTCCTACCTCATGACCATCAAAGTCCTGTGAGTCCTACCAACCCTAACAATGACTTTAGTTAGCACTCTCATTTAAAAGGTCACTGGTTTGCTTTCTATGCCGCCTCTGCTGGAATTTTGTAATTATTTGCTTTAAAGGGATATGCCAACCCCAGGTCAAATTTGGGCATCTCCCCACAGTCCAGAGACTAAAATAAGTGGTGGAAAGTGTTTTCCTGCTCACCCAGCCATTGTCCGAGTCTGTTAGCACTGACCGCCGCGGTATCTGCAGCTCCTCCACGTTAGACTGGAGTCTAACGTCGCCAGAGAAAGATTTCGGCCAAAAGGAATTAATTTGCTCAATGCGTTTCCCAATTACTTTGTGTGTAGTGCGCATTCATATCGAGTGCAAATAAATGTGCAAATCAACACGGAGAGCTTGCCTTGGTCATTTTGGGTGGGAACTATTTTTCAGTGCGGAACAATAAAGCCGAAGCACACACCACAATGCCAGGGGAATCCCTGTTACGCACCGGGAAGGGAGTTCCCCTGTTGCACAGCGTGGTGTGTGGTGCTGTGTTTTTCCGCACTGAAAAATAGTTCCCACCCAAAATGACCAAGTCAAGCTCTCCGTGTTGATTTGCACATTTATTTGCACTCGATATGAATGCGCACTACACAGAAAGTAATTGGGAAACGCATCGAGCAAATTAATTCCTTTTGGCCGAAATCTTTCTCTGGCGACGTTAGACTCCAGTCTAAGGCGGAGGAGCTGCAGATACCGCGGCGGTCAGTGCTGACAGACTCGGACAATGGCTGGGTGAGCAGGAAAACGCTTTCCACCACTTATTTTAGTCTCTGGACTGTGGGGAGATGCCCAAATTTGACCTGGGGGTGGCATATCCCTTTAAGGCCGCACACTACAGGAGAATTTGCCTGATTTTGGCTGCCATTTGCTTCTCCCTGAGTTTGGGGAGGCATGATCCGACTTTATGTCTTTGTGTGCGATTTTGAAGCCGCTGTGCTCCTCATGTGTGTGGTGTCACTGTCTGATCGTAACCACCAACCATCAGCAACGCTACGTTAACAGCCATTAAAACAGAGTGTCAGGAGCAGACGGAGTGAGACCCAAGATACAAACTTACGAAACAGCGAAAATAATTATTACTTACCTCTCGTAAAGTTGTAAAGTTAAACTGCAGCATCTTATCCACATTATCTCTAGTATTCATCCTCAAATAATGACACCCAGTCCACAAAACAGTGCTATTAATCCAGTTTGAAGCATTCTTTGAAAGTAAAAAGGCCAGAGTAGTTCCTCACACGTGTCTGTTTACATCCACACGGATTGAGGTAAAGCTGCAGATTAGCGAGAGTGACTCTACTTCCTGTGGACTTTATCGCCAGCCGTCTGTGCATTAAAATCATGGTGTATGTTTACATGCACATCAGTATCCCACTTATTAGCCATATCCCGGTTATGGCAGAATTCGGGATATGCATTATCCCGGTTACTCTTGGAATATCCCAGCTACAATATCCCGGTTTCTCATACTGGCTTATTTGGGATCCTGTAATTGGGATATTGCGTGCACCATGATGAAACCGGGATATTCAAAAAACCTGATCAGAAATGGGATACTGATGTGCATGTACACACACTCATGTATCTGAAGTATTGCACCACATTTCACAAACAATAATACAGTTTTGACTTGAATCTAAACTGGAAGTGCAGTGCTCCGATCTTTGAGACTTAAAGGCAAATTAACGTTTTTTTACAATCTGAGCCTTCTTTCGGCAATAAAACAAGTAGTTATACTCACCCATAGCATTTTTCTGTCAATTGGAGCAGTATCGCAGAACTTATGTTGAGCCGTTCTGTTCTAGTAATGATCCCGTATCCATTAACATGGTGCTGTATCATATGCTCGGGGCATTACTTTGCGGTGTCCAAATAACACAAACTTTAGCACTTTTCAAATCATAGAAGCCCAATGTCTTAATGTAAGATTTCGTTTGAAGCAAAAGTGGCCTGTAATCCGAGATTTATCCATAGTTTCGAGTAGATTTGATTGTAATTTTAAATTTGAAAAGCAAGTCAGCTCTGTTCTTAAATCAAGTTTTTATCAGCTAAGGGTTTTAAGCAAAATTAAATCGTACATTCCACATCTGCACTTTGAAAAGGCCATTCATGCATTTGTGACATCACGACTCGATTATTGTAATTCATTGTACGCTGGCATTGACCAGGCCCAGCTTAGGCGCCTACAGGGGGTCCAGAATGCAGCTGCTCGACTTTTAACTGGAAAAAAGCGGAGAGACCATATCACGCCTGTTCTCAAATCCCTGCACTGGCTTCCTGTTCATTTTAGAATTCATTTTAAAATTTTAATGATTGTTTTTAAGAGTCTTAATGGCATAGCACCGGTGTATTTATTTGAACTCCTTCAGCCCCAGATCCCATCCAGAGGTCTGCGTTCTGCTGACCAGCACCTCCTGGTTGTCCCTAGGACCAGACTGAAGACCAGAGGGGATAGGGCCTTCTCTGTGGCCGCTCCACGACTGTGGAACACTTTACCTTTGCACATTAGAACTGCACAATCACTGGAGCACTTTAAATCCCTGCTAAAAACGCACCTTTTCTCATTGGCCTTTACTCCGAGTTAGGAAGAGACACCTTGGCACCTTCTTGCTGTTGATGTTGTTGTTGTTTTATTATTATTATTATTTTATTATTGTCACCATTGTTATTATTGTTGTTATTTTAACTCTACCTGATTTTTATGTCACCTTTAATGTTGTTCAGCACTTTGGTAAGCTTTGGCTGTTTTAAATGTGCTATATAAATAAAATTGATTGATTGATTGATTGATTGATAGATGAGGACGCCAGTGTGCATGCGCGGACTGTGCTCTCAGCTCCCGGGACCCAAACATGAAACGCAAAGCTGAAAACTATGGATAAATCTTCCATTAAGACATCGGGCTTCTATGATTTGAAAAGTGCTAAAGTTTGTGTTATTTGGAGACCGCAAAGTAATGCCCCGAATACAAATGCTAACGGATACGCTACAACATAACTTTCTCCAAACAGCTCCAAATGACACGAACGTGATATGGGTGAGTCAAACGACTTGTTTTATTACTGAAAGAAGGCTCAGATTGTAAAATAACGTTACTTTTCCTTTAAAGGGGTAGTGCGTTTTTTTTGTTTTGTTTTTTTATGTTAATCTGTATAGCTTCCCCTTCAACAGTGTCGTGAGATTAACCCTGATTTATCCATGACAGTGTGATCTGGGCCCAGTTCTCCTCCAGTTCTGTAGCTCGTGAACGTAGTTCCAGTAAGTTAGCCAGGACAGTTAATAAAGCTTCTTTTTCTTCTCAAAACAACATTTGTCCAAAAAGTGATATATTTGCGTCACGAACAGTTGTCTGCTAAAAATTCAGCAGCCTAATTCGCATTGGGGTTATTTTCTCTCGACTCGTATTACTGCGCGCAGATTTTAGGGATATCCGCCGTAAGCTGCTGTTGAAGGGGAAGCCATACAGATTCACATAAATCACTTTAAGAGTCTCAAAATGAGTGGTTCTACTGTAGATGATCAAGATCAAGATTGTTTATTTGTCATATGCAGAATCAACACAGGGTCAACAATGCAATGAAATGCTTAGGATCAGAAGAACCGTTGACTCGCTAAGATAGTCAAGAAGTACTAATAACATGCAATAATAGTACATGGTCAAAAAAAGTGTTGCAAAAGTGCAGGGGAAGAAGTAAACAATATAATAAACAATAAAATAAAATATGTAATAAAATGTAATAAAAAATACAAGGTACAATGTACAAGGTGCAGGTAGGATTAAATCAAAGATCAAATAAGGTGTAAGTATTTTACAGATTGCACATAATATGGTGTAGGTGTTGCATGTGGATTTCGTATTGCACATAGTATGGTATAAATATTGCACATAGGTTATTGCACAGATTATTGCACAGGTAACTGTAGTTTACAGTGAGGTAGTGACAGACATGATACATTCATACAGAGCAGCAGCAGTAAACATATTATGCATAATGAAAAGTAGTTTAGTGCAGTATTATTGAGAGTTCAGTATTATTTAGAGTATTACCCAGAGTTCAGTAGTCTGACAGCTTGGGGGTAATATCTGTCTTTGAGTCTTTTTGTGCGTGCTGCAGGCTCCTGTATCGTCTACCAGAGGGTAGCAGACGGAAGAGTCCTTGTGCCGGATGAGTATGGTCCTTAGTGATGCTGCGTGCCTTACGCAGACCCCTGCTGTGGTAAATGTCCTGGATGGAGGGGAGACTGCTGCCAGTGATGTCCTCTGCCGCTCGCACCACCCTCTGTAGTGCTTTGCGGCTCTGAGCAGTGCAGTTCCCATACCACACTGTGATGCAGCCCGTCAGCAGGCTCTCCATGGTGCACCTGTAGAAGTTTGTGAGGATGCTGGTGTTCATACCAAACTTCCTCAAGGAACTTAAAACTGCTGACCTGCTCCACCTCAGCGTTGTTGATGGAGATGGGGGGATGCTGGTCTACACGCTGTCTCCTGAAGTCCACCATCATTTCCTTAATTTTGCTGACGTTCACAGAGAGGTTATTTTCCTGACACCAGCTGGTCAGTGATTTCACCTCGTCTCTGTAGGCGCTCTCATCGTTGTTGGTGATGAGGCCTAAGATGGTGGTGTCGTCAGCAAACTTGAGGATGGTGTTGGAGCTGTGCCTGGCGGTACAGTCGTAGGTGAACAGGGAGTACAGGAGAGGGCTGAGAACACAGCCCTGGGGTGCCCCAGTGCTGAGGACACGTGTGGAGGAGACATGGCTGCCGATCCTCACCGCCTGTGGCCTGTTGGTGAGGAAGTCCCATATCCAGCAGCAGATGGACGTCCCCAGGCCCAGGGCGGTGAGCTTAGAGACCAGTTTTGAGGGGATTATGGTGTTGAATGCCGAGCTGTAGTCGATGAAGAGCATTCTCACATATGTGTTTCCTCTCTCCAGATGACTGAGAGAGGTGTGGACTGCTAGAGCAATAGCGTCGTCTGTAGACCGCTTTGCT
The DNA here is from genome assembly GCA_036785185.1 of Paratrypauchen microcephalus. Classification (NCBI taxonomy): domain Eukaryota; kingdom Metazoa; phylum Chordata; class Actinopteri; order Gobiiformes; family Gobiidae; genus Paratrypauchen; species Paratrypauchen microcephalus. The sequence goes on along the minus strand of JAVJIX010000134.1, from coordinate 926,592 downwards.
CTATATGCAAACTGCAGGGGGTCCAGGGTGTTGGGGAGGGAGTCACAGATGTGTCTCTTAATGATTCGTTCAAAGCACTTCATGATGACAGATGTGAGTGGGCCGATAGTCATTAGGACAGGATGCTGTGGGGGTCTTTGGGATGGGGACTACAGTGGAGGTCTTGAAGATGGTGGGCACGATAGACTGGCTCAGAGACAGGTTGAAGATGTTGGTGAACACCCCGGCGAGTTGGTCAGCACAAGCTCTCAGCACCTGTCCGGGGATGCCGTCGGGTCCTGGTGCTTTGCGGGGATTCACTCTCTTGAACGCCCGTCTCACTGTAGCAGTGTCTATACAAAGTACAGCGTCCTCACTGTCCACATGGGGTCTGGTGACAGGCGTGGTGTTATCTGCATCAAACCGGGTGTAGAAGGTGTTGAGTTCGTCCGGAAATGATGCGCTGTACAGTTCCACGGGCCCGCTCCTCCCCTTGTAGTCAGTGATGCAGCGTAGCCCATGCCACACGCGTCTCGGGTCATTGCTCTGCTGGGCAGACTCCACTCTCTCCCTGTAGTCCCTCTGTGCAGTCCTGATGGTCTTTCTGAGGTCGTACTTGGCTGCTTTGTAGGCTTCGGGGTCTCCTGAGTTGAAGGCGGCGGTGCGAGCTTTCAGTTTAGCACGCACCTCCGGTCCCGCCCAGGGTTTCTGATTAGGGTAAGTGCAGATGGAGATTTTGGGCACCGTGTCCTCAATGCACTTCCCTATGTAGCCTGCGACAGAGTCTGTGTACGCATTAATGTCGCCATCCGCTGCGTTTGCAAACATCTGCCAGTCTGTTGTTTCAAAGCAGTCCTGTAGCACCTCATCAGACATACTGCTCCATTTGTGGATTTGTCTGGGAACCGTTTTTTCCAGTTTTAGCCTTTGTTTGTACGCAGGCAACAGCAAGATGGTGCTATGGTCAGATTTATCAAAGGCTGGGCGGAGGAGGGGTTTGTAACTGTCTTTAAATGGGGTGTAACAATGGTCTAAAGTCTGCCCCCCCCCCCCCCCCCCCGGTGGGGAGGGATATGTGCTGGTAGTATTTTGGTAGAACCGTTTTCATGTTAGCTCTGTTGAAATCCCCCACCACAATGAAAGCTGCATCAGGGTGTGAGTTTTCAAGTCTGTTTATAATCCCATACAGTTGTTCCAGGGCTTCTGTTGTTCTGTAGACAGGAAACAGCTGACACGATCGCGCTCTCAACTTTATGGCCTGTGGTCCACAGTCATATCCTGCTGAAGTCTTTGTGATGGAAGATTTAAAATCTTTTCCTCGTGTCTGTAGCGTATGCTTTTTGTCACACGTTTAAAAAATGTTTAAGACTGAAAAATTCTGTAGTGTGTGGTGCCTTTAAAGGGTCCATATTACACTATTTTCTCATTTATAGATTATAATGTTGTTTCCTCATCGCAAACAGACCTGGAGTTCTGTTTTGATTCATTCACACATGTTTAAGACACAAATCTTGTATATTTAGGTTGAGTTCTTAAACAGAAAACATTCTGTTCCACCTTGTGATGTCATGTGGTAAAACAGGAAGTGCTCCATATACATTCGCTAGGTTTATTTGGATGATTTCCGTTGAATTGCCATCTCTACTGAACCAAAGGTAAAAGGTAACTGTTAACTTGAAACACTACCACTTCATGACATCACAAGGTGGTTACAACATATGTGAATGAAACAGAACACAACTCCAGGTTTGTTTTTGAGGTAGTAACAACATTTTAACATGTCTTAAGGTATATAGGACCTTTAAATGTTGCACAATATGGCATTATTTGATCTGTCTCCATGGACAGAAGCAGTTGATGCTACTAAGCTGATCTGTAGACAGGAGAGCCCGCTCACAGTTAAATATATGTTGTTGTTTTTTGTTTAGTTTTTTTAGTTTTTTTTTTTTATATATATAAAAATAACTGTAATGGAATAAAACGGGGCAGATTAGTTAATGCCATGCTGTGGAACATTCTAGCCAAAGCATCTCCATGGAGACAATTGTCCATTTGGTGACAGCCAGTGAAATGAACATTTAAATCAGTTTGTTTTATCTGTATTATTTTTCTTAGTTTTTCATGACTCTGGTATCACAGGGCACTAGGACCCAGAGACGTGCGGATGGTGGTGCTGGACGTGAGTCTGCCCACAGGCTTCACTCCAGACAACGCTGACCTCGACATGGTAACGATATACTGATACTTCAACTACTCTAATTACTGCAAATGCTTTCCCTTCAGAGGAGAAAACAGGAAGGATCGTCTTCTGCCGTATATCTTCACCTAGAAGCCAAGGGCCATTCTTTTGAGGACAGTGAGGTTCAGATCTTAGCCAGGGAAAAGAACTGGTTTGAGAGGGGAGTTAAAGAGGCTATTTTTGTCAAAAAAGAGAATCCTTCTCTGAACAGAAATGGTGGAGTCAGACATAATTTGCATCCCATCCATAATTCCATTCTTAAGCCTAGATCAAGCAAACAGGGGAACAATAGGGCTAGCCAGGTCAGGACCAGAGGTGTGAAAAACAGTCGTAGGGATGAATAGGGATCGTTATCTAGACGCCAGAGAAACAAAAGACGGAAACCAATGAGATAGTTCTGGAAAGTAGTTAGCTAGTTAGCTCCTCCCTGCAGCAAGATATAAGCAAGTGTCTTACCAGTATTCTTATTAGAGCTGACGAAGCCTCTCGGATGAGCGGCAAAACGTTTTCAACCAAACAAACTTTGTCCAGTTGACAAATTGAACTTCTCCTGTTATCATGGATTCTACCTGGACGACTGAGGGACTTTTCACGTACTATCAGTTCTGTAATTAGCAGTAAAAATAAACCTGTCAAATTGTCATTGTTTTTATTTTGCAGCTTTCCAACTCAGTGGACAAATATATCGCTAACTTTAAAGTGGTGGACAACCTGAGTGACAGAGGTTCCCTGATCCTGCACTTGTTTAAGGTGCTGACAATGTTTCATACTAGTTTAAAGGTCCTTTATTACGCAAAATTGAGCTTTAATGCTTTGTTCCACCTTGTGATATCATGAAGCAGTAGTTTTCAAGTTAACAGCTCCTTTTACCTTTACTTCAGTAGAAATTGGAAATTTGTAGTAGTAGCAACAACAGTAGAAGTTGTAGTAAGTTATATGAAATATAAGTATTAATTGTTAGAGTAGTAGTAATCCATGTTTTTTTTCAGGTTTCGCACAAAGAACCGGAGATCGTGATTTTCAAACTTCAGCAGAACTTTAAAGTGGGACACATCCAACCCTCCTCCGTCACTGTGTACGAGTACTACAACCCAGGTAAATACTACAACACAATAATGCTATGCAGAGAGACAAGGAATCGAACCCACAACCCCCTCACTCTTTTACAGACCAGCGGTGCAGTCGTTCATTCACTCCCAGAGAAAACACGGAGGAGCTGACTCAGATCTGCTCTGGAAACGTCTGCAGATGCACTCAAGGTCAGGGGTCGGGTTTGGGCTGTACAGTTTAGTGAAAAAAAATAGAACTGCAAGTCTTTTGACAAGTATTGTGTTTGGGATTATATGTGCGATACATTTGGAAATGTATGTAAGATTTAGATTTATTTTAAATGTCATAAACCTGACCTATCTGTGTCCCCAGATATAAGGTAAACATGTTCAAATCACATATCACTTTTACTGAGAACAAATGTAAGGCTGATTTATTCTTAATTACTAAAACATTGGACTGGGTGTCCCGTTTATCTATGTTATAATTTGGAGTTTTGGTTCTCAAGATAATTATCCAATCAGAACGCAGAATGAGCCTCACATGAGCCTCTGCAGCCAATCATTAATCATTGCTAATGCAGCTTCTGGAGGGGTTCCATGTCATTGATCCAACATCCCATTAGTCTGACCATACATAGTACAGATGCAAGGATGATTTGTAACATGCTGAGGATAAACTGTTCATAAATTTGGAGTGTGGGTGGAATTCTCATTTGTTTATTCAGAGTGCCACACTTTTGGAGTGTTCAGAGCGCATATCTTTGCAGTGTATGGTCTGACTAAAGAGATATCAGACCAATGGTCCTCTTTTTTTCAGACTAATGTGAAGTTGGACCAATGGGCAGACCTCTCTGCAGCTCCAGTGGCAGCTGTGCCAAATCAAAAAGTGATTTCTCTGTGATTGTGTTTTTGTTCTAATGTGATGCTCAGATTTAAAATGTCTCTGAGGTGTGATGTTTCCCTGTGTCCTCCAGGAGACTGTTGTGTCCCAAAGAAAGACTCTGAGAACTTCTCAGACAAAGACCGCCAGACGTTTGCCTGTACCACTCTGCACCACGGTACCACACGCTAACACACTAACATGTAGTGATGGGCAAATGAGACGGAGCTCCGGAGCACGTCTCGTTCTTTCTGAAACAAATTGCTCAGCTTATCTCGCAGCAGCCGCTCACGTGACCAAAGTGCCCCTCCCCCTGCTGCTTTGCTCTGCATGGCAATCACTTCAGTGTATAGAAGCGTTTCATTGGCTCAGCGAATGTTCTGCTCTGCGATTGGTTCAGAGCGCTTCAGAGTGTTCAACGGGCTTCCTTGGTTTGACAAGCGCTAAACTGCAACAGTATAAAAGATGCACCAATATTTCTTAAAAATGTGAGGAGTATTGTGTGACGTTAGTGGTGATTTTGGTGACTTTTGGCGGCTTTTAGCATTTGTTTCATTTTCGATGACATCTACAAGTGGAAAAAAGCGATCATTGTTAAAATGCAATGCGTGAAGAGTGCCTCCGTCGTCCAGGTAGAATCCATGATAAAAGGAGAGATTCAATTTGTCAACTGGACAAAGTTTGTTTGGTCGAAAACATTTTGCCGCTCATCCGAGAGGCTTCGTCAGTTCTGGTTCTAGTGCTGGTTAGACACTGTTTATATCTCGCTGCAGGGAGGAGCTCACTACACTGAAATTGTTCTGAAACTATCTCGACTAATTTGTTTCTTTTGTTTTTCGAATTTCTCTGGCGTCTAGTTTAGCAAACCTATTCAACCCTAACGACCGTCTCCACCCCTCTGGCCCTGGCCTGGCTGCCCTGTTGTTTCTTTTGTCTGTTTTGACTTTGGTTTGAGAATGGAATTATAAATGGGAGACAAGTTATGTCTAACTCCCCCATTTCTGTTTAACGAAGGATTCTCTTTCTTGACAAAAGTAGCCTCTTTAACTCCCCTCTCAAACCAGTTCTTTTCCCTGGCTAAGATCTGAACCTCACTGCCCTCAAAAGAATGGCCCGTGGCTTCTAGATGAAGATGTACGGCAGATGACGGTCCACTCTGGCACGCCCGTCTGTGTTGGTACATTCTCTTGTGAAGTGGCTGTTTTGTTTCTCCAGTGTAGCGCTCACTGCAGTCTTCACTACACTGAATGGAGTAGACCACATTGCTTTGTTTGTGGCTCGGTGTTTTGTCCTTTGGGTGGACAAGTTTTTGTCTTAAAGTGTTTGTGGGTTTGAAATAAACTGGGATTTCATATTGTCTGAAAATCCTCTGTAGTTTTTCCGAAACGCCGGCCAGGTAAGGAATCGCTACCCCTTTCCTCCTGGGTTCGGATTCTCTGTTGTCTTGTTTCTTGCCCTTGTCTCTCTTGGTTTTGTTGACAGCCCAACAAAATGTGGCCATACCTGCCTGTCAAAGCCTGATCTCGTCAGACCTCAGAAGCTAAGCAAGGCAGGGCCTGGTTAGTATTTGGATGGGAGACCGCTGGGAATTCCAGGTGCCACAGGGGGGCGCCAGTTGCAAAAAACTGTTGCTGTGTCCTTAGGCAAGACACTTTACCCACATTTGCCTAGTATGAAAGTGGCGTGTGCATGAGTGTTGGAGGTGGTTGGAGGGGCCGATGGCGCAGATTGGCAGCCTCGCTTCCGTCAGTCTGCCCCAGGGCAGCTGTGGCTACAGAAAGTATCTTACCATCACCAAGTGTGGAGTGAATGAACAATGAACTGTAAAGCGCTTTGAGTGGCATGAAAGGCGCTATATAAATCCAATGAATTATTATTATTATTATTTAGGATATCCACAAACAGAGAGGGCTTCCTGCACATGTTGTTCTTCTTTCTCCTTACCCTCTGTGCTTGTGGGAACCACTTGGGCCCTGTGTTGTAATGTCCGAATAACACCCAGTTTGTGCTGCAGTGGGTGGTGTGAATCAAAAAGCAGGTATTGGTCTGTGTGTGTGGGCTTCCTGAAGACTTCTACTTGGAGTCGCCGGTCTCCTCCTATCGTTACTGCACAATCTAAGAACACCAATGTGTTATCCTTGGCATCTTCACGGGTGAATTTGATATTAGGATCTACAGAATTGATATGTGGAGTGAAAGGTTCCAAATCTTGAATTTTGATTTTTGAAAAATTATCATCAACATAACGAAACCAGTGTGTGGGAGGAGTGCCTGGATTTGAAGCTTAGGCACTCTGTTCAAATTGTTCCATGTATAAATTAGCCATGATAGGGGAGACCGGTGAGCCCATCGCACAGCCGTGGATCTGCCTGTAGAAGTTCCCTCTGAACTGGAAATAGGGGTTATTCAGACAAATTTCCAGCAGTTGGCAGATTTGGTCAGGTTCTCTCTTCTAGCTTGGAATCCTGTAGTAAACTCCTTCCCGCTGCTTCAACCGCTACAGCTGTGGGGATACAAGTGAAAAGAGAGGTCACATCAAAGGAAACCATTGTCTCATCCTGACCAAACTGGAGAAACTTAACTTTGTTTACAAATTCAGCTGTGTTCTCAATGTGGTGCTCCGTGTTACCCACCAATGGAACCAAGATGGTTTTTAGGTGTTTGGCCACATTATATGTGATAGAGTCAACACTACACACAATGGGTCTGAGTGGTACTCCTTGTTTGTGAATCTTAGGGAGGCCATAGATGCAGGGGACAGCGTCACCTTAAAATGCAATGGTTAAATTTGTCGACTAGAGGTCAGTGTTGCTCTGATGCCTCAGACACTTCGAACCATTTGACACAATATTGCGACTGAGGTGTCAATAGCCGTTTCCCAATTCAGCGACGGCACGCTTGTGAGTGTGCACTCGGTCTGTCGTCGAGACGGCGCAAACTTGCTCTGTCCTTAGTGCACTACGTTTCTCACATGGGCGTCTGCGAAATGGAACAAGTCCCGCCTCAGCTCAATGAGCCGGGTGGTCTGCTCCTTGTTCCCTAAAGACAAAAATATTATACTATTGCGACTAGTAATACTTGGAATTGGGACATGGCCAATGGGACATGTGTTTGCTCAGACACATTAAAAATGTGTCTGAGCAAACACCCCCCAGCGCGGCTCGCACTTTGCAGATATAAAAAAATGACCCCGCGGCTGAATAAAAAGCGGAGATCTGCTAAAAGCGCTTTCATCCCTGATTTACAGTGCGCTGCATAAGTTTTCTTGTGCGCTGAGAATGTGCGAGCAGTGCGCAGTTTAGAGTAAACGCTGGACATGGCGACACTGTAGAATATCCAGCATTACAACAGCAAAGGAAATATAGAAGTGTAAGGGGAAAAGCATGTGAACGGTAATACAGGTGCCGTGAACTATGCCATTACGGCTACCGTCACACATGTTTAGCGTAGTTTATGAAGAGTTTCATGTAGCATAGTTGTAGGTGAGGTGAACCAGTACGTATATTTTATAGTGACGTCGCAACTCTCACATGTGGATGTCGCTGGCGAGTCGGTCTTTGTAGTCATATATCCTCCCGCGCTGTGCATGCTGGGGCTTTTAAGTGTGCAAAGCGTGCATGTTTGCACGCTTGGTCCATGCCCCGATTTCCATGGAAACAACGGCACCGTTCAGAGCTCATCTTAATGGTGCAGGGGAAAAAAACGAATGGAACGGCGCTTGTCGCGCCGGATATGACGCACATCCCCTTCCTAGGACGCTCACAAGTGTGCCGTCGCTGAATTGGGAAAAGGCTATTGCTTCACAAGGCTCCATTCGCCCATCACTACTAACATATCATATCCTGTAATTAGATTAGATTAGATTAGATTCAACTTTATTGTCATTACACATGTATAAATACACATGTAGGCACTTTGTCTTACATTTTTTGTATGAAAAACGATTTATAAATAATGTTTGATTGATTAATTGATTGATAAATACAGGTAACGAAATGTGGTTTAGCATCAACTCAGAAGTGCAAGAAGGAGCAAGAGCGATATATACAGTATATACAATATATACAGTATATACAGTACACAGTATACAGTAATATACAGTATATACAATATACAATATAGACAGTATGGTTGTAGTGAATTATGCACAAATAAATAGGGCAATATGAACATGTGGGAGTACTTTGTTGTTAAACTGTGTAGGGGTATATAAACAGATGTATTATAAACAAGTATACAGTAGAGTTATTAATATATATGATGAGCTATGAACAAGTATACAGGTGTGCTATAAGTATGTAAGTGAATAAATATAATATGTACATGATACCAAATGAACTAACACAGAGATATACAGAGGATATACAGTATTGACTCTTTACATATGTGGTTTGGGTGGGTGGGGGGGGTGAGTGGTGGCATAGTAGGGGGACATGGAGGTTCAGCGGGGGGTAGAGTTCAGCAGGGAAACGGCTGTAGGGAAGAAACTGTTCCCAAACCTAATGCCCCACATTACAGGATATGACACCCCACGCCCTCTGCTTTCAGAACTACTGCCTATAAAATCTTACCTAGGGTGCTAAAAGAGAAAGGATGGAAAAAGAGTGCTAGAGCCAGCACTTGGGTCAAGGATGGGTCAAATGCAGACTTGGTTTATACTTGGACTATCCCTGAACTATACTTGGACTATCCCTGGACTATCCTTGGACTATGCCTGGACTATACTTGGATTATTCCTGGACTATCCTTGGACTATCCCTGGACTATACTTGGACTATCCCTGGACTATAATTGGACTATCCCTGGACTATAATTGGACTATCTCTGGACTATAATTGGACTATCCCTGGACTATCCTTGGACTATCCCTGGACTATACTTGGACTATTCCTGGACTATACTTGGACTATCCCTGGACTATAATTGGACTATCCCTGGACTATAATTGGACTATCCCTGGACTATAATTGGACTATACTTGGACTATCCCTGGACTATAATTGGACTATCCCTGGACTATACTTGGACTATCCCTGGACTATAATTGGACTATCCCTGGACTATAATTGGACTATACTTGGACTATCCCTGGACTATAATTGGACTATCCCTGGACTATAATTGGACTATCCCTGGACTATACTTGGACTATCCCTGGACTATACTTGGACTATCCCTGGACTATAATTGGACTATCCCTGGACTATAATTGGACTATACTTGGACTATCCCTGGACTATAATTGGTCTATCCCTGGACTATACTTGGACTATCCCTGGACTATAATTGGACTATCCCTGGACTATACTTGGACTATCCCTGGACTATAATTGGACTATCCCTGGACTATACTTGGACTATCCCTGAACTATACTTGGACTATCCCTGGACTATCCTTGGACTATCCCTGGACTATAATTGGATTATCCCTGGACTATACTTGGACTATCCCTGGACTATAATTGGACTATCCCTGGACTATACTTGGACTATCCCTGGACTATAATTGGACTATCCCTGGACTATACTTGGACTATCCCTGGACTATACTTGGACTATCCCTGGACTATAATTGGACTATCCCTGGACTATACTTGGACTATCCCTGGACTATACTTGGACTATCCCTGGACTATAATTGGACTATCCCTGGACTATACTTGGACTATCCCTGGACTATACTTGGACTATCCCTGGACTATACTTGGACTATCCCTGGACTATACTTGGACTATCCCTGGACTATACTTGGACTATCCCTGGACTATAATTGGACTATCCCTGGACTATACTTGGACTATCCCTGGACTATAATTGGACTATCCCTGGACTATACTTGGACTATCCCTGGACTATACTTGGACTATCCCTGGACTATACTTGGACTATCCCTGGACTATACTTGGACTATCCCTGGACTATACTTGGACTATCCCTGGACTATAATTGGACTATCCCTGGACTATACTTGGACTATCCCTGGACTATAATTGGACTATCCCTGGACTATACTTGGACTATCCCTGGACTATACTTGGACTATCCCTGGACTATACTTGGACTATCCCTGGACTATACTTGGACTATCCCTGGACTATACTTGGACTATCCCTGGACTATACTTGGACTATCCCTGGACTATACTTGGACTATCCCTGGACTATAATTGGACTATCCCTGGACTATACTTGGACTATCCCTGGACTATACTTGGACTATCCCTGGACTATACTTGGACTATCCCTGGACTATAATTGGACTATCCCTGGACTATACTTGGACTATCCCTGGACTATACTTGGACTATCCCTGGACTATAATTGGACTATCTCTGGACTATAATTGGACTATCCCTGGACTATACTTGGACTATCCCTGGACTATAATTGGACTATCTCTGGACTATAATTGGACTATCCCTGGACTATACTTGGACTATCCCTGGACTATACTTGGACTATCCCTGGACTATACTTGGACTATCCCTGGACTATACTTGGACTATCCCTGGACTATACTTGGACTATCCCTGGACTATAATTGGACTATCCCTGGACTATACTTGGACTATCCCTGGACTATACTTGGACTATCCCTGGACTATAATTGGACTATCCCTGGACTATACTTGGACTATCCCTGGACTATACTTGGACTATCCCTGGACTATAATTGGTCTATCCCTGGACTATACTTGGACTATCCCTGGACTATACTTGGACTATCCCTGGACTATACTTGGACTATCCCTGGACTATACTTGGACTATCCCTGGACTATACTTGGACTATCCCTGGACTATACTTGGACTATCCCTGGACTATAATTGGACTATCCCTGGACTATACTTGGACTATCCCTGGACTATACTTGGACTATCCCTGGACTATAATTGGACTATCCCTGGACTATACTTGGACTATCCCTGGACTATACTTGGACTATCCCTGGACTATACTTGGACTATCCCTGGACTATACTTGGACTATCCCTGGACTATACTTGGACTATCCCTGGACTATAATTGGACTATCCCTGGACTATACTTGGACTATCCCTGGACTATACTTGGACTATCCCTGGACTATAATTGGACTATCCCTGGACTATAATTGGACTATCCCTGGACTATACTTGGACTATCCCTGGACTATACTTGGACTATCCCTGGACTATAATTGGACTATCCCTGGACTATACTTGGACTATCCCTGGACTATAATTGGACTATCCCTGGACTATAATTGGACTATCCCTGGACTATACTTGGACTATCCCTGGACTATACTTGGACTATCCCTGGACTATAATTGGACTATCTCTGGACTATAATTGGACTATCCCTGGACTATACTTGGACTATCCCTGGACTATAATTGGACTATCCCTGGACTATAATTGGACTATCCCTGGACTATACTTGGACTATCCCTGGACTATACTTGGACTATCCCTGGACTATACTTGGACTATCCCTGGACTATACTTGGACTATCCCTGGACTATACTTGGACTATCCCTGGACTATACTTGGACTATCCCTGGACTATAATTGGACTATCCCTGGACTATACTTGGACTATCCCTGGACTATAATTGGACTATCCCTGGACTATACTTGGACTATCCCTGGACTATACTTGGACTATCCCTGGACTATAATTGGACTATCCCTGGACTATACTTGGACTATCCCTGGACTATACTTGGACTATCCCTGGACTATACTTGGACTATCCCTGGACTATAATTGGACTATCCCTGGACTATACTTGGACTATCCCTGGACTATACTTGGACTATCCCTGGACTATACTTGGACTATCCCTGGACTATAATTGGACTATCCCTGGACTATACTTGGACTATCCCTGGACTATACTTGGACTATCCCTGGACTATAATTGGACTATCCCTGGACTATACTTGGACTATCCCTGGACTATAATTGGACTATCCCTGGACTATAATTGGACTATCCCTGGACTATACTTGGACTATCCCTGGACTATAATTGGACTATCCCTGGACTATACTTGGACTATCCCTGGACTATACTTGGACTATCCCTGGACTATAATTGGACTATCCCTGGACTATACTTGGACTATCCCTGGACTATACTTGGACTATCCCTGGACTATAATTGGACTATCCCTGGACTATACTTGGACTATCCCTGGACTATACTTGGACTATCCCTGGACTATACTTGGACTATCCCTGGACTATACTTGGACTATCCCTGGACTATACTTGGACTATCCCTGGACTATACTTGGACTATCCCTGGACTATACTTGGACTATCCCTGGACTATACTTGGACTATCCCTGGACTATAATTGGACTATCCCTGGACTATACTTGGACTATCCCTGGACTATACTTGGACTATCCCTGGACTATAATTGGACTATCCCTGGACTATACTTGGACTATCCCTGGACTATACTTGGACTATCCCTGGACTATACTTGGACTATCCCTGGACTATAATTGGACTATCCCTGGACTATACTTGGACTATCCCTGGACTATACTTGGACTATCCCTGGACTATAATTGGACTATCCCTGGACTATACTTGGACTATCCCTGGACTATAATTGGACTATCCCTGGACTATACTTGGACTATCCCTGGACTATACTTGGACTATCCCTGGACTATACTTGGACTATCCCTGGACTATAATTGGACTATCCCTGGACTATAATTGGACTATCCCTGGACTATACTTGGACTATCCCTGGACTATACTTGGACTATCCCTGGACTATCCTTGGACTATCCCTGGACTATAATTGGACTATCCCTGGACTATACTTGGACTATCCCTGGACTATCCTTGGACTATCCCTGGACTATACTTGGACTATCCCTGGACTATACTTGGACTATCCCTGGACTATAATTGGACTATCCCTGGACTATAATTGGACTATCCCTGGACTATACTTGGACTATCCCTGGACTATACTTGGACTATCCCTGGACTATAATTGGACTATCCCTGGACTATACTTGGACTATCCCTGGACTATACTTGGACTATCCCTGGACTATAATTGGACTATCCCTGGACTATACTTGGACTATCCCTGGACTATACTTGGACTATCCCTGGACTATACTTGGACTATCCCTGGACTATACTTGGACTATCCCTGGACTATAATTGGACTATCCCTGGACTATACTTGGACTATCCCTGGACTATACTTGGACTATCCCTGGACTATAATTGGACTATCCCTGGACTATACTTGGACTATCCCTGGACTATACTTGGACTATCCCTGGACTATAATTGGACTATCCCTGGACTATACTTGGACTATCCCTGGACTATAATTGGACTATCCCTGGACTATACTTGGACTATCCCTGGACTATAATTGGACTATCCCTGGACTATACTTGGACTATCCCTGGACTATACTTGGACTATCCCTGGACTATAATTGGACTATCCCTGGACTATACTTGGACTATCCCTGGACTATAATTGGACTATCCCTGGACTATACTTGGACTATCCCTGGACTATACTTGGACTATCCCTGGACTATAATTGGACTATCCCTGGACTATACTTGGACTATCCCTGGACTATAATTGGACTATCCCTGGACTATAATTGGACTATCCCTGGACTATACTTGGACTATCCCTGGACTATAATTGGACTATCCCTGGACTATACTTGGACTATCCCTGGACTATACTTGGACTATCCCTGGACTATAATTGGACTATCCCTGGACTATACTTGGACTATCCCTGGACTATACTTGGACTATCCCTGGACTATACTTGGACTATCCCTGGACTATAATTGGACTATCCCTGGACTATACTTGGACTATCCCTGGACTATAATTGGACTATCCCTGGACTATACTTGGACTATCCCTGGACTATACTTGGACTATCCCTGGACTATAATTGGACTATCCCTGGACTATACTTGGACTATCCCTGGACTATACTTGGACTATCCCTGGACTATACTTGGACTATCCCTGGACTATAATTGGACTATCCCTGGACTATACTTGGACTATCCCTGGACTATAATTGGACTATCCCTGGACTATACTTGGACTATCCCTGGACTATAATTGGACTATCCCTGGACTATACTTGGACTATCCCTGGACTATACTTGGACTATCCCTGGACTATACTTGGACTATCCCTGGACTATACTTGGACTATCCCTGGACTATACTTGGACTATCCCTGGACTATACTTGGACTATCCCTGGACTATAATTGGACTATCCCTGGACTATACTTGGACTATCCCTGGACTATACTTGGACTATCCCTGGACTATACTTGGACTATCCCTGGACTATAATTGGACTATCCCTGGACTATACTTGGACTATCCCTGGACTATACTTGGACTATCCCTGGACTATACTTGGACTATCCCTGGACTATAATTGGACTATCCCTGGACTATACTTGGACTATCCCTGGACTATACTTGGACTATCCCTGGACTATACTTGGACTATCCCTGGACTATAATTGGACTATCCCTGGACTATACTTGGACTATCCCTGGACTATACTTGGACTATCCCTGGACTATAATTGGACTATCCCTGGACTATACTTGGACTATCCCTGGACTATACTTGGACTATCCCTGGACTATAATTGGACTATCCCTGGACTATACTTGGACTATCCCTGGACTATACTTGGACTATCCCTGGACTATAATTGGACTATCCCTGGACTATAATTGGACTATCCCTGGACTATACTTGGACTATCCCTGGACTATAATTGGACTATCCCTGGACTATAATTGGACTATCCCTGGACTATACTTGGACTATCCCTGGACTATACTTGGACTATCCCTGGACTATAATTGGACTATCCCTGGACTATACTTGGACTATCCCTGGACTATACTTGGACTATCCCTGGACTATAATTGGACTATCCCTGGACTATACTTGGACTATCCCTGGACTATACTTGGACTATCCCTGGACTATAATTGGACTATCCCTGGACTATACTTGGACTATCCCTGGACTATACTTGGACTATCCCTGGACTATAATTGGACTATCCCTGGACTATACTTGGACTATCCCTGGACTATAATTGGACTATCCCTGGACTATACTTGGACTATCCCTGGACTATAATTGGACTATCCCTGGACTATACTTGGACTATCCCTGGACTATAATTGGACTATCCCTGGACTATAATTGGACTATCCCTGGACTATACTTGGACTATCCCTGGACTATAATTGGACTATCCCTGGACTATAATTGGACTATCCCTGGACTATACTTGGACTATCCCTGGACTATAATTGGACTATCCCTGGACTATACTTGGACTATCCCTGGACTATAATTGGACTATCCCTGGACTATAATTGGACTATCCCTGGACTATACTTGGACTATCCCTGGACTATACTTGGACTATCCCTGGACTATAATTGGACTATCCCTGGACTATAATTGGACTATCCCTGGACTATACTTGGACTATCCCTGGACTATAATTGGACTATCCCTGGACTATAATTGGTCTATCCCTGGACTATACTTGGACTATCCCTGGACTATAATTGGACTATCCCTGGACTATACTTGGACTATCCCTGGACTATAATTGGACTATCCCTGGACTATACTTGGACTATCCCTGGACTATAATTGGACTATCCCTGGACTATACTTGGACTATCCCTGGACTATAATTGGACTATCCCTGGACTATACTTGGACTATCCCTGGACTATAATTGGACTATCCCTGGACTATACTTGGACTATCCCTGGACTATAATTGGACTATCCCTGGACTATACTTGGACTGTATAAACCTGCCTCTACTCGCTCTCACTGTTTTTATTGTTGTTTTTATTTCAGTGTTCAAAGTGAAAGTGCTGAGTGTGAACGAGAGTTACTATGACAAATACGAGCTGCAGATCACACAACTCATCAAACTGGGTACGAGTCTCCACCCCTCTGTACACAACCCTTTAAAGTGCATATGACAGGTGTTCATGTGTTTCTAATTCGGACATGGTCTGGTGGGATTGTACCTGCGGTCAATATTTATCAGTTTTTCATCAGTACACCAGCACATACTCCGCTCCATATTTTGGATGGAGTTTTCCATGTTGATGACATAGACAGAGGTATTCTTTTTTACAGTTCAGCGCTACTTCCTGTATTTTTGTACTTTACTTTTTCACTTTTCCCCCACAAAGTGCAACTTGACTGATGTAAAAAAATAATCCATATTTAGCACAGGTACTATCTCTAAGTGAGAACTGGAAACCCATGGAAACATTTCATTTGCACTTTACGCCTGAGTGAGGTGCAGACATTTAGGGTGTTTTCACACTTGGTCCCTTTCAGCGTTTAAAGCGAACTCAGATCGCTAACTGAGCATTATAGGTTTATATGTGAACACTCTAAGCGCACTCAGACCCCTTTAAAACGAACTGAACTGAGACCATCTCGGGAGGTGGTCTCAGTACGGTTCGCTAAAAGGTCCGCGGTACGGTTCACCTAACCTGCGCAGTGTGTACACATAACGCTCCGGGTTCACTTCGCCTTTTGTGCAGTTTTATTACCTTCTAAGCTTCCTGTAGACCAGTGCTTCTCAAATAGTGGGGCGGGCCCCCCTGGGGGGGCGTGGCGTGATGCCAGGGAGGGGCGCGTATGACCCTGGGAAACATGTTTTTTTGCTGTACTGTACTAGAACTAAGTGTAATTGCACATCAACAACAGTAGTTGGCAGTGGCGTTCTCACATGCGATTTACGCACAGTCTCACCATTAACAGAACATCCTCTGTCACAGAAAAAACACATATATTCCACTGAGTCATGTCCTTTAGTCCGACAGAAGCTGACGCATCAGTGGCACAAGGAGAGAGCAGGTTTTTTTTCAGTGCTTTTAGCTTATGCAAATGAGGTGGTTTTAAGTTTCATTTCTGTAAAACGTAAACAAATGTGCGCAAAGCTGCATTAAAAACACATTAATATTTGAATCCTCGGTGCAGTCTTTGTTGTAAGTTTCTTTCTATTTTTTTGTTTATAATGTTTATAAAAGGATACAGTGGTGTTCTAATAACAATTTTCTAGACAAATAATACTATTTATAGTCGCGCGCAGGAAGGGGGACGTGAAATTTTTTCTTCTTCCTAGGGGGGGCGTCACAGAAAATAATTGAGAAGCACTGCTGTAGACAGCGACACAGGGAGGTAGTGACGAAAAATAACAATACAGGACTCTTTCGAGGCCCTGTAATTGGAATGAGTACACTTTAAATCCTTTAACGAGGATCCATTGGAGGGCAAGTCTGGTAATTCCAGCTCCAACAGCGTATATTAAAGTTGCTGCAGTTAAAAAGCTCGTAGTTGGATCTCGGGTCCGAGCTGACGGTCCGCCGCGGGGCAGGCCCCCGTCTGTCCCAGCCCCTGGCTCTTGGCGCCCCCTCGATGCTCTTGGCTGAGTGTCCCGCGGGGTCCGAAGCGTTTACTTTGAAAAAATTAGAGTGTTCAAGGCAGGCACGGTCGCCTGAATACTGCAGCTAGGAATAATGGAATAGGACCCCGGTTCTATTTTGTGGGTTTTCTCTGAACTGGGGCCATGATTCAGAGGGATGGCCGTCACAGAGAATGTCGAGGAGTGAAGGTCTCAGAGCTCTAGAGAAGCTACAGTGTGAACAGAAAGAGGACTGAGGCTCCATCAGAAAGAGAACTCGGTCCTCTTTCACAATGTGAACACAAACAGAACTGAGTTTGTGTTCTCTTGGTCCCCTTGTTGGTCCACTTTTAGGGGACTGAGTTTGGTTCGCTTAAAGGGGACTATATGTGAAAACACCCTTAAAGGGATAGGCCACCCCCAGGTCAAACTTGGGCATCTCCCCACAGTCCAGAGACTAAAATAAGTGGTGGAAAGCGTTTTTCTGGTGACGCAGCCATTGTCCGAGTCTGTCAGCACTGACCGCCGCGCGCAGCTGCAGCTCCTCCGCGTTAGACTGGAGGCTAACGTCGCACAGCCGAAGCACACACCACGCTGACAGGGGAATCCCTGTTACGCACCAGGAAGGGAGTTCCCCTGTTACGCAGCGTGGTGTGTGCTTCGTCTGTGTTTTTCCGCACTGAAAAATAGTTCCCACCCAAAATGACCAAGTCAAGCTCTCCGTGTTGATTTGCACATTTATTTGCACTCGATATGAATGCGCACTACACAGAAAGTAATTGGGAAAAGCATCGAGCAAATTAATTCCTTTTGGCCGAAATCTTTCGTTGGCGACGTTAGACTCCAGTCTAACGCGGAGGAGCTGCAGCTGCGCGCGGCGGTCAGTGCTGACAGACTCGGACAATGGCTGGGTTACCACAAAAACGCTTTCCACCACTTATTTTAGTCTCTGGACTGTGGGGAGATGCCCAAGTTTGGGACCTGGGGGTGGCATATCCTTTTAAACTGTGTTTTAGGAGCCGAGTCGGGGGTTCTGGCCGGACAGAGCCGGACCTTCCTGTCTCATGGATCCTGCAGAGACAGACTCAAGCTGGTCCCAAACCAGGAGTACCTCATCATGGGCCCCAAGCACGACCAGTGGAACATTGACAGCGCCACCAACAGGTAACTGTATTTTCATTACTATATTTCTTTTTTTTTTTACCTGTACATTTATACATTTATGTAATTATGCTGCTAATTATTTAACACCAGTCTCCTGCTATTTTTGCTTCTTATTTAGAATTTATTATTACTATTTATATTGTTACTCTTTGTTATTAAAATATATTGTGATGTATGAGTTACTGCACCTGTGTTTATGTATTGCTACATGACATCACAAGGTGGAACAGAGTGTCAGCCTAAACATGCAGGGGTGGTGTTAAAAAACAACTCCAGGTGTGTTTGTGATGAGGAAACAACATTAGAATTTAGATCAGAAAAGAGCGTAATCTGGGCCCTTTTCAAGAGCTGTATGTAACCTGCACTCTTATGGTTTCAAAAAGGATACTACAGTAGAATCACACCTGAACTCGTGTCCCCAGAGCCTTGTTTGTTTGTTTGTTTGTTCATTATTCAAAGACTATGCTCATTTTAGATACGGCACGTGGCTGAGTGGCTAGCACTCACGCTCACTCACAGCAAGAAGGTTCTAGGTTCGAGCCCTGGGTCGCCCGGGCCTTTCTGTGTGGAGTTTGCATGTTCTCCCTGGGTCTGGGTCGGTTTCTTTGGGACACAAAAAAAACATGCACCAGGTAAAAGGCTTCAGCTGAGGTAGTCCTGACCAAGCCTACAACAAGATCCATGGAGAAAAGGATGGGTGAAATGCAGAGGACAGTTTAATAAAAAGTACTACCAAGTAACAGTGGCGGTTCTACATTGAATTACTCCCTGAGCGAGACCCCCTCCGAGCGCCCCCCCCATCCGCACACACACACAACATTTACCACAAGCAGCCATGTTTAATTTAATTATCACTATAGAGTGGTTCTCATTATCACAACTTTCAAAAAAAATATAAGTTATCATAACTTAAATAACATAAATAAAAATAATATTAAAAAAACACAATGAATACAAAAAATACAATAAACTCTACACATAAAAGTGGCAAAAATATATACAATCAATTATATAAATAGAACAAGTATGCAGTGTGAAAGTTCATTTTCTACATGAACTAGTTCAAAGTTCAGTTCACACATTTCAAAATGAACTAGTTCGTTCATAGTTCATAATTGTTTATAGTTAGTAGTTCGTTCATAGTTCCAAAAAATGAAGTAGTTCATAGTTCTTTTTTTTTTTCCAATACATTGCTGCGAGCTATTATTTTTCAATATCATTGCCAAAGCCCATATAGAACCATAGACAGCCATGACATTATTATATCAGTTTTAACAATCAAACCATGTGTTATTCATGTGTTATGTCCATCTTCATATCCAATTTCACATCCTTATCCAACTACAAATAACGGTCCCCATAATGATAAAACACCTGCAATTCAACAGAATAAAGAAAATACTTAAATAACCCCCATATGATATGACTTAATTAACTAAGGCTACGTTCACACTGCAGGGCTTAATGCTCAATTCCGATTTTTTTGTGAAATCCGATTTTTTTGCGAGGCCGTTCACATTTCCAGTTAAATGCGAATTGTATGTGATCTCCAGTGTGAACGCTAAACTCCCCAAAAGTGTCCCGCATGCGCCTTGGAGGACACGATGACGTCACACGCAGCGAACGCGCTCAATGTTTACGGAAGTCGCCTAAAGTTGCTTTCGTACCGGAGCCAAAACATGTACAGCTTATTTGTTTTAAGGAGGAGACGGAGAAGGACGAGGTTTTTGGCCACAGCGTTTTGCGGGGCAGTGGCAGCAACGTCTGCAGAAAGGAACATGTGGGTGCGGAGTCACAGGCAGGAGGGGGGGGGGATTGCTACGTGCTTCGCTTCTTCACTGATACGAGTTTATATACTATTTTCACATGACGAGAAGAACGTTTGTGCACATTTGTGAACGCCTACTTGTACCACTCTCATTGGAGGAAACACACTCAGGTCGGATGAACGCGACCTGGCCGTTCAGACTGCAGTCGCATGCCAAAAGATCGGATATGTATCGGATTTAGGACCACATATCCAAGTGGCCTGGATCGCATTTGAAAAAATCGGATCTGTGTCGTTCACACTGTCATTAGAAGATCAGATACAGGTCGCATAGAGGCAAAAAAATCGGATTTGGGTCGTTTCAGGCTGCAGTGTGAAGTAGCCTAAGAGGCTTAAGAAAACCAAATCAACCCACAAATTAACATTAGTGATTCCCCCTTTAATGTGGCCCCCTTTAGCGCACCACTCTGCTGTTTCTCACAAGACCAGGAAGTGCTGCAGTTTGGCCCCTGAACCAGAGAGCAGGAGGAGGAGAAGGTCGGGAGAGCATGAGGGGGACAGAGTCCAGAGAGCAGGAAACAGTTTGTAAGAACTCCTGCAGGAACAGAGAAAGGTTTGAGGCAAACCATGCGGAGTGAGAGGGAGAGAGGGAGAGAGGTTTTTTTCAAGCGCTCGGCACGGCGCCCCTCACGAATTTGCCCCACTCGCCCCCCCCAAGAACCGCTACTGCCAAGTAAATAAATAAATAATGTGTGCTGAATGAACTCCCCCCTGGTGGTAGTTTGGTGGTGTGCACTCTCTTGTATTTGTGCTGACTGTGTTTTACTCCCTCTTGTGGTAGGTATGTGTATCTGCTGGGTAAGAACACGTGGGTGGAGCGATGGCCATCTGCGGAGGAGTGCAGCGCCTCCCTCAGGCAGAAGTGTGAAAGTCTGAATGCTATGGCCAATGAACTGTCCACAATCTCATGCCGATTGTAACTGAGATGTACACCGTGTCCCTGAACGCACCACTGCTG
>JAVJIX010000134.1:865000-895000 GCA_036785185.1 Paratrypauchen microcephalus | reverse complement strand
TCCGCCATCTTTTGAGTTTCTGTGGGTCTGCGAACTTTCCTACATGAGACACACTGTTTGATATGATTTGACACTACTTTGTTGCCGCTGAGAATCCAAAACCCATTTGCTCTGATTTCATTGAGAGTTAGGCCTCTACCTTGGTGTTGCGTTTTTTCATGACAGTAGCTAGTGATAAGGCGAGTGATTACTCCGTTTTTAGGCAGAATCGCCGGGTGCTTCACGTCGATGGGCAAGTGGGAGTTCTTTAACCTGCCGCCTACACGCAGAACCCCATCTTGCAGCACTGGACTAAGTTGGTATAATGGATGACTAGATGTCAATTTGCCATTTCTGAGTAATTGTATTTCCTCCTTGAATGCATGACCCTGTGCCAGTTTAATGAGCGTAATACTTGCTTTTCTTCTCTCTTCAACTGTAACGGGGCCTGACCTTTCCGTTCTTTTTGCAAGTCGCTGGATCCATGCAACTGCATTTAAAGCAGTGCTCCATTTTGAGAAACGTTCAATCCTGTCCAGGAAATTCTCTTCTTTCTCAAGCTCTGTGTGCAAGACTTGTGTTGTCCTAACTTCCGGGTCTCCCACCATGAGTTCTGGAGAGAACTCTGAGGTGACTAATTCTCTCTTCCACAGGAACTCCGGTCCTTTAAGCCAGTTTGACTGTATCAGTTCCTTCACACTGAGGCCTCTGGAGGCGTGGTCAGCGGGATTTTGATCAGTGTGGACATAATACCATTGATCAGGGTTGGTGACTTCTCTGATTCTTTGCACCCTATTTGCTATAAAGACGTGGAACCTCCGAGCTTCGTTGTTTATATAGCCCAAGACCACCTGGGAGTCGGTCCAGTAATATTCTTTGTCGACTTGAAGCTCAAGCTCTTCCTTTAACATGCTGCCTACTACTGAGGAGACAACGGCAGCAGTTAGTTCTAACCTAGGTATGGTCGTGACCTTGGTGGGTGAGACTCTGGCTTTGCCAATAACCAGAGAGCAGTGGACTTTTTTGTCACCCACTACTCGTATGTACGAAACTTGACCATACCCACTGCAGCTCGCATCTGAAAAGTGATGCAGCTCTGTTCTTTGTATCTTCCCCACTTCACTGGGGTAGAAGCATCTCGGTATTTCAAGGCTCGGCAGGTTTTTCAAGTCATCCAGCCAGTTGTTCCATCTTGGCACTAGTTCCGTGGGGAGTGGCTCGTCCCACCTTACACCCTTCTGGCACATTTCTTGTAAAATTTTCTTCCCCAGCAATAGAAAGGGTGCTAGAAATCCGAGTGGATCGAAAACCGAGGCGACAGTGGAGAGTATTCCTCGGCGTGTTGCTGGTTTTTCTTCAAGGTTCACCTTGAAAGAGAAGATGTCACTACTCACGCACCACCTAACTCCTAACACCATCTGATCTGGGAGCTCTCCAAGGCTAAGATCTACATCATGCACCCCACCTGCTCTTTCGCTTTCAGGAATTGACTCTAGCACTTCTGTGCGGTTTGAAATGAATTTGTGAAGGTGCAGACCACCCTTTTCACACAAGCTTTGTGCTTCTCTGACTAACTGAACAGCTGCACTCACGGATTGCAGGCTAGCCAAGCCATCATCAACATAAAAGTTTTTCTTGATGAACTCAGCTGCTGCAGGGTACTCTCCTTCATGCTGACTTGCAAGATATTTCATCCCATAATTTGCGCAGCCGGGCGAAGAAGCAGCACCAAATAGATGTACCTTCATTCGAAACTCTTTTGGCTCTGTGCTCGTATCGCCTCCCTCCCACCAAAGGAAACGCAGAAAGTCTCTGTCGTCTGGACTTACATGGAATCTGTGAAACATCTTTTCCACGTCACAGATAACGGCCACAGGATGTTTGCGGAACCTGCAGAGGACTCCTGTCATCCCATTAGCCAGATCTGGTCCTGTCAGTAAGTGATCGTTCAGTGACGTACCCTCATACTTTGCCGAGCAATCAAACACTACTCTTATTTTGTTAGGCTTTTCTGGGGTGGTAAATCCCTTGATGTGGGATATACCAAACATTTCCTGGTCTCTCATTGCCAGCCTTTTCTGCATCTCCATCATTGAATAGGCACTCCATGAATTGGATATAGTCATTCTTGAATGTTGGATTTCTCTCAAGTTTTCTTTTCAAGTGCTTCAGCCGCACCAAGGCAAGCTTCTTATTTTCTGGCAGTTGTGGGCGTGACTTAAAGGGCAACGGCATTTCCAGGTGTCCCTCTGCGTTCTGACGTACAGTGTTGTTCATCAACTGCATGAACTGTATATCCTCTTGTGATATGCTCTTATCACCATGGGCGCTATCCTTGAAGTCAAACTCTAGGGCCCTAATTACATTAGCAGGTGTCAATGGTGGGAGTTCTTTGACTGCTATGCGGTGGCACAGACCTGTCACTTCTGTTGACTGTGCCCCTTGTGAGGAGCTTCCGACTACACTCCAACCAAGGTCAGTTTTGATGGCGTATGGCTCGTTGTCCCTCCCCGTGATGACTCGTCGGGGCGCCAACGCCCTGGAACAATCGTATCCGATGAGGAGGCCAACCTCACAATCCATCAACTCTGGTATATCGGAAGCAATTCCCTTCAGATGATTCCATCGCTCTGCTGTTTTTGGTGTGGGAATGTGGGATCTTTCAAGGGGAATAAAATCTCTGGTATAGGTAGGCGGCAAGTTAATCCAGCTATCGGATGAGAATCCTCTAACTCTAAGGCCACTAGCTCTTGCGCTGTGAACTACTGAATCTTTTCCCATCATAGTGGTCAGCTTCAATTTTACTGGTTCCAGACTTGCTCCCACCGTTTGGCACATGCCTTCATCGACGAAGGTGTTACTACTCTGAGTATCCAGCAAAGCATATGCAAGTATCTGTTTTTCAGGGGCTTTTGCTGAGGAAATCCAGACAGGTACGATCATTGAAGTACTTCCATCGCCAGCTCTATTCACACAGCAGGACAGGGAAGATGTGTTCTCTTCGACTTGCGTCACCTCCGGAGCTGCTGACCGGTCTTCATGAAGTGGTGTGGGATGGTGCTTTTTACATATTTTGCAGGTAGCTTTGTCCTTACAGTCCTTTGAATTGTGCCCCCTTCTAAGGCAGCCAAAGCACAGACTGTTGTCAAATATGAATTGTCTCTTGTCTTCTGTATTTTTGTTGGCAAACACCTGGCATTTGTGGATAGAATGCCCTTCTCCACAGCATATGCATTTAATGGGATTTGTGGTTGTACTAGACACGTTCTCCTAGAACTGTTCTCTACGACACTACTTGCCGTTTTTATGTCTGTAATGAATGTGTTAGCCTTTGGGCGCTTAACATCTCTTGCTGTCTTTTCTTCAGGTCTCAAGGCATTGAGCGAGGTCATGGGGTTACAAGCAATTTCTGCTTCTTGTGCCATAAATTCGGCAAACTCTTCAAATCCAGGATACTCCTTTCCTTGGCGTAATTTTTCTGTGACTAGACGATTCCAGCGGGATGTAATCCAATCCGGAAGTTTTTGGAGCATTTTCTGATTTGCCTCGCAATCATTAAGCACCTCAAGGCCTTTCACATGTGGCATTGCACTGCTGCATGCTGACAAGAAATCGCTAAATTGTCTTAGCTTCACTGAATCTCTAGAGCCTATTTTTGGCCAGTTGTTTAGTTTTTCTCTAAAAGCGCGCTGTATTACAAAGGGATGACCATAGCGTGTATTAAGCATCTTCCAGGCTTGGTCATAAGCGTCACTGTCCTTTCTAAAGAAAGTCCCTTCCAGTACAGATCTTGCCTCACCACTGACATACTTTTGCAAATAAAATAACTTGTCAGCTGGGTTAGTACATCGTTTCTCAATCAGTGTTTTAAAACTTGTGCTCCACTCCAGGAAGTTTAGTGGGTCTCCCGAGAAAACACAGGGTTCAGGAGCAGGAAGTCTAGTAAGAACCATAGAGTCGTGTATGGCTTGTATTATGAGTGTGTCATTTTTGACAGTGTTTGTTTGTTCTTCATTATCATTGCACGCTTGTTCTGTCTTTATGGCCTTTTTAGTTTGGGTGACACGTTTGGTAGTTCCTTCCAAAGGTTCTCCTCTGTCTTGGCAGTGGGCCTCAATCTCTTCGGCTTCAGAATATACCTTAAGTTTGGCAGCCATTACTTGCAAATCTCTCTGGTTTTCGAGCCTTTTAAGTTCTTGTCTTTGAGTAGCAATTGCTTCTTCCATTTTCAGTTCTGCTTCCTTAGCAGCTATCTGTGCAGCGCATTCTGCTCTTTTGGCTGCAATGCTTTGCTGTTCAGATGGACAGTGGGACTTGCAACTTGGGGCTCTACGCTCTATGACAGATGCCTCAAATATTGACTGTGCATAATCTCTGTCAAGCACCATGTGAAGTCGAGCATTCTCTGCCCTATCATCAAACTCTTGTACACCCACTTCACTCATGCGCACTTTCAACAGACCCATTATATCTGCTGTTACTGCTGTACAAGAGTCAATTTTTCTCCTAATGTGAGGGAGGGGTGCTGACAGCAGCCGAATGTTATTGTATGCGTCTTTAACTTGTGTCTCAAGTCCCTCAACAGCATCCATCATATTGACTAAATCATCTTCGGTACACTCACTTTTAAGTTTGCTTCGTGTAGTTTTAACTTCCTCTTTCCAGTGTTCATACAGATTGATGAATTTGCTCTCCTTTTGGCAGATTTCCT
Organism: Paratrypauchen microcephalus; assembly: GCA_036785185.1. Classification (NCBI taxonomy): domain Eukaryota; kingdom Metazoa; phylum Chordata; class Actinopteri; order Gobiiformes; family Gobiidae; genus Paratrypauchen; species Paratrypauchen microcephalus. Next base: position 890,310 of record JAVJIX010000134.1, on the reverse strand, counting down.
GTTGCTTCAGTTCTAGCATTTTAGGGGTTAATTTTCTTTCTCGCACTGATTTTCTCTGCTCTACAACTACAGGAGTAGAAGTTGCATGAATTGTTTGGGACTCTTGAATTGCTGCTATTTTGGCACTGACATCTTTTATCTGCAATTCTAACAAGCCTGTGTCGTCTTGTTGTGATTTCAAGTGATCATTTAACCTTGCCAAATGTGCTTGCAGAGACTCTAATTGCTCAATGTCACCAGCGTCTGTTTTTTCCCCTCTCTGACATCTCTAAAATGTATATTGCAATATTAATACACACATAAAGGCTTAAGCTAATTTGTTTCCACTAATCTTATAATTATATGCAAAATCTTTCCTGATGCCTATTCAAGATCTCATAATGTTTGCTACAAGATAATGCAAGCATGAATACTCAAAAGGAATGCCCTTAACCTTAACTATTCGAAATTAGGCAACTAAATTAACACATTAACACAAGTTCAGAAATCTGAGTTTGCCATGTCAACAACATACATGACATAGGAGCAGTATTGTAACATTAACTTTAAGACAAAACAGAGTCACTCTCTTTTCCTTTGTTTTTTGTTTTGTTTTGTTTTTTTTGTTTTTTTTTGTTTGTTTTTTTTAATCGAGTTCACTGTGAGACTCAAATACGTCCGTGCATTTTAAGTCAACTCACAAACCTGACGCCGAATTCCGTGAGCAGAAGATCCTTTGAAGTTGAGACTTCCCCTGTTTCTTTTAACTGCATGGAGGAGGTGGTTGGACAAAGACGTTTATGCCAGCTACTAGCGTGCGTTGTTTTGGCATAACCCAACACCTCTGTCGTGTCGCGTTGATCTTACGGGACAGTGCTAGCGTGCGTTGTTCTCTGCTGGCGGCATCGGCGATGCAGGCGCCCCTCTCGTCCTCTACGACAGTGCTAGCGTGCGTTGTTCTCTGGCTCCACGACTAGGTCTACTAAACGTCTTGAACCCTCGCGAAGTTGAGAAGACTTTCTCTGAATGTGCCGTAAGGCTGATTAACTAACATCCGAATACACTGATCGCACTGGCATTAGCATTACCGTTTCGATGTTGCAATATCGTCCAGCTTAGCCATTGGCAGTCCGTTGTCACTGTAGCTGCACTGGTTAAAGGAATGGCTACGCTTCTTACAGGTGTTTACAGGAGTGTTTATTTTTTCTCACCGAACTTAAACATTATAAACATCGTGACAACGTTAGCGCCTTAACCTTGTGCAGAGTCCATCTTGGTTCACGTAGAAAGGCACAGCCGTACACAAAAGTCCTCAGAAAGCATCCCGCGCATACCCCATAATCCTCTGTTCATCACATTCGCTCTACGTCACCCCTTTACAACCAATCAAATCATTGCATGAAGATCACGAGTATACTTTCTTAATACGTCATTTCTTTTTAACATAAATGAAATCATATCTTTTTATAAAACAAATGCACAAATAATGAATTGTAAACAAAAATAATGACTTGTATTATTACACATGTAAAAATTATAACACATGTAAATGACAACACTGTCTACTAAACAGTTACACGTTCTGTTCTAGTAATGATCCCGTATCCGTTAACATGGTGCTGTATCATTTGCTCGGGGCATTACTTTGCAGTGTCCAAATAACACAAACTTTAGCACTTTTCAAATCATAGAAGCCCGATGTCTTAATGTAAGACTTCGTTTGAAGCAAAAGTGGCCTGTAATCCGAGATTTAGCCATAGTTTCGAGTAGATGAGGAGGCCAGTGCGCATGTGCGGAGTGTGCTCTCAGCTCCCGGGACCCAAACATGAAACGCAAAGCTGAAAACTATGGATAAATCTCGGATTACAGGCCACTTTTGCTTCAAACAAAATCTTTCATTAAGACATCGGGCTTCTATGATTTGAAAAGTGCTAAAGTTTGTGTTATTTGGACACTGCAAAGTAATGCCCCGAATACAAATGCTAACGGATACACTACAACATAACTTTCTTCAAACAGCTCCAAATGACACGAACGTGCTATGGGTGAGTCAAACGACTTGTTTTATTACCGAAAGAAGGCTCAGATTGTAAAATAACGTTACTTTTCCTTTAAGGCCGGCGCGCTGCCTGCACCTGTAAGAGAGGGTTTATGCTGACTAAAAAAATATGAAATAATTAAGTATATTTAAAAAAGTTATTTATCTATGAAAAAGGTGTAAAACGTAAAAAACGTAAAAAAAAAAATGGGTAAAACGAGTGTTTAAAAACAAAACAAAAAAAAAACGGTAAAGTGATGCACTGGACATTATAGCACCTGTAAGAAATGAAAACTACTTTCACCACTGCCGATGACTAAAACCTCAGTTTTGTCCTGACTAAGCTGGACAAAGTTTTCTGCCATCCAGGATTTGATATCTAGAATTCAGTTCAAAAGAGCGTCCACTGGCCTGGTGTCATCAGGAGACACCGAGGAGGGAAGAGGGAGCATGTACTATGCACTACATTACACTACTACTGTACTATAGCCTACTACTACTTCTACTACTACTAGTACTACTACTGCTACTACTATTACTGCTATTATTATTACTAGCACTACTACAATTACTACTTCTACCTTCCTCTCTGTACTCCTTCCTTGTGTATTGAGCCTTAGCGTGAACCAGGAAACTGCAGTTCTGTCTCTCATCAGCCTTTGTGTAGTAGTAGTAGTAGTAGTAGTAGTACACTGTGTACTTGTGGAGGTGGACAACATGTGGCAGGCGCTGACAGACAGGACCATGTACCTCCTTAGACCAGGACTAGACCAGCATTTCAACCAGGACTAATCGGTCTCAGGACTCTGGTCTGGTTTAAGTACTGCGAGGGAGGGTACGAGCTCAGAACACTTCTCAGACCGCAGAGAACACACGACTACAAGCAGGTAAGAACTGTTCACTTCTATTTTCATGTCAGATGCCCTCAGGCCTGGACTGGTAATCGGGCATACCGGGCATTTTCCCGGTGGGCCGACAGTCCTAGGAGCTGATGCCGTTTTTTGTTTTTTTTTCTTAGAGACAAGCCCACAATTTAGGACTGAACCAGGACTAAACCAGGACTAAATCAGGATTGAACCAGGACTAAACCAGGACTAAACTAGGACTAAACCAGGACTAAACCAGGATTGAACCAGGACTAAACCAGGACTAAACTAGGACTAAACCAGGACTAAACCAGGATTGAACCAGGACTAAACCAGGACTAAACCAGGACTAAACCAGGACTAAACCAGGACTAAATCAGGATTGAACCAGGACTAAACCAGGATTAAACCAGGACTAAACCAGGACTAAATCAGGATTGAACCAGGACTAAACCAGGACTAAACCAGGACTAAACCAGGACTAAATCAGGATTGAACCAGGACTAAACCAGGACTAAACTAGGACTAAACCAGGACTAAACCAGGACTAAATCAGGATTGAACCAGGACTAAACCAGGACTAAACTAGGACTAAACCAGGACTAAATCAGGATTGAACCAGGACTAAACCAGGACTAAACTAGGACTAAACCAGGACTAAACCAGGACTAAACCAAGACTAAATCAGGATTGAACCAGGACTAAACCAGGACTAAACTAGGACTAAACCAGGACTAAACCAGGACTAAATCAGGATTGAACCAGGACTAAACCAGGACTAAACTAGGACTAAACCAGGACTAAACCAGGATTGAACCAGGACTAAACCAGGACTAAACCAGGACTAAACCAGGACTAAACCAGGACTAAATCAGGATTGAACCAGGACTAAACCAGGACTAAACTAGGACTAAACCAGGACTAAACCAGGACTAAACCAGGACTAAATCAGGATTGAACCAGGACTAAACCAGGACTAATCTAGGACTAAACCAGGACTAAACCAGGACTAAACCAGGACTAAACCAGGACTAAACCAGGACTAAATCAGGATTGAACCAGGACTAAACCAGGACTAAACTAGGACTAAACCAGGACTAAACCAGGACTAAATCAGGATTGAACCAGGACTAAACCAGGACTAAACTAGGACTAAACCAGGACTAAACCAGGACTAAATCAGAATTGAACCAGGACTAAACCAGGACTAAACTAGGACTAAACCAGGACTAAATCAGGATTGAACCAGGACTAAACCAGGACTAAACTAGGACTAAACCAGGACTAAACCAGGACTAAACCAAGACTAAATCAGGATTGAACCAGGACTAAACCAGGACTAAACTAGGACTAAACCAGGACTAAACCAGGACTAAATCAGGATTGAACCAGGACTAAACTAGGACTAAACCAGGACTAAATCAGGATTGAACCAGGACTAAACCAGGACTAAACTAGGACTAAACCAGGACTAAACCAGGATTGAACCAGGACTAAACCAGGACTAAACCAGGACTAAACCAGGACTAAATCAGGATTGAACCAGGACTAAACCAGGACTAAACTAGGACTAAACCAGGACTAAACCAGGACTAAATCAGGATTGAACCAGGACTAATCTAGGACTAAACCAGGACTAAACCAGGATTCAACCAGGACTAAACCAGGACTAAACCAGGACTAAATCAGGATTGAACCAGGACTAAACCAGGACTAAACTAGGACTAAACCAGGACTAAACCAGGACTAAATCAGGACTGAACCAGGACTAAACCAGGACTAAACCAGGACTAAACTAGGACTAAACCAGGACTAAATCAGGACTAAACCAGGACTAAACCAGGACTAAACTAGGACTAAACCAGGACTAAACCAAGACTAAATCAGGATTGAACCAGGACTAAACCAGAACTAAACCAGGACTAAACCAGGAGTAAATCAGGATTGAACCAGGACTAAACCAGGACTAAACTAGGACTAAACCAGGACTAAACCAGGACTAAACCAGGACTAAATCAGGATTGAACCAGGACTAAACAAGGACTAAACCAGGACTAAACCAGGACTAAACTAGGACTAAACCAGGACTAATCAGGACTAAACCAGGACTAAACCAGGACTAAACCAGGACTAAACTAGGACTAAACCAGGACTAATCAGGTCTAAACCAGGACTAAATCAGGGTTGAACCAGGACTAAACCAGGTCTAAGCCAAAAATGCCAGGGCCGTTTTTTTGTCCCAGTCCAGCCCTGGATGCCCTCCTGTGAAAATAAAAAGTTAAAGCCATCCTTGGGAACATTCTCCATGGAGATAGATCAACTTTTAGGCCATAATATGGAATATTACAGCCAAAAGAACAGCATTTCCATGGATTTTTTCCTTGTTTAGGAGATGCGAGCCCATCCGCGGTAAGCGCAGATGCTTTACATGCTTTTATTTCCACCTTGTGATGTCATGTGGTGATACAGGAAGTGCTCCACAGTGTTTTTAAACTCCATACACCTTCACTAGAATCATTTGGATCATTTCAGCTCTGGAATTGCTGATATTTACAGAACTAAAAATAAAAGGAGCTGTTCACTTGAAAACTACCACTTCATGACATCACAAGGTGGAGCATGAAGGTGTCTGTAGTGCTCTTGGGGATTGAACGTACCTCTCTAACTTGTAACCCCCTCTCTCTATCTTTTCTGCCTTTTCTACCTCTGCTTCCTTCCACCTCTCCCCTGCCTTGTTTCTCTTTCTCTCTCTGTTTGTCTCCTTCTCACTCTCTCAGTAGACTATGTCCTTCCTTCCTCCTCCTCGTCTCCGCCTCCTCCTCTTCTTCTTCTCTCTCTCTGTCTTCCCCGTCTCTCAGACTCGTGTGGTGTCTCGCTGTGAGCTTCGTGATGAGCTCCTCAAACGTGTCCACCTGCCCAAAAACCTCCGGAGGAACCCAGAGCGCGCCCTGGCCAGAGGTACAGGCCTCCTCTGCACCACTGCTCCTCCTCTGCACCACCACTCCTCCTCTGCATCACTCTCCACCTTCTGCACCATCACTCCATACTCTGCACCACCACTCCTCCTCTGCACTCAGCTCCTCCTCTGCATCACTCTCCACCTTCTGCACCATCACTCCATCCTCTGCACCACTGCTCCTCCTCTGCACCACCACTTCTCCTCTGCATCACTCTCCATCCTCTGCACCACCACTCCTCTTCACCACTGCTCCTCCTCTGCACCTCCACTCCTCCTCTGCATCACTCTCCACCTTCTGCACCATCACTCCATCCTCTGCACCACCACTCCTCCTCTGCATCACTCTCCATCCTCTGCACCACCACCACTCCCCCTCTGCACTCAGCTCCTCCTTTGCACCACCACTCCTCCTCTGCACCACCACTCCTCCTCTGCACTCAGCTCCTCCTTTGCACCACCACTCCTCCTCTGCACTCAGCTCCTCCTCTGCATCACTCTCCATCCTCTGCACCACCACCACTCCCCCTCTGCACTCAGCTCCTCCTTTGCACCACCACTCCTCCTCTGCACTCAGCTCCTCCTTTGCACCACCACTCCTCCTCTGCATCACTCTCCATCCTCTGCACCACCACCACTCCCCCTCTGCACTCAGCTCCTCCTTTGCACCACCACTCCTCCTCTGCACTCAGCTCCTCCTCTGCATCACCACTCCTCCTCTGCACTCAGCTCCTCCTCTGCACCATCACTCCATCCTCTGCACCACCACTCCCCCTCTGCACTCAGCTCCTCCTTTGCACCACCACTCCTCCTCTGCACCACCACTCCCCCTCTGCACTCAGCTCCTCCTTTGCACCACCACTCCTCCTCTGCACCACCACTCCTCCTCTGCACTCAGCTCCTCCTCTGCATCACCACTCCTCCTCTGCACTCAGCTCCTCCTCTGCACTCAGCTCCTCCTCTGCACCATCACTCCATCCTCTGCACCACCACTCCTCCTCTGCATCACTCTCCACCTTCTGCACCATCACTCCATCCTCTGCACAACCAGCTCCTCCTCTGCACTCAGCTCCTCCTCTGCATCACTCTCCACCTTCTGCACCATCACTCCATCCTCTGCACAACCACTCCTCCTCTGCACTCAGCTCCTCCTCTGCATCACTCTCCACCTTCTGCACCATCACTCCATCCTCTGCACAACCACTCCTCCTCTGCACTCAGCTCCTCCTCTGCATCACTCTCCACCTTCTGCACCATCACTCCATCCTCTGCACAACCACTCCTCCTCTGCACTCAGCTCCTCCTCTGCATCACTCTCCATCCTCTGCATCACTCTCCATCCTCTGCACCCCCACTCCTCTTCTGCACTCAGCTCCTCCTTTTGCACCACCACTCCTCCTCTGCATCACTCTCTACCTTCTGCACCATCACTCCATCCTCTGCACCACCTCTCCTCCTCTGCACCACCACTCCTGGTGCACTCAGCTCCTCAGCATCACTCTCCCTCCTCTGCTTCTTCACTCTGTCTTCTCCGTCGTAACTCCTCCTCTGCACCATCCCTCTGTCTTCCGCACCACTCTCCCTCCTCTGCATCACTCCATCTTCTGCCCCATCGCTCCCTCCTCTGCATCACTCCATCCTCTGCCCCATCACTCCATCCTCTGCCCCATCGCTCCCTCCTCTGCATCACTCCATCCTCTGCCCCATCGCTCCCTCCTCTGCCCCATCACTCCATCCTCTGCCCCATCGCTCCCTCCTCTGCATCACTCCATCCTCTGCCCCATCGCTCCATCCTCTGCCCCATCACTCCATCCTCTGCCCCATCACTCCATCCTCTGCCCCATCGCTCCATCCTCTGCCCCATCACTCCATCCTCTGCCCCATCACTCCATCCTCTGCCCCATCGCTCCCTCCTCTGCATCACTCCATCCTCTGCCCCATCGCTTCCTCCTCTGCCCCATCACTCCATCCTCTGCCCCATCGCTCCCTCCTCTGCATCACTCCATCCTCTGCCCCATCGCTCCCTCCTCTGCCCCATCACTCCATCCTCTGCCCCATCGCTCCCTCCTCTGCATCACTCCATCCTCTGCCCCTTCGCTCCCTCCTCTGCCCCATCACTCCATCCTCTGCCCCATCGCTCCCTCCTCTGCATCACTCCATCCTCTGCCCCATCGCTCCCTCCTCTGCCCCCTCACTCCATCCTCTGCCCCATCGCTCCCTCCTCTGCATCACTCCATCCTCTGCCCCATCGCTCCCTCCTCTGCCCCATCACTCCATCCTCTGCCCCATCGCTCCCTCCTCTGCCCCATCACTCCATCCTCTGCCCCATCGCCCCCTCCTCCGCCCCATCCCTCCATCCTCTGCCCCCTCGCTCCCTCCTCTGCATCACTCCATCCTCTGCCCCATCGCTCCATCCTCTGCCCCATCACTCCATCCTCTGCCCCATCCCTCCATCCTCTGCCCCATCGCTCCATCCTCTGCCCCATCACTCCATCCTCTGCCCCATCACTCCATCCTCTGCCCCATCGCTCCCTCCTCTGCATCACTCCATCCTCTGCCCCATCGCTCCCTCCTCTGCCCCATCACTCCATCCTCTGCCCCATCGCTCCCTCCTCTGCCCCATCGCTCCATCCTCTGCCCCATCGCTCCATCCTCTGCCCCATCACTCCATCCTCTGCCCCATCGCTCCATCCTCTGCCCCATCACTCCATCCTCTGCCCCATCGCTCCATCCTCTGCCCCATCACTCCATCCTCTGCCCCATCCCTCCATCCTCTGCCCCATCGCTCCATCCTCTGCCCCATCACTCCATCCTCTGCCCCATCACTCCATCCTCTGCCCCATCGCTCCCTCCTCTGCCCCATCACTCCATCCTCTGCCCCATCGCTCCCTCCTCTGCCCCATCACTCCATCCTCTGCCCCATCGCTCCCTCCTCTGCATCACTCCATCCTCTGCCCCATCGCTCCATCCTCTGCCCCATCACTCCATCCTCTGCCCCATCACTCCATCCTCTGCCCCATCACTCCATCCTCTGCCCCATCGCTCCCTCCTCTGCCCCATCACTCCATCCTCTGCCCCATCGCTCCATCCTCTGCCCCATCACTCCATCCTCTGCCCCATCGCTCCCTCCTCTGCATCACTCCATCCTCTGCCCCATCGCTCCCTCCTCTCCACCATTTATGTCCCTCCTCTGTACCATATAGTCACAACTCCTCCTCCGCACCATCGCTCCATCTTCTGCATCTCCACCGATCACCGTTCTTCCTCTGCATCACTCTCTCCTCCAGTGCTCCCTCCTCTATGGTACCTTTGTCCCTCCTCTGCACCATGTCCCCTGTCTTCACTCTCCCTCCTCTGTACCACATATGTTCCTCCTCTGTACCACTCTCCCTCCGCTGTAAAAAAAAATATTCACTCTGTTTCATAATTGTACTTTTTGGATTTTTTTTTCCGCAGTAATTTGTGAAGTTGAGCGTTTTTCACACCTCAGCACCCAGCTTGTACGAGAATACCAAAAAGAAATTATTGACTTGGATGAAACTCCTACTGCCACTATTACAGCTACTACCACTACCACTACTGCTACTACTACTACTACTGCTACTACTACTACTACTGCTACTACTACTACTACTGCAGATATTATAAGAGGGGATAATCCTGCTGCGAATACTTCCTTGACCAGAGAGAGGCGCTCTGTCCGTGAGAAGCGGGCGTCCATCTCTGTAGTATCAGTGAAGTACTTTGGGATATTCCAGTACTCAGATCAGAAGTACTGCGACTCGGGGTACTCTTACAGCGAGGACAGGTGCATGAGCGACTGCTTCGGTAAGTGTGTACTCAAGGTTAAAGAAACACTGCAGAGCTTTTCTGCTCGTCTACATAGAGTTGTTTTCACTTCTTATTGTTACTGTGAGTGGGGTCGCCTCAACACAGATCTGACTTGTAACATGTGATGTGAGGGTGAGAGTAGCCAAAAACTGTACTGTAAGTAACGGTCCAAGAAATGACTCAAATAAGAGTACAACTTACCGTATGTACTGCTCATGTAAGAGCAGCTTAAAGGGATATGCCACCCCCAGGTCAAACTTGGGCATCTCACCACAGTCCAGAGACTAAAATAAGTGTTGGAAAGCGTTTTCCTGCTCACCCAGCCATTGTCCGAGTCTGTCGCCACTGACCGCCGCGGTATCTGCAGCTCCTCCGCCTTAGACTGGAGTCTAACGTCGCCAGAGAAAGATTTCGGCCAAAAGGAATTAATTTGTTCGATGCGTTTCCCAATTACTTTGTGTGTAGTGCGCATTCATATCGAGTGCAAATAAATGTGCAAATCAACACGGAGAGCTTGCCTTGGTCATTTTGGGTGGGAACTATTTTCCAGTGCGTAAGAATAAAGCCGAATCACGCAGCACGCTGCCAGGGGAATCCCAGTTACGCACCGGGAAGGGAGTTCCCCTGTTGCACAACGTGGTGCGTGATTCGGCTTTATTCTTCCGCACTGGAAAATAGTTCCCACCCAAAATGACCAAGTCAAGCTCTCCGTGTTGATTTGCACATTTATTTGCACTCGATATGAATGCGCACTACACACAAAGTAATTGGGAAACGCATTGAGCAAATTAATTCCTTTTGGCCGAAATCTTTCTCTGGCGACGTTAGACTCCAGTCTAAGGCGGAGGAGCTGCAGATACCGCGGCGGTCAGTGGCGACAGACTCGGACAATGGCTGGGTGAGCAGGAAAACGCTTTCCACCACTTATTTTAGTCTCTGGACTGTGGGGAGATGCCCAAATTTGACCTGGGGGTGGCATATCTCTTTAAAGAGTAACTGTCATCTGATGTATAATTTAAAGGAAAAGTAACGTTATTTTACAATCTGAGCCTTCTTTCGGTAATAAAACAAGTCGTTTGACTCACCCATAGCACGTTCGTGTCATTTGGAGCTGTTTGAAGAAAGTTATGTTGTAGCGTATCCGTTAGCATTTGTATTCGGGGCATTACTTTGCGGTCTCCAAATAACACAAACTTTAGCACTTTTCAAATCATAGAAGCCCGATGTCTTAATGTAAGATTTCGTTTGAAGCAAAAGTGGCCTGTAATCCGAGATTTATCCATAGTTTACAGCTTTGCGTTTCATGTTTGGGTCCCGGGAGCTGAGAGCACAGTCCGCACATGCGCACTGGCCTCCTCATCTACTCGAAACTATGGCTAAATCTCGGATTACAGGCCACTTTTGCTTCAAACGAAATCTTTCATTAAGACATCGGGCTTCTATGATTTGAAAAGTGCTAAAGTTTGTGTTATTTGGAGACCGCAAAATAATGCCCCGAGCATATGATACAGCACCATGTTAACGGATACGGGATCATTAGTAGAACAGAACGGCTCAACATAAGTTCTGCGAAACTGCTCCAATTGACAGAAAAATGCTATGGGTGAGTAAAACTACTTGTTTTATTGCCGAAAGAAGGCTCAGATTGTAAAAAAAATGTTAATTTGCCTTTAAAGTTAAAGTAATTAAAAGGACGAAACATAAAATAAAGCACACAATCTGGTATTTTCAAAGGACAGACACAAATATGAGACAAACTAAATCAGATCTGAAGGAGCAAGAAACACACATGTTCAAATCATTTCACAGTGTCACCAACACTTTTTCTCAAGTAAGCGTACTGGTACTTCAATAAGCATATTACTCAAGTAGGAATAAAAGTGTGCTGCTGGAAAAGTACTCTGAAATGAACACTACCCACCTCTGACTAATATTACTGCTACTAGTTAAAGGAGAATTAACGTTTTTTACAATCTGAGCCTTATTTCGGTAATAAAACAAGTTGTTTTACTCACCCATAGCACTTTGGTGTCATATGGAGCACTTCAGGAGATGTTTTAGGCTACGTTCACACTGCAGCCTGAAACGACCCAAATCCGATTTTTTTGCCTCTATGTGACCTGTATCTGATCTTCTAATGACAGTGTGAACGACACAGATCCGATTTTTTCAAATGCGATCCAGGCCACTTGGATATGTGGTCCTAAAGCCGATACATATCCGATCTTTTGGCATGCGACTTCAGTCTGAACGGCCAGGTCGCGTTCATCCGACCTGAGTGTGTTTCCTCCAATGAGAGTGGTACAAGTAGGCGCTCACAAATGTGCACAAACGTTCTTCTCGTCATGCGAAAATAGTATATAAACTCACTATCAGTGAAGCGGCGAAGCACGTAGCAATCCCACCACTCCTGCCTGTGACTCCGCACCCACATGTTCCTTTCTGCAGACGTCGCTGCCACTGCCCCGCAAATCGCTGTGGCCAAAAACCTCGTCCTTCTCCGTCTCCTCCTTAAAACAAATAAGCTGTACATGTTTTGGCTTCGGTACGAAAGCAACTTTAGGCTACTTCCGTAAACATTGAGCGTGTTCGCTGCGTGTGACGTCATCGTGTCCTCCAAGGCGCATGCGGGACACTTTTGGGGAGTTTAGCGTTCACACTGGAGATCAAATACAATTCGCATTTAACTGGAAATGTGAACGGCCTCGCAAAAAAATCGGATTTCACAAAAAAATCGGAATTGAGCATTAAGCCCTGCAGTGTGAACGTAGCCTTTGATTAGCGATAGCCGTAGCGCTAATATATGCCCCGAGCGGTCTCCAAATAACACAAACTTTAGCACTTTTCAAATCTCAATGTCTTGGTCTACACTTTCGTTTGAATCAAAAGTGGCCTGTAATCCGAGATTTATCCATAATTTACAGCTTTGCGTTTCATGTTTGGGTCCCGGGAGCTGAGAGTGAAATAAGGTGTGACTCCGCACATGCGCACTGGCGTCCTCATCTACTCGAAACTATGGATATATCTCAAATTACAGGCCACTTTTGACTCAAACAAAAGCGTAGACTAAGACATCGGGCTTCTATGATTTGAAAAGTGCTAAAGTTTGTGTTATTTGGAGACCGCAAACAAGTGCCCCGAGAACTCACATTACGGAGATCACTAATCTAAAACATCTCCTGAAGTGCTCCATATGACACCAAACTGCTATGGGTGAGTAAAACAACTTGTTTTATTACCGAAATAAGGCTCAGATTGTAAAAAAACGTTAATTCTCCTTTAAGAAATGGCATTCGCATTATATTGTAACTTTATTTTTTCACAACAGTGTCAGACCCCAGAGACGTCATTGTCGTCAGGTGAAAGAACTTTAGGCCAGATTAGCATGACAAGTTTGTGGAGCTGATCCCAAACAAATAATGAGAAGGAGAAACATTTGTGGATCAGAAGTTTCAAGATTTCTGTGAAAAAACTGTGAATCTCCCACAGAGCCCTGCCCTCCATCTGAAACTATGACATATAGACCGTAACACTGTTAACATGTCATTCATTTTATCTACACTACAATATTCAGCTATACTCCAGAGTCTATTTTTAGGTCTATTTTTAAATTATTTTAAGCCATTATTTATTATTTTGTTTTATTGCATGCTACATTTTCCTGCTGTTCTTGATCTGTGCGTTGCAACACTGGAATTTCACCACTGTGGGACTAATAAAGGCATATCTTATCTTATCTTATCTAATCAACACGGTGGCTGAGTGGCTGAGTGGGTAGTGCTCATGCTTCACAGCAAGAAGGTTCCGGGTTCGATCCCCGGGTCGCCCAGACCTTTCTGTGTGTGTTCTGTGTGGAGTTTGCATGCATGGTCTGGGTTCGATCCCCGGGTCGCCTGGGCCTTTCTGTGTGGAGTTTGCATGTTCTCCCCGTGTCTGGGTGGGTTTCCTCCGGGCACTCCGGTTTCCCCCACCAACCCAAAACATGCACCATAGGTAAATCCTCCAGCTGAGGTCCTGATCAAACCGAAGCAAGAAGATCATGGAGATGGTCCCTGGGCGCAGGAATGTGCTGCTCACTGCTCCTGATAATAATAAGGATGGGTTAAATGCAGAAATGGAATTTCCCCACTGTGGGACTAATAAAGGCATAGCTTAAAGGAAAAGTAACATTTTTTACAATTTGAGCCTTATTTCGGTAATAAAACAAGTTGTTTTACTCACCCATAGCACTTTGATGAAATATGGAGCATTTCCGGAGATGTTTTAGATTAGCGTTGGGCTAACGCCGTTAGCCTAGCGCGACTTATAGCCATAGCTCGGGGCATTCCCCGAGCATGTAATATGCCCCGTGCGGGCTCCGAGATTTATCCATAGTTTACAGCTTTGCGTTCCATGTTTGGGTCCCGGGAGCTGAGACTCCGCGCATGCGCACTGGCGTCCTCATCTACTGGATAATTATGGCTAAATCTCGGATTACAGGCCACTTTTGACTCAAACGAAATTGTAGAGTAAGACATCGGGCTTCTATGATTTGAAAAGTGCTAAAGTTTGTGTTATTTGGAGCCCGCACGGGGCATATTACATGCTCAGGGAATGCCCCGAGCTATGGCTATAAGTCGCGCTAGGCTAACGGCGTTAGCCTATCGCTAATCTAAAACATCTCTGGAAGTGCTCCATATGACACCAAAGTGCTATGGGTGAGTAAAACAACTTGTTTTATTACCGAAATAAGGCTCAGATTGTAAAAAAACGTTACTTTTCCTTTAAAAGTGACTTATTGAGTTTTTCTGATACAGCCAACTAACACCTTTGCTTCTACTTTTACTACTACTATTACTACTACCATTACTAATGCTACTATTACTACTACTACTACACTTGAGTCCTGATATACCTGTTATGTTGTGTTTAGCGTTTGCAGATGACGACATCACTGATGACGTGGACTGCTTTGTCCAGAGCGGCCTCTTCTGGGAGTGAGTCATGCTCATTTGATTTCATTTTAGTAAAGGATCACCGTGGAACTTTTCTGCTGGGGGTTAGCCTAGTCCTTTCCATGGAGACTGAACATTACAGATATTGCATTTTTTCAAAAACTGATGTTTTGTTTAGTTTGTAAAAACATGCATTAAAAATTGAATTGAAATGAAAATAGAATGTTGTGTGTTGCGTTCTAATATATATGTTGTGTTCCAGAGTGTTCAGAGGAGCGGCGCAGTCCTGCAAATCCACAAAGACCCTCAACTCCTATTTTGAGGCCTGTGACGCTGGAGCAGAGCCTGGGTCTGGAGACCATCTGGGCACCTGGCTCTCCATCTCCACCTACAACTGAACTTCTGCTCCTCTGGCTCTCCAGCTCCTTTTTAAATAAAAAAAATAAATAATATCATTAAAATAAAAAATAATAAAAAGGTATATTATATATTTTGGAACATTTTGGTGTTCTGTATGAAAACTGTATGAAGCCCGTGCATGATGATAATACAAAAAGAAAGTGTGTTGTGCGCTGTAATAGAAGGTGTCTACACTTGAACATCTGCTCGTCTCCACCTACTGAAGCCCGGAGCAAATACTTCGCTCAGATAAAAGTTGTAAGAGTGAAAAGGTCTGCAGTCATTGAATGATCTTCATGTTTAAGTGGGGTAACTGTAAATCAGGGGTGTCAAACTCATTCTGGTCCGGGGGCCGTAACCAACCGACTCTGATCCCAAAGGGGCCAGATCAGAAAACTCATGACAAATATACCCCAAAAACAGCAATAAATCCAAATGTTTGTTCAGAGAAACACGTCTTTTTTATTTGATGAACTCTTTCTTTTACAAAGTGTTATAATATCATGAACAACCTGAAACTTTAAAGGTCCCATGCAGTGTTGTATAAAGTACTGGAAAATCAAACTCAAGTAAAAGTATAGGTTCCCCTCCCAAAAATGACTTTGGTAAAAGTCGAAGTCACTGACTGAAATGTTACTTGAGTAAAAGTCTTAAAGTATCTGGAACTTCTTGTACTTAAGTATGACAAGTAATGTAAAAATAAATGTACTCAAGTAATGTAATTAAAAGTACAAGTAAAAGTATCAAGCAAAGGCAGTCTGAATTTAATATTTTTTAATGCCCCCCCCAAACCTTTTTTTTTTTTTTTTTAATAACAGTGCCGAATATAAGGCATACATAACACCATTGAAGGAGTGTTTTTGGAGGAAGAGGGTTTTTTGCAATTGGGTGCTTAATTCTACTGTAAAACACCATGTTGGGCTCACCCATGGTAGTTTTGTGTCATATGGAGACTGTCGAAGATATTGGGTTTGGTGATATCCATGAAACGCCGTCCTATGAGCAAGTAAATGCAGGCACAAAATACGTTATTTGTAATTCCATCAGGGATGTTGTTTGATTAAACTAGCTGCATGAAACCAACAGGTGTAGGCTGATTGTCATGCGCAAGTAGCGAACAAGCCCAGGCACGTCCTGACTTCCTTGCAGTCAGTAGAGGTTTTTTTGTAACGAGTAACTAAACGGCACATTGAAAATGTATTGGAGTAAAAGTATGCAATTAAATTCGGAAATGTAGTGAAGTAAAAGTAAAAGTTATCTTTTTTTTTTAAACTCAAGTAAAGTACAAAGTCTCCCAAAATGTACTTAAGTACAGTAGTGATGTCGGAAAGTGTTTATTATTTGTACTTTATTATGGTGAGCTAAGGATTGTGATGTCACTTCCTTTTCTGTGCGTATCCCCAGTTGTAGCGAACTCACTATTACAATGCTTGCGGATTGTGTGCGTTCATGACCCGAAGTAAGTTTAAATGTTTATTTTAGAGCCAATAGCCCGCTGATGTTTGTATAAGCATGACTATGTTATGTCGCATCACTGTTTTGTGTTCTTTGGGCTACTTTTGAGTCATCTTTATTGTGGGTTTGTCGTTGATTGGGAACTGATAACTTGTCGTGGTTCAGTGTATTTGTTCCGAGCCTTGCGCCATGTTTCTCGAGACCAAATATTGTATTTCTGTCCTTGTTTCAATCAATCAATCAAACATTTATAAGGCGCTTTTCATACAAAATTGTAGCACAAAGCGCTACTTGTTTGCCTCGTTGTGTCCCGTTTACCTGCCCGCATGCGTAATTACTTGGTACCGCCGTAAGCCACGAGGCTCTCACCACCTGTGCGCATAGGCTGTAATTGCGGTCTGCCTCCATAAGAGGGAGCCAGAGACTACCGAATCTTTTGTAGTTTTGACTGTAATTTGATATCTGATCATTGAAATAGTTACCATTTTGGGAGTTTGTTGAAGTAATATATTTGAGAGATATTCCACAATGTTTATGGCTATCTTTGCCAATTGTATAATTTCGAATATTAATGTCCCTTGTATTTTGTTTCTTTTTCAGACCACACACACACCCATACATACATATGCATATTCACCCCGCAATGGGAATTCAGTTTCAAGATTAAAGGTTGCTAACAACAAGTCTCTCCGTGCCCTTCTCTCTGACCGGAGCTCTGTCAAAAGAAGTTCTCAGACCAGTATTCCCCCTTCAGAGTGTCCCACTCTATCACATGGTCCTTCGAGCCGGATATTGAGAGCTTCTGGAGACAATATGGATATGGAACAACCATCTGCAGATTCAGCAGTGCGTTCTAGACCCCAGCGGGAGAGACAGCTACCAGCATACCTTGATCAGTATGAAGTTGGATACACACCAGGACATTTTACCTCTACAGCCGAGGGTTTTGGAGCAACTGCCGTTCCACCCTCACCACCAATTGAGAGAGCACTGTCCTGCAAATCCTCGGTGCCGTCTCATCATAGCTCTCGTCATAGCAGACTGAGGTCCCAAGTAGGTGCCAACTCACCCTTCGAGAGGTCCGTCACTGATGGGCTGTCCGAGCTACAGAGTGCCATGTTGGAGGAGCAGGTGAAGCGCATGGAACTTGCAGAAATACAGAGGCGGATTACGGAGCAGACGCTAGTGGATGAGCAATGCAGTCGTCTAGATAAAGAAGCTAGAGACGCCCTTTACGAGAAAGAGGAACTTCTCAAAGAGCACGAGCGGCAGAGACGTCGACTGGAGGAGAAAGCAGAGATGGCATTGAAGTCTAAAGAGGCTCTTACCAGACACCAAATGCTGCAGCAGCGACTGAAAGAGAAAGAGATGGAACTGGTGCAAGCAGCTCTCATCACATCTTTCCTAACAGGAGACGGGATTAAAAGTCCTCCATCCTCCAGACCCCTCAGTGAATGCGAGTACGGTCTTAGGTCTTCTATGACTGATAAGCCTCTACCAGATCAATCCACTCCATCCCTCCAGGCTCCACGACCAGTTTCTACTGCTGCTTCAGCAATACGTGCTGAGACTGCTCCCCAAGTAAGAGTTTCTGCTACTACTCGTATGCTGTCCCAGCCACAGCCAACTATGCTTCCTCCATCTACTGCCGTTCCTACACCAGCTCGACCACCACAACGAAGCTACATCATGGGTGCAGTAGCTCCTCGTCCTCCACCACCGTCCATAGCCCAGCCTGCGGTCTACAGCCAAGCCCAGGCCCAATACGTCCCTCCACCCTTTCCTCAACAGCCAGTGCCACAGGCTGCCAACATGCCTTATCTTCATCCTGCTATGCCACCATTACCACCCCAGGTGACATCGCCAGGCACAGACCTTATGGAACTTTTAGTTGCCACTTCCTATGGCCTTCCGAGACCAACTCTACCTCGCTTTACCTCAGGTAAAGAGTCGGACTTTGCCCTACTCAAGATGGCTTTAGACAATCTGCTCAACACCCATACCCACCTTACAGAACAGTTCAAATATCAAGTACTCCTCGATCATTTGAAGCTGCCAAGTGCTTACAAGTTAGCTCAAGCCTACATGCATGACCCTCAACCATACACCTCAGCCCTTCAAGCCCTCCAAGATAAATATGGCCAACCACGTCAGCTCGTGCAGAGTGAGCTAGGTACCATCTTAAACTCACCTCCCGTTAAATCTGGAGACCCAGAAGCATTTGACAACTTTGCCCTTTCAGTACAGGCTCTAGTGGGCATGCTTCATTCCCTTGAGGGTGAGAATGGTTACGAACTACGCTGCGGTTCTCACGTCGACAGGCTGCTCAGCAAGCTTCCTGCCAACTATCGAGATGGGTTTGTTGAGTACAGCATCAATCAAGGCATCCTGAGGACAGGCACCGATCAGACTTATACACTCAGTGACTTTTCTTCTTGGCTGCAGTTAAAGTCTCAAGCGAAGCGCATTTCATCCAGAGCAGCACTCATGTTCCAAGACCAGACCAAGTTGGTCAGGACATCCAAGAAACCTCAAGCTCCTTCCTCCAATGTGTTCTACAACACAGAAAGCCAGGTGAAGACAACTTCTTCAGATTCTGTTCCCAGCACTAAGTCATCCAAAGCCAAAGCGAGTATGAAGCCTTACTGTCCGTATTGTGACACCCGAGATAATTACCTCAGCCTGTGTCCCAAGTTCAAATCACTTAACCCATCTGAGATCTTAGCGTGGATTAAAGACAGAGGATGCTGGAAGTGTGGTAGGAACCATACTCCTGATGCATGCACACTAAAGAAGCCCTGCCAAGTGTGTAAGCAACAACACCTCACTGTGCTCCACGAAGTATGCAACAAAGATGCTAAGGTGCTAATGGTTAGTGCTGCTTCTAATACCATCTATGTTGACCGTCCGAGTCGTCCGCAGAAAGTCATGTTGAAGTTGGTCAAGGTTCTTCTTTACAATGGAGAGCACTCATTAGAAGCATTTGCCATTCTCGACGATGGATCAGAGAGGACGCTCATTCTTCCCTCAGCAGTTCGAGACCTCCATTTAACCAAAGAGCCAGAAAATCTGCCTCTGCGTACTGTCCGCCATGAAGTGATCCAGCTACAAGGGGCTGCGGTTACATTTGACATTTCTCCAGTTCATGCACCCAAGCAAAGGTATACCATCCATCATGCCTTTACCGCCAATGAGCTGAGTCTGTCTGAACACAGCTATCCGGTCAAGTCACTTATGTGCAAGTACTCCCACCTTCAAAGCCTTCCACTTCCGATGGTCGACAAAGTCCAACCGCTTCTGCTCATAGGCTCCGACTTCCCACACCTACTCCTTCCCAAACAACCTATCAGAGTTGGTCCTCCTGGGAGTCCTATAGCAGTGCGTACTGCTCTTGGGTGGACATTGCAGGGCCCCGCCAACCTGAATCTTTCAGGTGAACACTCTCACTGCTACTTCACTATGTCTCCCAACTCAGAGTTACAGCGAAATGTTGAACGTTTGTGGGAAGTTGATATAGCACCCTATGCCAACTCTAAGACTGCTACACGCTCCAAAGAAGACCAGCAGGCCCTGGAACTACTAGAACAGCGGACAGTCAAAGTAGAAGTAGATGGAGTTACTAGGTACGCTACGCCACTGTTGAGACGTAATGCGAGTCCCAAGCTCTGGGCTCCAAAGAACACTCTGCTTCCCCAACTACGGAGTACAGAACGCCGTCTAGCTAAGGACACTACTCTAGCCAACACATACTGCCAAGAGATGGGAAACCTTGAGCAGTTGGGATACGCCAAACCTCTGCCACCCGAGATAGTAGACAGTTCCACAGAGTCCTGGTATATGCCACACCATGTTGTCCATCATAATGGAAAGGCGAGGATAGTCTACAACTGTTCCTACCAGCACAACGGCCAAAGTCTCAACAACCAACTCCTACCCGGTCCAACCTTAGGCCCTACTCTGCTCGGCGTACTTCTTCGTTTCCGAGAGCACACAGTTGCTATCAGTGGCGACATCAGAGCGATGTTTCATCAAGTTCGCCTGTTACCAGAAGACAAGCCTCTTCTCCGTTTTCTTTGGAGGAGTATGAAGAGAGAGCAGGAGCCGACTGTGTACGAGTGGCAGGTGTTACCCTTCGGGACGACTTGTAGTCCATGCTGCGCCACATACGCCCTCCAAAGGCATGTGAAAGACAACAGCAGTGGTCATGAGGACATCCTATATCTTTTGGAGACTGCTTTCTATGTTGACAACTGTTTAACCAGTGCCGCAAGTGCTGAAGAAGCAAAGACCATTATCGACAGGATGCGGAAACTGCTTTCAGCTGGTGGCTTTGACATAAGGCAGTGGGCCAGCAACAACCCCACAGTTATTGAACACCTTCCAGCAGAAGCAAAGGCCGCAAGCACTGAAATGTGGCTTTCTCAGTACCACCAAGATCCGGAGGAGCCTGCTTTAGGCCTCCGCTGGAACTGCCTCACTGATCATATTGGATACCGCCACCGACCAGTGGAGTACTCACAGCCCACTCTGAGGAACATCTACAAGGTGATGGCAACACAGTATGATCCTCTCGGATACCTTATTCCATTCACCACTCGAGCGAAGATTCTCATCCAAGACTTGTGGCGAGTGGGAGTTGGTTGGGATGAGAGAATCCAACCAGAGACTCTACTGGATGTCTGGACTATATGGGAGAGTGAACTCAGCTATCTCCCCCAAGTGGAAATCCCCAGATGTTATGTTCCACCAGAAGCAGATTCTGAGTACTCCAAGAAAGAAGCTCACGTCTTTTGCGATGCTTCTGAGCGAGCCTACGGAGCAGTCGCCTATCTCCGTACCCAAGACAGCCGAGGAAAAATCCATGTTGCATTCCTGATGGCCCGGTCCCGAGTGAGCCCCCGCAAGCAGCTATCCATACCGCGCCTGGAACTGTGTGCAGCTCTAGCCGGAGCCCAGCTGGCTAAGGTCGCCATGACAGAGCTATCCCTTACTCCCCAGCACATCACATTATGGAGTGACTCCACAACCGTGCTAACATGGCTCAAGTCCGACTCGTGTCGTTACAAGGTCTTCGTGGGAACTCGAGTTTCAGAAATTCAGGAACTCACTGAGGGCTCAACCTGGCGGTATGTTTGTACCTCGGATAATCCAGCCGATGACCTAACTCGAGGTAAAACTTTGCTCGAAATCAGTCAGCCAAACCGGTGGAACCAAGGTCCACCATTTCTCAAACTACGTCCCGACTCCTGGCCAGTGCTTCAGTTGGAAGAAGCCCAAGAAGCAGACGAAGATGAGCTTCGCAAGGCAGTGTTCTGTGGTGCCACCGCTTGCTCTCCAACCACGATGCATACGTCTGACATAGACAGCTGGGACATTCTCATCAAGACCACCCATGAGAGCCTTCACGGGGCGGCCAATGATCAGAGCAGTCCCACAATGACAGCAGCCGAAGCCCTGGCAGCAGAGCTACATGTACTCAGACAATCCCAGCGTGAGTCCTTCCCGGACGAAGTGGAAACCCTTGCTGCCGGCATGACCATCTCAAGGCAGAGTCGCTTGCTCATGCTTGCTCCAGAGTATGATGAAGTTGCTGGGCTTGTGAGAGTAGGAGGCAGGCTTCGCAGAGCAGAGGATTTGGAACCAGATGCTATCCATCCCATCATCCTGGATCCGAAGCATCACGTCACCAAGCTTCTCATCAAGAAGTACGACAGTGAGCTGCTTCATCCTGGTCCAGAGCGAGTCTTCGCGGAGATAAGGCGAAGATATTGGATCCTCCGTGGAAGAGAATCCATAAAACGCCACCAGTCCAGCTGCGTCGAATGTCAGAAGTGGCGTGCTACTCCAGTGGTCCCGCGGATGGCAGACTTACCTCCCGCCAGACTCCGATTGTACAAGCCACCTTTCTGGTCGACTGGCATCGACTGCTTTGGGCCCTACAACGTCAAGGTGGGACGCCGCACAGAGAAACGGTGGGGTCTCATTTTCAAGTGTATGACTACAAGTTGTGTGCACTTAGAACTACTGGAGAGTATAGACACTGATGCCTTCCTTCTGGCCCTCCGCCGCTTCATCGCTCGTCGCGGTAAACCATTTGAGATCCTGGCTGACCGAGGGACCAACTTCCGAGGTGGAGCTGCAGAGCTGCAGGCCAACCTTACCGCCCTAGAAACTCCTCTCCAAGAACAGCTAGCGGTACAGAAGATTGAGTTCCGTTTCAACCCTCCTGGTTCTCCACACTTTGGGGGGACTTGGGAACGAGAGATTAAGTCGATTAAGGCTGCTCTCCGAGTCGTCCTCCAGGACCACACCGTCGCTGAACCTGTGCTCCAGACTGTGCTGATAGAAGCAGAGGGAATCCTCAACGCTAAGCCACTCGGGTACATCTCCTCCGACGCTGCGGACCCTGATCCTGTCACGCCGAATCTACTGCTGATGGGACGACGCGATGCATCACTCCCGCAGGCGGTCTATGCTTCCAGTGACCTTCTCAGCAGGAGAAGATGGCGCCACAGTCAGATCCTGGCAGACCATTTCTGGGCCAACTTCATCCGTCGTCACCTTCCAGACCTTCAGAAGAGGATGAAGTGGCACAAGGACACCGACAACCTGACCACTGGCCAAGTGGTGATGGTTGTCGATTCCCAACTACCTAGAGCCCACTGGCCGATTGGCAGGGTTGTGAAAACCTGTCCAGGCTCAGATGGACGAGTCAGGGCAGCGGAAGTGAGGATCAAGGGTCAGACCTACCTGCGTCCTGTTGTGAGTCTTGTGCGACTGCCAGCCTGGGAGGACGAAGAGGACACTGACTAAGATTGACTTTCCTTTTGTGGTCAAATTTATTGCTAAATTCGGGGGCGGCTGTGTCGGAAAGTGTTTATTATTTGTACTTTATTATGGTGAGCTAAGGATTGTGATGTCACTTCCTTTTCTGTGCGTATCCCCAGTTGTAGCGAACTCACTATTACAATGCTTGCGGATTGTGTGCGTTCATGACCCGAAGTAAGTTTAAATGTTTATTTTAGAGCCAATAGCCCGCTGATGTTTGTATAAGCATGACTATGTTATGTCGCATCACTGTTTTGTGTTCTTTGGGCTACTTTTGAGTCATCTTTATTGTGGGTTTGTCGTTGATTGGGAACTGATAATTTGTCGTGGTTCAGTGTATTTGTTCCGAGCCTTGCGCCATGTTTCTCGAGACCAAATATTGTATTTCTGTCCTTGTTTCAATCAATCAATCAAACATTTATAAGGCGCTTTTCATACAAAATTGTAGCACAAAGCGCTACTTGTTTGCCTCGTTGTGTCCCGTTTACCTGCCCGCATGCGTAATTACTTGGTACCGCCGTAAGCCACGAGGCTCTCACCACCTGTGCGCATAGGCTGTAATTGCGGTCTGCCTCCATAAGAGGGAGCCAGAGACTACCGAATCTTTTGTAGTTTTGACTGTAATTTGATATCTGATCATTGAAATAGTTACCATTTTGGGAGTTTGTTGAAGTAATATATTTGAGAGATATTCCACAATGTTTATGGCTATCTTTGCCAATTGTATAATTTCGAATATTAATGTCCCTTGTATTTTGTTTCTTTTTCAGACCACACACACACCCATACATACATATGCATATTCACCCCGCAATGGGAATTCAGTTTCAAGATTAAAGGTTGCTAACAACAAGTCTCTCCGTGCCCTTCTCTCTGACCGGAGCTCTGTCAAAAGAAGTTCTCAGACCAGTATTCCCCCTTCAGAGTGTCCCACTCTATCACAAGTGAAGTATTATTACTTTGTTACTATACAACACTGGTCCCATGGCATGAAATTTTCACTTTCTGAGGTTTTTGAACGTTAATGTGAGCTCCCCTACCCTGTTTAGGCCCCCCCCAATGGCTAAAAGTTGCGTAATGTCTAAACTGAGCATTTGCGATCCTTTTCTGCGTTTGAAAAAAACACAGCTCAAATGGGCGATTCTGGACAAGGCACCTTATTGACGTCAGATCGAAAAAAGAAATGCAAATTCAGTTCCACCACCGTCTGGATCTCCACCTCCTGTCTCTGGAAATCACGCCCAGAGAGTTTGGACCGCGGAGGAGCTACGCAATGCGAAATGCGTTTTTTTATTTGCCTGGAGGCACGTGCAAGTGTTTCTAGGCTTGGAAGTCCTTTACCCGACCCTCTGGACCTCTGAAACAGCAGTGGTTTAATTTTATTTTATGTGGAAATTTGTTTTTTTTCATTGAAAAGGCTGTCCTTTCCTCCTTCGCGCTTACATACGCGGAAGTGGGGCCAGGCACAGCGCACCGCTAAAACAAGGAAACGCGGCCCCCCCCCCCCCCCACCCACTCCTCTAACCAATCTGTGTCCTTCTCATTTGCATTCAAGCAACAAGGCGCAGAATGAGTTGTTCAGACAGAGAGATTATGACTCTGACTCTGTACATGTGTCTTCTCATGCACTAAGTGTTGATTTTGAAGAAGGATTCATTTACAGTATTAGGGAACCATTAAGGAGCCATATAAAAGCATCAAGAAGTACCATGTCATGGGATCTTTAAGAAAAATGCAATTTCCACACAAAGCTTTAACATT
This sequence comes from Paratrypauchen microcephalus, assembly GCA_036785185.1. Lineage (NCBI taxonomy): Eukaryota > Metazoa > Chordata > Actinopteri > Gobiiformes > Gobiidae > Paratrypauchen > Paratrypauchen microcephalus. The sequence continues at coordinate 865,263 of JAVJIX010000134.1, read as the reverse complement.
AACTTGTCTGCATTTCACAGAAGTAAGTCATGCTTTCTTTTTACTCCTGAAACTTGGCATCTTTTATCTGCACAAGTGCATCACAGAGGTGTGGACTCGAGTTATGTGACTTCGACTCGAGTCAGACTCGAGTCACGAATTTGATAACTTTAGACTCGACTCGCCAAAATGTACAAACACTTGCAACTCGACTTGGACTTCAATATCAATAACTCGTGACTTCACTTGGACTTCGGCCTTTTGACTTGTGATGACTTGCTACG
>JAVJIX010000134.1:802500-860000 GCA_036785185.1 Paratrypauchen microcephalus | reverse complement strand
TTTTAATTGTGTTGATTTTATATTTATTTGTTGTCTGGTGAGTCGTATTGTGTTTCTAATTGTTTTAACATTTTATCTGTGTTGACCTTATATGGAGTTAATGTGATTAACTAAAATTCAGGAGCAGGACCACGCCTCAACCACCTTCTCCTCCTCACCAGCGAATCACAGTTCACCATAACCACACCTCTAATTTCCCGGAGCCATTTATAGCCACTCATCCCTTCATTCCAGTTCGTCTCGGTTATCTCGACCCCTCCCTCCCACCCCTATCTCGTTTGTCTTTCAGCCACAAGACATCTCCTAAAGGGGGGGTCCCGTTCCGCTGGGCCAATCGAAGATTGAGACGGAGCCCCCACCCACTGTCTCAACCCAGCCATCACCACCTATTCACCGAGACATCCACTATCATTCAATAATAAACATCTTCACTGCATTATGTTGATGGCGTGGTCCTAGCTAGTGAAATTTAATTGTCGTCTTGTGAGTTGTATTGTGTGGGCCTCTTGGCCAGGACTCCCTTGAAAAAGAAATCTTTGAATCTCAATGGGACTTTTTTTCCTGGTTAAATAAAGGTAAATAAATAAATAAATTTAAAAAATTTCCAAATGTTAACATAATGATCCAAGGGTATCATAGATTACAACAATATAGCAAACACAAGCACAACAGATCTGCTTTACAGTGACTTTGTGTAGCCTGTGAAATTGGCTGTCCAAAAATATGTCTTGCCCATTGGTCAAATTAGTCAAAATCAGCCGCTCATTTTGTCCACGTGCTGCACTGTGTGTAACCATAGTCATACACACTTATTGTACATACTCGTTTCCCCCAGAATAGTTGTACACTTACTAAATTTTCTGTTTTTACTCCATCTTGTATCTTTATTATATTAGGGTGACCAGATTTTCAAAATAAGAAAATTGGGAAATGAATGTGTTACGAAAATTGGTTTGCACAAACATGTGAGTCAGTAGTCAAAGTTACTTTGTGTTTTGGTCATTTTTAAGCAGCTTTTCTGCATTTTACCTAAACAAATGACAATTTATGCCTCTCTTTATTTATTTATTTTTTCTTTACTTTACTTCTCTTTTTAACAGGGATCAGATTGGTGAAAAATAGGGACACCTGGGACATTTCTTGTATAAAACTGGAACAAATCAATGGTTTTGGATAAATCTGCTGGGAGAGGAGACACAGGGCTTAAAACTGGGACTGTCCGGGAAAAATAGGGATGTCTGGTCACCCTAAATTATATTCAAGGTATAAACAAATTAAAATTTAAAACTGAGATGGCTGATAATAATAAAAATGAATAGAGTGTCAAATCATTGTATAAATCTGTTGGGCCAGGGGACACAGGGCTCATACTGGGACTATCCCAGGTAAAAAGAACATTTTGTCCCATTTCTTTACTGTTCTTGGACTTTGTGTAGCAACATTCAAATTCCCCCAGTGTGGGACCAAGACAAGGTCTTGTATCTTATCTTACAATTGGACTAAACCATGAAACCCGTGCTAAGTAAGGACTAAAAGTAGCATCAAATATCATCAAATATCATCAGCATCCCAACAATAATCAGGGAAAGCCCAACATACAGCTCATTTCGATCCCAGCTCAAACATTTTCTCTTAAAGGGATATGCCACCCCCAGGTCAAATTTGGGCATCTCCCCACAGTCCAGAGACTAAAATAAGTGGTGGAAAGTGTTTTCCTGCTCACCCAGCCATTGTCCGAGTCTGTCGCCACTGACCGCCGCGGTATCTGCAGCTCCTCCGCCTTAGACTGGAGTCTAACGTCGCCAGAGAAAGATTTCAGCCAAAAGGAATTAATTTGCTCGATGCGTTTCCCAATTACTTTGTGTGTAGTGCGCATTCATATCGAGTGCAAATAAATGTGCAAATCAACACGGAGAGCTTGACTTGGTCATTTTGGGTGGGAACTATTTTCCAGTGCGTAAGAATACAGCCGTATCACGCAGCACGCTGCCAGGGGAATCCCTGTTACGCACCAGGAAGGGAGTTCCCCTGTTGCACAACGTGGTGCGTGATACGGCTGTATTCAGGGATGAAAGTGGCCAATCATGAAAAAAGCGGAAAGAAAAAAAAAAAAAAAATTACCCTGTGGCTGAAAAAAAAGCGGAGATCCGCTAAAAAACGGAACTCTTTCATCCCTGTGTATTCTTCCGCACTGGAAAATAGTTCCCACCCAAAATGACCAAGTCAAGCTCTCCGTGTTGATTTGCACATTTATTTGCACTCGATATGAATGCGCACTACACACAAAGTAATTGGGAAACGCATCGAGCAAATTAATTCCTTTTGGCCGAAATCTTTCTCTGGCGACGTTAGACTCCAGTCTAAGGCGGAGGAGCAGCAGATACCGCTGCGGTCAGTGGCGACAGACTCGGACAATGGCTGGGTGAGCAGGAAAACACTTTCCACTACTTATTTTAGTCTCTGGACTGTGGGGAGATGCCCAAATTTGACCTGGGGGTGGCATATCCCTTTAACAAACCAGACCTGTCAGCACTAAACTACTGCCGCTGCCATCTTGTGTTCACCCTTGCATGTTTTTTATTGTTTAATATTTTACTCTTTTTTGTATTAATGTTCTTTTAACTCTGTCTTGTATTGCTTTTATCCTGCATTTTCCTTTTAACTTGTGCCCCTTGTTTTGCCACTGCCACTGCTCATTTTACTGATTCTTATACTTTTAATCCTTGCCTGCAACTTAATATGTATTTTATTGATGTATAACAATTATTGCACTTTTTCCAGGGAGCCATGTGTCCACCAGGCATCGGACAACAGATGAAAACTAGCCTTTTGGCTAATTCTGGCATGTTATACAGTAATTGTTGGTCAATATGCACTGTCCGTTATAAATAAATAAATAAATAAAAATAAAATAAATAAACAGGGATAAACCACCTCAAAAATCAGGACTAAATCTAAAAACAGAACTAAACCACGACTACCTGGAACCAACTCTAGCCAAGACAGGAAGAACAGGTCTACACTCGGTCTAAGTTAAAATTTAATATGTCTCAATCAGAACTTAAGTCTGACTAAAGTACTTATCAGAGTGCATACTGTAATATTGCATTTAACTACATTTAACTACATTTAACTGCATTTTAACCAGTCAAAAGTCGCGTGTCTCGTTAAAGCCCACTCCGCCTACATTTCCCATCATCCTTTTGTTTAAGGAAGCCCTGTCATCGCTCTGACCAATCACATCGCAGCGCCTCGAAAATCCGCTCCGTGATTGGCTGTTTTGTGTTTGCTCTCCCGTGATGCCTCGCGCGGCGCTTCGGAATTCAAATGTAGCCGGCCAATCAGCGTGCGCGTAACGACACAGGCAGCATTTTAAACTTCTGCGTGAGACTGTTGTCAAAAGACGGGCTAACGCTACGGGTGCACACTCCCGGAGAGGCTAGAAAGTACAAGTTTTAATAATAGCAGGAGAGTTTTAGAGTTAGACTAGTTTTGATTCGTGTTTGGATGTGATTTTCTGTTTTTTAATTGGCGTTTATGAGGACTTCGGAGACGACTTTGGCTTTTACGCGTTGCTTGGTAAGGGTCTGCGTCAGGCTAAACGCGCATTCACCACGTAACCACGTTACGATAAGGTTTTTACAGTTTTTTTATTAGTAGTAAAAAGGAGAAACAAGGGTAGTTTCGAGATGAGCGCAGGCGTCGCGAAGCCCAATCCAGCAGCCGCAAATGGCGACCCCAAATCGGCTCCGCTCAAAGAGATCCCCGACATCCTGGTGGACCCCCGGACCATGCGCCGCTATTCCAGAGGCCGGTTCCTGGGCAAGGGAGGCTTCGCCAAGTGCTTCGAGATCACGGACCTGGAGAGCAAGCAGGTGTTCGCTGGCAAGATCGTGCCCAAAGCCCTGATCCTGAAGCCGCACCAGCGGGAGAAGATGAGCTCTGAGATCGCCATCCACAAGAGCCTGAACCATCCGAACGTGGTGGGCTTCCATGGGTTCTTCGAGGATGACCACTTTGTGTTCGTGGTGCTGGAGCTGTGCAGGAGGCGGGTGAGTGGCGAGGGCGCACGGGCAGGGCACTTGTTTGGAAAGGGCCAACGGTTGCCATGACCAGGCCCTGTTCAGTTGTCTCCTCTTCTTGTCTCTTATCTCACATGTTTGCACTGGCTTTTTATTTGTTCTTTCACATTTGACAGTATTAGACAAAATCATTACAACAAAATGTCCATCTTTCAAGTTCCACGGTATTTAGCTATTTATTGAAATTACACAGGAAATGTCATTAATAAAATACAGCTTTTAAAAAAAAAAAATTACTAACCGTTACTATTTTAAAGCACTGAAAGTTCTGTTCAAGTTCTTTCGTTGACTGTTTTGTGGCAAAGTGACGGCTGATATGATATTCTTTCAAAACCGCTACAGTCTCTTGGCATATCGGGCATACAGCAGCTGATAAGTATTCTGTGAAAAAATATTTACTTGTCCACTCCTTATTAAAGGGATATGCCACCCCCAGGTCAAATTTGGGCATCTCCCCACAGTCCAGAGACTAAAATAAGTGGTGGAAAGCGTTTTCCTGCTCACCCAGCCATTGTCCGAGTCTGTCGGCACTGACCGCCGCGGTATCTGCAGCTACTCCGCCTGAGACTGGAGTCTAACGTCGCCAGAGAAAGATTTCGGCCAAAAGGAATTAATTTGCTCGATGCGTTTCCCAATTACTTTATGTGTAGTGCGCATTCATATCGAGTGCAAATAAATGTGCAAATCAACACGGAGAACTTGACTTGGTCATTTTGGGTGGGAACTATTTTTCAGTGCGGAAAAACAGAGCCGAAGCACACACCACGCTGACAGGGGAATCCCTGTTACGCACCAGGAAGGGAGTTCCTCTGTTACGCAGCGTGGTGCGTGCTTCGGCTGTGTTTTTCCGCACTAAAAAAAATGACACTGGCTGCGTCGCCAGAAAAACGCTTTCCATCACTTATTTTAGTCTCTGGACTGTGGGGAGATGCCCAAGTTTGACCTGGGGGTGGCATATATCCCTTTAAAGGCTTCCCTTCACACCAGTTAATTGGATCGTAGCTTACATTTTGGGTTCACCGTGGAAACCAGGACACCTTCATGTTTCCCTCTGCACAGTGGGAGGAGACTGGATTGCCAAGAGAGCCATACAGATCCTTTTTCCTGAACCACCTGAAATTATGTTCCTTGCTCATAAAATGACACCAATAAAGACATGACCAAAGAAATGTTTAATAGAGATGGGGACATGTCTGATTTGGTGTTTTTCCAATGAAAGTTTGACCCTGGTTCAAAGGTGGTTCTTTTGCGTTCTAGTCCCTGCTGGAGCTGCACAAGCGCCGTAAGGCCGTGACAGAACCTGAGGCCAGATACTTCATGATGCAGCTACTGAAGGGCGTCCAGTACCTCCACAACAACCGCATCATCCACAGAGACCTCAAGCTCGGAAACATCTTCCTCAACGATGACATGGACCTCAAAATTGGTAAGTGCCTCGCCCGCTCTGCGTAAACGTGCTTCTTCCCATGACATGGTACTTCTTGATGCTTTTATATGGCTCCTTAATGGTTCCCTAATACTGTAAATGAATCCTTCTTCAAAATCAACACTCAGTGCATGAGAAACGGAGATAAGATGAGAAAGAGTCATTTTTCTCACTCTGAAAACACTATAATGGGCGTTGTTGCTTGAATGCATAATGAGGAGAAAAGAGCTGGCCAATAGTAGAGGGTGGGGGCGTGGCCAAACTCCGCTCTCGGCTCTGAGCCCTCAGCTGATCCATTTCCGTGTTTTTGCACGGGGGGAGAGATTTGAAGCGTTCCATTGAAAAATAAACACATTTCCACAGAAAATAAAATTAAACCACTGCTGTTCAAAGGTCCAGAGGCTCAGATAAAGGACTTCCGAGCCTAGAAACACTCGGACGTGCCTCCAGGCAAATAAAAAAATGCATTTCGCATTGCCTAGCGCATTCGCAGTCCAAACTCTCTGGGCGTGATTTACAGAGACGCTGAGTACAGACAGACGGGGGTGGAACTGCATTTGCATTTCTTTTTTCGATCTGACGTCAATAAGTTTCCTTGTTCAAAATCGCCCGTTTGAGCTCCGATTTTTTTTTTTTTGTAACGCAGAAAAGGATCGCAAATGCTCAGTTTAGACATTTCGCAACTTTTAACCATGGGGGGGGGGGCTAAACAGGGTAGGGGAGCTCACATTAACGTTCAAAAACCTCAGAAAGTGAACATTTCATGCCATGGGACCTTTAAATTCTGAGATAACGTTTTATACAGACTGAAAATCATGCAAAATGAATTTTTGAATGTCTTTTATTTTCATAATGTGTTTTGACTCCATAAAGCTAACTTATTTTATTCACAAAACCCCTGTGAGAAGGTTTAGATGAAAAACAAAAAAACACAAGGATGATAAATCACCGTGTCACTCTTAATCTGCATTTCACATGGCTCCCATATCACCACATATACTTCAGGTTTGGGGGCCATTTTGTGTATTGCCAAGAAAAGGAACTGCAACACATTTTGTCAAATTACAGTAAACTTAAACATGGACAGATACAAGATGAACAACGTTTTATAACCAAGATCCCTGTACAGCCTGACCTTATTAAAGGTCCCATGGCATGAAATTTTCACTTTCTGAGCTTTTTGAACGTTAATGTGAGCTCCCCTACCCTGTTTAGGGGCCCCCCATGGCTAAAAGTTGCGAAATGTGTAAACTGAGCATTTGTGATCCTTTTCCGCATTTGAAAAAAAGGCAGCCCAAACGGGCGATTCTGAACAAGGGAAGTTTCTCACTTCACACTCAAGGAAAAATGCAAATGCAGTTCCACCGCCCGTCTGTGTTTCTCCCCACACTCAATGGAACTCACGCCCAGAGAGTTTGGACCGCGAACGAGCTACACAATGCGGAGATGTGTTTTTTTTTTTTTTTTAAATTTGCCTGGGGACACGTGTGTTTCCAGGCTCGGATGTCCTTTATCCGAGCCTTCGAACCTCTGAAACGGCAGTGGTTTAATTTTATTTTCTGTGGAAATGTGTTTATTTTTCAATGGAATGCTTCTCATCTCTTCCTCCGCGCAAAAACGCGGAAGTGGGGCCAGCGCACATCGCACCGCTAAAGAGGAAATAGTGGAGAGTTTGGCCACGCCCCCACCCACTGCACTGGCCTGTCTCTGTCCTCATTTCCATTCAAGCAACAACGCCCAGAATAAAGTGTTCCAGAGAGATATTTATGATGGTCTGTGTTCATGGGTCTTTCTCATACACTTGAGTCTTGATTTTGAAGAAGGATTCATTGACAGTACAGGGGGTCCTCGGGTTACGACGTTGTTCCGTTCTTAAAGGGATATGCCACCCCCAGGTCAAATTTGGGCATCTCCCCACAGTCCAGAGACTAAAATAAGTGGTGGAAAGCGTTTTCCTGCTCACCCAGCCATTGTCCGAGCCACGCCGCCACTGATCTGCATCCTCCGCATTCTTAGACTGGAGTCTAACGCCGCCAGAGAAAGATTTCGGCCAAAAGGAATTAATTTGCTGATGCGTTTCCCCACCACTTTGTGTGTAGTGCGCATTCATATCGAGTGCAAATAAATGCATAAATCAACACGGAGAGCTTGACTTGGTCATTTTGGGTGGGAACTATTTTCCAGTGCGTAAGAATACAGCCGTATCACGCACCACGTTGTGCAACAGGGGAACTCCCTTCCTGGTGCGTAACAGGGATTCCCCTGGCAGCGTGCTGCGTGATACGGCTGTATTCTTACGCACTGGAAAATAGTTCCCACCCAAAATGACCAAGGCAAGCTCTCCGTGTTGATTTGCACATTTATTTGCACTTGATATGAATGCGCACTACACACAAAGTAATTGGGAAACGCATCGAGCAAATTAATTCCTTTTGGCCGAAATCTTTCTCTGGCGACGTTAGACTCCAGTCTAAGGCGGAGGAGCTGCAGATACCGCGGCGGTCAGTGGCGACAGGCTCGGACAATGGCTGGGTGAGCAGGAAAACGCTTTCCACCACTTATTTTAGTCTCTGGACTGTGGGGAGATGCCCAAATTTGACCTGGGGGTGGCATATCCCTTTAAGACGCGTCATAACCCGAATTTCGTCGTAAGTCGGATTTTGAATTTGATCTTCCAACCAAAGCACCATAACCTTTCCATCTCAATACTTAGACCACTACGCTGCTTGGTTATCACTGTCGCTTTCATAGGAGCAGATCAGAGCCCACATCAGGTACTTCCGCCCACATTGGGCACGCACACGAGGCCGTCTTCTCCGCCCTACAACCACAACGGAGCGTATTCTTCTGCCGCGCGCCGTTTGTTTACGTCGCTTACCATGGTAAACCGCGTAAGACGGAATGACGCGTAATTTTTTAAATTTTATTTATTTTTATTTTTTTTATGGGGGCGCGTTCGTAACCACGAAACGTCGTAAGTCGAGACCGTCGTAACCCGAGGACCCCCAGTATTGGGGAACCATTAAGGCGCCATATAAACGAAGTACCATGTCATGGGATCTTTAAGGACAGCTCCCAGTGCTCTGCCTGAAGTGATAGAACTTTTATTTGTTTTTCAAAGCAAGGTATATAGTACTGACAAATATTGGTCGTTAATATTGGACTGATATTTTTTTTTTTTAATGGCAATATTGCCCGATACCGATGTTAAAGGCAAATTAACGTTTTTTTACAATCTGAGCCTTCTTTCGGCAATAAAACAAGTAGTTTTACTCACCCATAGCATTTTTCTGTCAATTGGAGCAGTATCGCAGAACTTATGTTGAGCCGTTCTGTTCTACTAATGATCCCGTATCCGTTAACATGGTGCTGTATCATATGCTCGGGGCATTACTTTGCGGTGTCCAAATAACACAAACTTTAGCACTTTTCAAATCATAGAAGCCCGATGTCTTAATGTAAGATTTCGTTTGAAGCAAAAGTGGCCTGTAATCCGAGATTTAGCCATAGTTTCGAGTAGATGAGGACGCCAGTGCGCATGTGCGGACTGTGCTCTCAGCTCCCGGGACCCAAACATGAAACGCAAAGCTGAAAACTATGGCTAAATCTCGGATTACAGGCCACTTTTGCTTCAAACGAATTCTTACATTAAGACATCGGGCTTCTATGATTTGAAAAGTGCTAAAGTTTGTGTTATTTGGAGACCACAAAGTAATGCCCCGAGTACTCACGCTAACGGATACGCTACAACATAACTTTTACCAAACAGCTCCAAATGACACCAACGTGCTATGGGTGAGTCAAACGACTTGTTTTATTACCGAAAGAAGGCTCAGATTGTAAAATAACGTTTACTTTTCCTTTAATGCAGATATATTGTGCATCCCTAGGATTTTTTCTAACTGGGTAAAAAAAAACATCACGTCCACACTGGGAACGGATCAGTAAAATATCACATACACATGGCAATGGAACGCTTGGTGAAAACGACGCAATACACATGCCACGCCTCTATGTGCGCTGTAAGCCCGTCCCACCGGACCGCTCTGGACTTCCGAAAGTTCTCTCTCCATTCTGCATCCACGATGACGCCATTCACAAACAAGCTACTTGTTCTTCCAGGTCTCACCCAAAATCTCCTTCTTTTGGCACGTCTAGTAACACACCGTGGCGGGTTTAAAAGAATCTGGAGCATGTTGTGCTGTCAGCGTCTCTGCTGCTCGCCTAGTTGGTATAACTGCAGTACGTTTTCTTTCAATAACGCAAGTAAACTTGGCAGTGACTGCAGCACTGCTACTACTGCTACTACTGCTACTCTGGTGTCCGCCATGGTCGCTGTCTTGTTACGAATGGATGTTGCGCACGAGACTGCTGTTTGTTCTGGCCATGTGGTTGTGACGTAGGCGTAAACTACTGGCTTTCCCAGTACCACCAGATCTAAACCATAAAACAGGACTATTCCAGGGCTAATCTAGGTCTAAACCAGGTCTAAAAGTGGACTACAAAGAATCCAAAGGAGAACGAAAAAAGCTCCAAATTTAATTTCCTAACTGAAGAGCTGTCAAAGTACCAATCTTGTATTACTACTGGTACAGATACCACAGTTTGAGAAATGCTGATCGCGGCTGCAGCTGAGCTCTGTCCCAACCTCATACAAGCCACTATTCTGTACTTTTACCATTTTATTTAAAATGCAATAAGCAGTGATGCATGTAGGATTTAGTGCCTTTTTGTTGCTATTTTATTTTATTGAAAGTTTAAAAAAAATCCAGTGTTTCAGTCACCGCAGCAGAGTCTGTGGACCATTAGTGCTATTTAAAAAGTCCTCATTTTAACATCATTCGCACGTGTCATAGATTATAATTGTATGGCCAAAACAGATTTGAAAGAATTATGCTCTTGTTTCAAATCTGGTCACGTGTTCAAAGTCATTGCACATATCCACTGCTGGAGTATTCATTTTTCCTTACAATTGGATGAAAGACCATTTCCACAAAGCACACTTTAATTTAATTTAATTTAGATAGTATTGGCCTCATTATGTATCATTTAGTAAGTATTTGTATTAGGGCTGTCAAATGATTAATTTTCTTGATCGCAACTAATCTCAGAAATTTCATAGTTAATCGTGATTTATTTTGTTTAAATGTTTCATGTTTAAAATTGATATCTTGCAGTAAGACCGTTCGAATCTAAAGTTAAACTCACAATGCAAAGTATTTCTCACCATTTTTTTTATTTCAAAAAAGTGCAGAGAAAGGAAAAAGTAACAATGAACCAGTAATAGTGCTTACTTTGAGAAATTGTAAATAAATGATTGAAGCCCGCTCGAGCTGCCTACGGATGCGTAGAAGGAACAAAATACTAGCAAACTCAAAATAGCGCGTTTAACCAACAATGAGTTTAATTAATACAACCAAATGAGCTGCATATGGAGGGTAGAATTGCGGAAAATGCTGGCAAACTCTGATCGCGATTTAAAAAATCTTCGCGATTAAAAATTGTGTTAATATTCCCAGCCCTAATTTGTATTAATCTCCCATGTTCATGGTCCAGGGGACTTTGGACTGGCCACCAAAATCGAGTTTGACGGTGAGAGGAAGAAGACTCTGTGTGGAACCCCAAACTACATCGCCCCTGAAGTGCTGTGTAAGAAGGGCCACAGCTACGAGGTGGACGTGTGGTCACTGGGCTGCATACTGTGAGTGTGGGTCAGAAAGAGGGGGAGGGAGAGAGAGAGAGAGAGAGAAAACGAAAGAGAAAACGAAAGAGAGAGAGAAAACGAAAGAGAGAGAGAAAACGAAAGAGAGAAAACGAAAGAGAGAGAAAACGAAAGAGAGAGAGAGAAAATGAGAGAGAGAAAATGAGAGAGAAAGAGAAAATGAGAGAGAGAGAGAGAGAAAATGAGAGAGAGAGAGAGATAAAACGAGAGAGAGAGAGAGATAAAACGAGAGAGAGAGAGAGATAAAACGAGAGAGGGAGAGAAAACGAAAGGGGGAGAGAGCAAACGAAAGAGAGAGGGAGAGCAAACGAAAGAGAGGGAGAGAAAACGAAAGAGAGAGGGAGAGAAAACGAAAGAGAGAGGGAGAGAAAACAAAAGAGAGAGGGAGAGAGAAAACGAGAGAGAGAGAAAACGAGAGAGAGAGAAAACGAGAGAGAACGAAAAGGGGGCTCTACTAATGCCTTTGCTGGTCCCAGGTACACGCTGCTGGTGGGCAAACCTCCATTTGAGACGTCCTGTTTGAAGGAGACCTACAACCGCATCAAAAAGAACAACTACACCATCCCCTGGGTAAATACAGACCCTCAAATGATATACACCAATGTGACGGGCAGGTCTTCTTTCTAGAGCCTGTAGTTGTGGTCACTGGGGTGCATCGGATCCTTCACACTTAAGTATAAGTTAAAGGAGAATTAAGGTTTTTTACAATCTGAGCCTTATTTCGGTAATAAAACAAGTTGTTTTACTCGCCCATAGCACTTTGGTGTCATATGGAGCACTTCAGGAGATGTTTTAGATTAGACACTTTCGTTTGAGTCAAAAGTGGCCTGTAATCCGAGATTTATCCATAATTTACAGCTTTGCGTTTCACATTTGGGTCCCGGGAGCTGAGAGCACAGCCCGCACATGCGCACTGGCCTCCTCATCTACTCAAAACTATGGATAAATCTCGGATTACAGGCCACTTTTGACTCAAACGAAACGTAGACTAAGACATTGAGCTTCTATGATTTGAAAAGTGCTAAAGTTTGTGTTATTTGGAGACCGCTCAGGGCATATTACATGCCCCGAGAACTCACATTATGGATATCGCTAATCTAAAACATCTCCTGAAGTGCTCCATATGACACCAAAGTGCTATGGGTGAGTAAAACAACTTGTTTTATTACCGAAATAAGGCTCAGATTGTAAAACGTTAATTCTCCTTAAGTTTAAACAATTCAAAAGCAAAAATCCCTTGTGGATCAATAAAGTTTTTCTAAGTCTAATGGTGTCACTGGTCAGTGAGCACACCATTTCAGAACACATTTTCTAATCATAAATTGGCAACATATCCTCTAGCAATAGTACATCTTAAACATTTGCATAATGGAGTTGTTAACTAATGGGTTATAGTTTGTTAATCTAGTTACAAGACTAATGATGATAATAGTAATAATAATAGTACATTTTAATTATGCGCCTTTCTGGACACTCAATATAATATACATTGGTGCAAATGTTCAACCCATTTACAGAAGAAAATGGGCCACGGCGTGTACGCTATTGCAAAAATGTAGTTTTTACTCCACTACTGTGCTAAAACATCATCGTCTATGAATGATCCAATTTAAGCAATTCTAAAAACAATAATAACCAAATAAGTGTCCCCAAGTTGCCCCATTCTCACTTTATAGACGCTGCAGTTGTTGAAGGTTTTCATGTTTTTTTCCCCAGCACATTAACCCTGCAGCCTCGTCCCTGATCAAACGCATGCTGCACGCAGACCCCTCCCAGAGACCCACCGTCACAGAGCTGCTCTCAGACGACTTCATGGTGTCCGGGTATGCGCCCATGCGCCTGCCCACCACATGTCTCACTGTGCCCCCCCGCTTCTCCATCGCCCCCTCCACCGTGCCCGAGCTCCAGAGACGCCCGCTCACTGCCATCAACAAGGGTAAATTGACCGCTTTTATAAGTACTTTTTAGAATATATGAAAATACTGTTTGTAACGCCATTTGTATCATATTTGACACACAACATTCTGAGACCTCTGCCCCACCCACATAATCAATATTTTTCCTGAAAAACCTGTTGCATACAATTAAAGGAATAGTGTGTAACATTTTTACCCGTTAATTACCGAAATTGAAGATACCCATTCAAAAATACATTGTTTTCAAAGCCTTCTCACTTCCATCATGAAATCAAAGTATTCTGTTAGACTTGGATATAGTCACATAAAAGGGGGATCTTCCCCATGTAGAGGCAGCCATTTTGATTACGAGAGCTCCGCCTTCGGCAAGGCTCGTGATTTTGGATAAACGACGACAAGCATGCTGCCGGATCACACGTCGTAATGGATCTAACACGTGTTTTGGACTAAATTGTTTTACTGGATTTTATTCGCTGGATCCTTACGGACAAATTGAGAGCAAGTTTATGGTGAAATACAGAGTTTGACCTGTGCAAAGCATTCTAAGGTAAGCTAAGTAACAAACCTCGTTTTGTTGCCTGGAAGAATCCATGACTCATCGCTGTACCAGCGAGTGAGTCTGGTAATGCTTGGTCCAGAATGCGCTGCAGTTGCGCGTAAACAGACAGCTAAGTGAACCAATCACAGGGATGAAAGAGTTCAGTTTTTTAGCGGATCTCCGCTTTTTTTCCAGCTGCGGGGTAATTTATTTATTTATTTTTTTAATTTTTTTACATCTGCAAATTGGTTGAGAAAGATTTTGGGTGTATATATATGTATAGTTGTGTTTAGGGTCGCCAACTGTCCCTTGAAAAACAGAACCGTCCGTATTCAGAACAAAAGTACGTGTATCTCGTATTAAACTGCGGGCCGCGCGAGCCCGTGTCTGGAGCCGCGGACCGAGCGAGTGAGCGCAGCTCTCGTAACAGCCTGTACCATTGTGTGTACACAGGTTAAACTTTATAAAACATCCTATACCTCATCCTACCTGCCCGTGCCTCACTTAACGCGTCGCTCCTCGCTTTTTCACCTGCGCCTTTTAGCGCGCATAAGCTCCTCCTCAATGCCTCTGATTAGACGAAGTGCAAAGCAAAAACAAATCCAATATATACTACTAGTACCTGTTAATAAAATGTGTACTTTTATGTACAGGTTTACTTTATTGCTAACATATAGCATATAGAAATCCAAATTTCAGAAATTTAAATTTCTGGGGGGGGGGGGGGACTTTCTGCTTTTTTCATGATTGGCCACTTTCATCCCTGCAATCAGAGATTGCGCCATCTTGATTCAAACCTGAGGAGGAACTTCCGCTGCCTAAGAGTGACTTTGCGGGCAAAGGCGGGTGCACTGACGTCACCATCTTTGAACGAATCAGAATCGCGGAGTCCGTTGTTAACCGGAGGAGCGAGAGTGGAGCGAGGGTGTCCAAATGGTATCGCGCTGTATAGGAAATACAGAGAGATATCATTTGGCTGGCCAGGTAACTCGTTTTGTGCATTTCCGTATAAAAGCCCCATGTGCTGGGGGACTGATTGTTGTGCTGGAAAATGAAATGTGAAATCAGAATCTGATTTCACAAACACACCTGGAGTTGTTTTGTTTCATTCACACATTTAACACACAAACCCTGCAGATTTAGGTTGAGTTCTTCTGTCCAACACATCCACATTGTGACGTGGTTATACAGGAAATGCTTCACTGTTTTAAACTCTGTAAACCTTCACTAGAATCAGTTGGATCATTTCAGCCCTTGTCTATTTCTACCGAGTAAGAGTAGCAGTCCTGATCCAAGATGGCGGCGCGTGAAGACGCAGCGGCCCCTCGTCCGGCCGATAGCGTAGTGTTTTCACCGTCTTTGTCTAGTCTATCTTGTTCGTCTTCAGTGTTTTCTAACAAGTACAGTAGGCAGTTCTTGCTGGACATAGGCAGAACTGGCCAGCACAACTCCCTGGACACTGTACTAGAGGAGAAGCTGGCGCGCTTCGGACTACTCCGCCGGCCTGCTGCTAATGCTGCTAACGCTGCTACACCGGACTCGCCTGCCGCCCCCCGCCCGGAGAGGAGACGCCGCAAGCGGTGTGAGAGGAGGCAGAAGCGAGGCCGGCGCGGCGGTATCAGAGCTAGGCTAACGGCTAGCCCGCACCGGCCGGCCATTCCATCCATTCTCCTCGCCAACGTGCAGTCTCTGGACAATAAAATGGACTACATCAGACTGAGGGCTGCCCAGCGCGACGTGAGGGAGTGCTGTGTTTTTGTTTTTACGGAAACATGGCTCCATGACAACATCCCGGACTCAGCGGTGCGCCTGGACGAGCTAACATGCTACCGCTCGGACCGAGCTAGCGGTGTCCCCGGAGTTAAATCCCGCGGAGGGGGTTTAATAATTTTTCTTCGGGACACTTATTGTCGGGACGCTGTGGTGGTATGTAGACACTGTTCACCCCTAGTGGAGTTTATGATTCTGAAGTGCCGGCCTTTTTATCTCCCGCGTGAAATCACGGCAATATTGCTAGTGGTTGTTTACGTCCCCCCATCACCGAACAGCGCTGATAGGAGGGAGGCACTGTATGAGTTGTATAACTCTATTAGCGAGCAACAGACTGCTCACCCGGACGGATTTTTTATCCTTGCCGGGGATTTCAATCATGCAGACCTCAAAACTGTCATGCCACAAATGCATCAGCATGTTGATTTCCCAACCAGGGGAAACAACATTTTGGACATGGTTTACACTACACACAAGGGAGCATACAAGGCTTACCCTCCCCCACATAGGCCTCTCTGACCACATCTCTGCTGTGCTCAGACCGGCATACAGACCCCGTGTGAGGGTCTCCAGGCCGGCTCTGAAGCAGATCCAGGTGTGGCCAGAGGGGGCCTCGTCTGCACTACAGCACTGCCTCGGTACAACAGACTGGGCAGTGTTCAAACAGGCCACCACATACAACAATCACACTGACATTGAGGAGTACGCAGACACTGTGACCTCCTACATCACCAAATGCATTGGTGATGTCACACACACAAAAACCATCACCACCAGGGCTAACCAGAAGCCATGGCTGACAGGGGAGGTTCACAGGCTGTTGAGAGCCAGGAACGCTGCCTTCAGAGCTGGGGATGTCCCCCATCTGAGGGCAGCAAGAGCCAACCTGTCCCGTGGAATCAGGAAAGCACAAATACACACAGAAAATAACCGGACACTTTAGAGACAGCAGGGACACACGGAGTCTGTGGCAGGGCATCCAGAACATCACGGATTACAAACCCTTGCCACAGACCTGTGACAATAATGTCACCCTGCTCAATGACCTCAACAGCTTCTTTGCACGGTTTGAGGCAGGAAATGACACCCGGCCCCAAAAAACTCCACCACCTCCCCATGACCAGCCCCTGTGTGTGTCTGCAGCCAGCGTGAAGAGGACACTCTCCAGGATCAACACCCGCAAGGCTGCAGGCCCGGACAACATTCCTGGTCGTGTGTTGAAAGACTGTGCAGAGGAGCTCAAGGATGTCTTCACAGACATCTTTAATGCTTCTCTGAGCCAGGCTGTCGTTCCCTCCTGCTTCAAAACCACTACCATCGTTCCCGTGCCAAAGAAGCCCACTCCGGCCACTTTTAATGACTATCGCCCTGTTGCACTGACCCCCATCATCATGAAGTGCTTTGAACGGCTAGTCATGGCACACATCAAATCCATCCACCTCCACACCCTAGACCCATACCAGTTTGCATACCGGGCCAACCGCTCTATCGAGGATGCAATCTGTTCTGCACTTCACCCGGCTCTCACCCACCTAGACAATAAAGACTCATATGTGAGAATGCTGTTCATAGATTTCAGTTCAGCATTCAACACTATAATCCCACAGCAGCTCATTATCAAACTAGACCACCTGGGGCTTCAGACCTCACTGTGTAATTGGCTGCTGGACTTCCTCAGTGAGAGGCCACAGGCAGTGCGGGTCGGCAGAAACACCTCAAGCTGCATTAGACTGAGCACAGGAGACCCCCAGGGCTGTGTGCTCAGTCCGATGCTCTTCACTCTGCTGACCCACGACTGCTCACCAGCGTTCAGCACCAATCACATAGTGAAGTTTGCGGACGATACGACTGTGGTGGGTCTCATCTCTAATAACGATGAGACAAACTACAGGAGTGAGGTGAGCCTTCTGACCCAGTGGTGCAGCAATAACAATCTCCTTCTTAATGTTGAAAAGACCAAGGAGATTGTTGTTGACTTCCGGAGAGGCCCCACCCAGCACCCCCCACTGTCCATCAATGGTGCTGCTGTAGAGAGGGTGAGCAGCACCAAATTCCTGGGGGTGCACATCAGTGAGGACCTCTCCTGGACAGTGAATACTGCATCACTGGCAAAGAGGGCTCAGAAGCCGCTCTATTTCCTCCGCAAACTGAGGAGAGCTGGAGCCCCTCCACCCATTATGACCACCTTCTACCGAGGCACCATTGAGAGCGTCCTGACCAGCTGCATCACTGTGTGGTACGGGAGCTGCACTGAACAGAACAGGAAAGCCCTGCAGCGCATAGTGAATGCAGCTGGGAGGATCGCTGGTGTCTCTCTCCCCTCCCTCCTAGACATTTTTAACACCCGGCTCACCCGCAGAGCGTCCAGCATTGTGGGTGACCCGAGCCACCCCGCACATAGCCTGTTCAGCCTCCTGCCCTCGGGGAGAAGGTACCGGAGTCTCCGGGCCCACTCCACCAGGCTTTCAAACAGCTTCATCCACCAGGCTGTCAGGAGGCTGAACTCACACCCGAACTCACACCCGAACTCCCACCTTACCCATCTCCCACCCCCCACCCCCCATATTGGCATAACCTGTATTCCATAAAAAGACCTATCACTCTAGACACTTTAAAAAAAAAAAAAAAAAAAACTGCTGCTAAGGACGACTGTTGCACTGTTGCACATTTACATTTACTACTGGATTTTACTCCTGTTGCACTGTTGTTTACTACTGTTATTGCACACTTACATTTACTACTGGAATTTTTAGTACTGTTGTTTACTCCTGTTATTGAATTTTACCCCCGTTGCACTGTTGTTTACTACTGTTATTGCACATTTACTACTGGAATTTTAGTACTGTTGTTTACTCCTGTTACTGCACTAGAATTACTACTGTTGCACATTTATTTTTATTTTATCTTAACTCCTATGCACATTCTACTGCACATGACCAAGTCACTGCTGTATCTTCCATTGCACATTTTGATGCACACTGCACACTTTGGAAATCTGTATATAGTATAGTTTATTTATTATGTTGCACTGTTTTAAGATTTTAGACCGTAGACTTTAGTTTTAACTTTAGATCTCTGTCTTAGATAGTTTTTTGTTGTGTTTTGTCTTCATATTGTATCTTGTACAGTGTCTTTTTGCACTACCTGACCAGAGAGAAACAAAATTTCGATTCACTGTATGTTGAACACATATGGCAGAATTGACAATAAAGCTGACTTTGAACTTTGAACTTTGAGTTAACTTGAACTACTGCTTCGTGACATCACAAGGTGGAACAGAGCATTTTGGGCTTTGGAGATGTAGACAAACTAATAATGCAGGGTTACCAAACAACTCCAGGTGTGTTTTTTGAGGAGGTAACAACACTGTAACTGATGTGCCTTATTGAAGGAAGAGCACATGAGACCTCCAAACATGATGTTCTGCTTTATGACCAATGTCCAGTTTGACCCGATAACATTAGTGATTATTTTTCTCATTAGTTATTCTGTTACAGCCCAATGCTAACCACAGCAACCAGTGAGTGTGAGGCGTCTGATAGTTAATGTGTTTTGTGTCTCCTGCAGGGATGGAGAAAGTGGAGGTGAAGGAGGAGCAGCCCCAGAAGTGAGTATGAACAGAAAACTTGAGTCTAAAAATGTTGTTGCAGAATTGTTTCCATCTTTCTTTTAGTTAGTCTCATTTGGCCCAAACCTCATTTCCCCTGCTAAAAATTGAAACTAAGATTTGTAGTCACACATTGTCGTTGGGCGATATGTTGATTAAAGGTCGCATGGCATGAAATTTTCACTTTCTGAGGTTTTTGAACGTTAATGTGAGCTTCCCTACCCTGTTTAGCCCCCCCCCAATGGCTAAAAGTTGCGTAATGTCTAAACTGAGCATTTGCGATCCTTTTCTGCGTTTGAAAAAAACACAGCTCAAATGGGCGATTCTGAACAAGGCACCTTATTGACGTCAGATCGAAAAAAGAAATGCAAATTCAGTTCCACCATCGTCTGGATGTCCACCCCCTGTCTCTGGAAATCACGCCCAGAGAGTTTGGACCGCGGAGGAGCTACGCAATGCGAAATGCGTTTTTTTATTTGCCTGGAGGCACGTGCGAGTGTTTCTAGGCTCGGAAGTCCTTTATCCGACCCTCTGGACCTCTGAAACAGCAGTGGTTTAATTTTATTTTCTGTACAAATGTGTTTTTTTTCATTGAAAAGGCTGTCCTCTCCTCCTTCGCGCTTACACACGCGGAAGTGGGGCCAGGCACAGCGCACCGCTAAAACAAGGAACCCCCCACACCCGCTCCTCTAACCAATCTGTGTCCTTCTCATTTGCATTCAAGCAACAAGGCGCAGAATGAGTTGTTCAGAGAGTTATTTTTTGACTCTGACTCTGTAGATGTGTCTTTCTCATGCACTGAGTGTTGATTTTGAAGAAGGATTCATTTACAGTATTAGGGAACCATTAAGGAGCCATATAAAAGCATCAAGAAGTACCATGTCATGGGACCTTTAAAAATCTGACCATTTTGGTCACATTTTCCTTTGGTACACTGCCTGACAAAAGTATTAGGACAATTGTGTGTTTCTGAACTTTCATAAATAATAAGACATATTGGTAATGACAACAAATCAATTTATGTATGTAATTTGATGTATTAAAGCAAATTTGTGTACATGTGTAAAGGCATATTATTGCAAAAAATCCCAGTGTAGGTCTAAACCAAGACTAGACTAGGACTATCGTCCTAATACTTTTGTCAGGCAGTGTAATTCCCCCATTTCTCCATTTTTAAAGCAGTTTGCTCACACACATAGCCCCACCCCCCTCTATCTTATGGTCAGTCTCTTGTCAGGCTATGAGTGACCGCTGGGTTTAAACTCTGTGAAGTTTCATAGTTTCCCTCTTAAAGACGATAGAAAAATGCAGTGTGTAGATAAATTGTGATCTGAGTTAACAAAATCGTGATGTACACACTTGTGCTGTATCGCTCACTCCTGTGGTTTCCGAATTAGTCATACCTCACCTTACGAAAGACCCAACCAACGAATAATCCAAGTTACGAAACGCCTTTACGTGACATTTTCGTCTCTGAATAGGAAAGAAGTTACAAAACCTGAAATCTCAAAAATTCAAATGATGTGCGCTTGGCTTCACAGCCGCCCGAATCCCCCATTGCGACTCGACTTATGAAAAAAATCACGTTACGAAACCACTTCTGGAACGAATTAATTTCGTAAGGTGAGGTATGACTGTTTTTAAAAACCTACCAATATAAAGTGATCAGTATGGTTAGGATTACAATGAATTTGGTTTACAGTAAAGTAGCACCTGCCCAGAGCAGTCTTATATGAATGTCCATGTGTCTCCACAGAGAGTCAGACCAGGACTCACACCTAAGGGACCTGCTACAGCAGATCATCTGCCTGATGTCCGCCAAGCCTTCAGAGAGGGCCAACATCAGACAAGGTCATAAAGGGGACCGGGGATGTACCATAATGTCCAGTGTTCATGGCAGTCTTGTGATCCTTTCTCTTTGGATTTGACAATACTAGAACAATGCTGTTTCTGTGGACTCAACATGACGTGATGGGCCTAGTTACTCCTCTAGTAATAAGAGGCCTGCCATGAACATCTGCTGTAGAATTGAAGTTCTAAGTGATGAAAGTACACTGTTGATATAGTTTTGTTCTTGGACAATACTCATGGTTTCAAAAACAAGCTAAAGTTTGCCTTTTGTTTCAGAGGAGGCTGAGGACCCCGCCTGCATCCCCATCTTCTGGATCAGCAAGTGGGTGGATTACTCCGATAAATACGGTCTTGGTAAGGACGGCCTCATTCACTACTGCAAATACAGCTGGGACTGGAGCATTTTGTGCAACTTGAGTTTTACCATCAGACATGATTTTTAGAGAATTCTTAATCAGTGGAGGATGAAGTAAAGGTACAGATACAGGGGCAAAAGATGAAGTCAAAGTATCACATGAAACCATCCACTCAAAGGCAAATTAACGTTTTTTTTTTTTACAATCTGAGCCTTCTTTCGGCAATAAAACAAGTAGTTTTACTCACCCATAGCATTTTTCTGTCAATTGGAGCAGTATCGCAGAACTTATGTTGAGCCGTTCTGTTCTACTAATGATCCCGTATCCATTAACATGGTGCTGTATCATATGCTCGGGGCATTACTTTGCGGTGTCCAAATAACACAAACTTTAGCACTTTTCAAATCATAGAAGCCCGATGTCTTAATGTAAGATTTTGTTTGAAGCAAAAGTGGCCTGTAATCCGAGATTTAGCCATAGTTTCGAGTAGATGAGGACGCCAGTGCGCATGTGCGGACTGTGCTCTCAGCTCCCGGGACCCAAACATGAAACGCAAAGCTGTAAACTATGGATAAATCTCGGATTCCAGGCCACTTTTGCTTCAAACGAAATCTTTCATTAAGACATCGGGCTTCTATGATTTGAAAAGTGCTAAAGTTTGTGTTATTTGGAGACCGCAAAGTAATGCCCCGAATACAAATGCTAACGGATACGCTACAACATAACTTTCTTCAAACGGCTCCAAATGACACGAACGTGATATGGGTGAGTCAAACGACTTGTTTTATTACCGAAAGAAGGCTCAGATTGTAAAATAACGTTACTTTGCCTTTAAGTACAACTATGACAGTACCTGTTTAAAAATGTACTTTAAAAGAAAAAGCATTTTGCAGAGATTGAAAAACGGACGGGGAGCTGCTGGCGTCAGGTGAAGATGGGTGCAGTTCATTGAGAAAAAGATCGGGCACTCTCTCGGTTAAAATATTTAAAAGCCTTTATTGTCTTAATCTCTGCATTAATTTAGCAGAGATTTTTAGAACAATTAAAGCATCAAATGTAGTGATTTTTAAAGAATTTAGGTTTTTGTTTTTTTTAAAGGATTGTTGATTTAATCTCGTTTTGGGTTTACAGTAAAAGTATCTGCTGTAAAATGTACTTAAGCATTTTATATTTATTTTTGTACTTGATTACCTTCCATCTCTGTAATATCATTCAGGGATGAAAGAGTTCCGCTTTTTAGCGGATCTCCGCTTTTTTTTTTAGCTGCGTGGTAATTTTTTTTTTTTTTTTTTCCAAATACGTTGAAATTTTGGGTGTGTATTATATATGTATAATTGTGTTTAGGGTCGCCAACCGTCCATTGAAAAATGTAATCGTCCCGTATTCAGAAACAAAAGTACATGTCTCGTATTAAACTTGTACATGTGTGCGGGGCCGCGTGAGCTTGTGTGCTCTTCTGGTGCTGCGGACCGCGAGTGCGCTCTCTCGGCTCGTTATCAGACTTTGATGTCGCAAAATCGGGGTCAGTGCCATGTTTTGATATCAACTTTCAAATAAAAAACACTACAATTGTTTTATTGCTATTTAGTCCGCCCCCCCCCCCGGAATTTTTTTTTTTTCCCCGGGGGGGCGTGACTTTCCGCTTTTTTCATGATTGGCCACTTTCATCCCTGATCATTTGAATGAAATTAATGAAATTTAGTCTTTTGTGCCCATTTACCCAAAGCGATGAACCAAAACCCAGTTGCGTTTGTACATTTCCGAATGTTCTTTGTGCTGCCTTCTCCAGGTTACCAGCTGTGTGACAACAGTGTGGGCGTGCTGTTTAACGACTACACTCGTATGATCATGTACGCCGACGGAGACAGTCTGCAGTACATCGACAAGACGGCGGCCGAGTCCTTCCTCAGCGTGCGCTCCTACCCCCAGGCTTTAAACAAAAAGGTCAGTGCCAAACCCTTCCCCAGCCTCCAAACGGAAGCTCCGTAGTGCACCAAGGCTCCGAGCTACAGGAACGTACTGAGAAGTGTCCCAAAAAATGATCGCACTCTAATTTGACAAACGAGATGCAGATGGAAGCGCTCTACTGTGTTTTTAAACTCCAGACACCTTCACTAGAATCATTTGGATGATTTCAGGCCTGGAGTTGCCAATCTCTACGGAACTAAAGGTAAACGGGGCTGGTAACTTGAACCTACCTCTTAAAGGAGAATTAACGTTTTTTACAATCTGAGTCTTATTTCGGTAATAAAACAAGTTGTTTTACTCACCCATAGCACTTTGGTGTCATATGGAGCACTTCAGGAGATGTTTTAGATTAGCGATTGGCGTTCTCGGGGCATAGAGCATGTAATATATGCCCCGAGGGGTCTCCAAATAACACAAACTTTAGCACTTTTCAAATCATAGAAGCTCAATGTCTTAGTCTACACTTTCGTTTGAATCAAATGTGGCCTGTAATCCCAAATTTATCCATAGTTTCGAGTAGATGAGGAGGCCAGTGCGCATGTGCGGAGTCACACCTTATTTCACTCTCAGCTCCCGGGACCCAAACATGAAACGCAAAGCTGTAAATTATGGATAAATCTCAGATTACAGGCCACTTTTGACTCAAATGAAAGCGTATACTAAGACATTGAGCTTCTATGATTTGAAAAGTGCTAAAGTTTGTGTTATTTGGAGACCGCTCGGGGCATATATTACATGCTCTATGCCACGAGAACGCTAATCGCTAATCTAAAACATATGCTGTGCTCTATATGACACCAAAGTGCTATGGGTGAGTAAAACAACTTGTTTTATTACCGAAATAAGCCTCAGATTGTAAAAAACGTTAGTCTGGTGAACACCTGACCATATCACAAGTGAGATATGGGTCTGGAAACTCGCTTCGAAAAATCCTGTAGCAGAGGTAGGAGACGGCGCACAGCGCAGCGGAACCAGCGGCGCATTTGCCCCCACCCGCTCCTACACCTATCTGTGTCCTTCTCATTTGCATTCAAGCAACAAGGCCCAGAATGAGGTGTTGATTTTGAAGGATTCATTTACAGTATTGGGGAACCATAAAGGCATCAAGAAGTACCATGTCATGGGAATGTTTGTCAGTATGGCATTGAGTCAGTAAATACAAGATGGATCCTTTTAATGCCATACTGTAGAAAATGGCAGCCTTCAACCAGAAAAGTTGCACAGGAAGTCTTTTTTTAAGCACATTTTTAATGAATTGTGAAAATATTTCAAACTCGGGTAAATGAATTAAACTGCCTCTTTACAATAGTATGTTGTTTGGGAGGTCACTAATTCCTGTTTTGGTCCTGACGTTCCGTTTCTGTCCGGTGTAGATTACACTGCTGAAATATTTCCGGAACTACATGAGCGAGCACCTTTTGAAGACTGGAGCGAACATGGCGCGGCGGGAGGGCGATGAGCTGGCCCGGATGCCCTACTTGTCCCTGTGGTTCAGAACAAAGAGCGCCATCGTCCTGCACCTGACCAATGGCACCGTACAGATCAACTTCTTCCAGGTCAGAACATGGCTGTAGTTTTAATAAAGTCAAATTGTGCCATGCACTATTGATGTAACGTGGGATTTAAGTCAGATGCCCTTTCAATCACACGTGTAGGTGTGGGGCAGGCTTTTCTGGTTCCAATTTCCAAATGTTCCACCTGGATTATTGAATGTTTAAAGGGTCGCTGGTTGGCCCTGATGACATACAAGCGTTTAAACTTTTACTTGAGTCTGTAGGAAAATCCCTTTTTGAATTTAGAAAGTACTTTGAGAACTTGGAAAGGGTGAATGTCAAAGCAGTTTCCACTTTTCAACTGTGTCGATGTGATTTGTCCAAAATATGAACTGATCCAAATCCTGGATTATATCTATAGTGGAGAAAAAACGCAGTCCCAGGCCTCTAAATCTAACAAGCTACTCTGGTCCTATGCACTTTTTAATCTACATAGATTTAGTTTGAGGTTTAAAGGCAAATTAACGTTTTTTTTACAATCTGAGCCTTCTTTCGGCAATAAAACAAGTAGTTTTACTCACCCATAGCATTTTTCTGTCAATTGGAGCAGTATCGCAGAACTTATGTTGAGCCGTTCTGTTCTACTAATGATCCCGTATCCGTTAACATGGTGCTGTATCATATGCTTGGAGCATTACTTTGCGGTGTCCAAATAACACAAACTTGAGCACTTTTCAAATTATAGAAGCCCGATGTCTTAATGTAAGAAATCGTTTGAAGCAAAAGTGGCCTGTAATCCGAGATTTATCCATAGTTTCGAGTAGATGAGGACGCCAGTGCGCATGTGCGGACTGTGCTCTCAGCTCCCGGGACCCAAACATGAAACGCAAAGCTGAAAACTATGGATAAACCTCAGATTACAGGCCACTTTTGCTTCAAACGATTTCTTACATTAAGACATCGGGCTTCTATGATTTGAAAAGTGCTCAAGTTTGTGTTATTTGGAGACCGCAAAGTAATGCCCCGAATACTCATGCTAACGGATACGCTACAACATAACTTTCTTCAAACGGCTCCAAATGACACGAATGTGATATGGGTGAGTCAAACGACTTGTTTTATTACCGAAAGAAGGCTCAGATTGTAAAATAACGTTACTTTGCCTTTAAACATTTGACAAATTCTTCACAACAAACTAGTCAAGACCAAAGCTGGCTGTCCATATCGACTGACTGGACACTCGTGCTGTATCCGTATGCTGACACCTGTTCTCCGCCCTGTCCTTTAGGACCACACAAAGATCATCCTGTGTCCGCTGATGGGCGCCGTCACGTACATCGACGAGAAGAAGGACTTCCGCACGTACAAGATGTCTCTGCTGGAGGAGTACGGCTGCTGCAAGGAGCTAGCCAGCCGCATGCGCTATGCTAAGCTAATGGTGGAGAAGCTAATCGACAGCAAACCGTCGGCCGCAATGCAGTAGACCCCCGCCCCCACCCACAGAGCTCCCACCTGTACAGTGTAGAATAGGGATGCTCTGCTTTATTGTTGAAGTGAATTTCTATATTTAATTAGCCCTGGCGCTCGTTTGTGGTCGGCTGCGTCGTCTCCAGTATGTTCACAGGAGTTTCACCCAATAATTTTATGCCGAATATGAAACACTTCTCCTGTTTTTGTCTGTAGAACTCTTCTGTCTTTTGTCTTTCTGTCACCATTCTCTGGTGGTTTTTAGTGTCTTCTGAGCACTGTACAGCTGTGTACATACTTCTATCCACACTCACATATTAAGATGTCCATCAACTTTAAATAAAGATTCTGTTTCTACCAGACTCTCTCTCTTCACTGCTGTCTATGCGGAGATTCAGTTCATTCTAAAGCCAGGTTAATTCCGTATGACAGGTTTTCGTGTTTCTAATTTTGACTTTGTTTGGGATAGTGCCAGTGGTCAATGTCACAAATTTACATCTGAGAAGTGGTTTGTTGTGGGGGGGAAAAAATTGAAAATGAGCGGCAGCAGATTACTGTTTGAGTCTGTGTACAATCCAGATGACAATTCACTAAATTTGTGGATTATTTTAGTGGGACATTTTCAAGAGCAGAACGTTTAAGTTAAGGAAGACTGACACACCAAACTGAAAACACAAAGTTTAAAGTTGACCATAAAAGTAACTCTTTATAATAGTTAAAAATGTATAAATGTTACAGTACATCTCTTCAAAACTAGAGTGTCAAACAGTCAACAGCACTAGTTTATCAAACACGTCTCCAAAAACAAGATATTTAAAGGGAAATTTTTTGATGCTCATGTCAGTGGAGACGTTATTGTTCTGCAGTGTGGCATTAAATGTTATCTCCATGGAAACAAGCGGGTGAGACTGTGAACACGTGTTTTCCAAGGCAATTTTGAAGCAATAAGTCCATATATTTATATTACACTATAAGTGCCCAGAAACTAAACCAGGTCTAAACCAAGACTAAACCAGGTCTAAACCAAGACTAAACCAGGACTAAGCCAAGACTAAACCAGATCTAAACCGGGACTAAACCAGGTCTAAACCAGGACTAAACCAAGTCTAAACCAGGTCTAAACCAAGACTAAACCAAGACTAAACCAGATCTAAACCGGGACTAAACCAGGACTAAGCCAAGACTAAACCGGGTCTAAACCAGGTCTAAACCAGGTCTAAACTAGGACTAAACCAGGACTAAGCCAAGACTAAACCAGGACTAAACCGGGACTAAACCAGGACTAAGCCAAGACTAAACCGGGTCTAAACCAGGTCTAAACCAGGTCTAAACTAGGACTAAACCAGGACTAAGCCAAGACTAAACCAGATCTAAACCGGGACTAAACCAGGACTAAGCCAAGACTAAACCGGGTCTAAACCAGCACTAAACCAGGTCTAAACTAGGACTAAACCAGGACTAAACCAAAACTAAATCAGGTCTAAACCAAGACTAAGCCAGGACTAAAACAGGTCTAAACCAGGACTAAACCAAGACTGTGTGTGATAACATATTATCCTGCATTATTGAATGATAATATGGACTTTTAGTTATAAAAGCATTTCCATATTAACAAAGTACCTTCTAATTCTGCCCTGCCCTTCCACCCCCCCCCCCCCCCCCCCGCTCCTCAGAAATCTCACTCCCTGCAATCTTCAAAACTTGAGAGCCCTGTACACATACATGTACATATTGATATAAACATAGACACATGCACACCACACATGTGTGGATGTACATAAGCATGCGTATTTAAAATCACAGTACAGACAGGTAAGTATAAATACACATACACACCCATACATATACCTACCTATTAAAGGAAAATATAATTAATACATAACTACATCAAAGAAAAGAAGTACTATATATGAGAATACATTTTGACCATCTTAAATAGTTTTACCTTTTAATCTATTGTTTCTCCAGATGATGAAATTGGATTATTGCTTCATTCTTGATCAGGTAACAGTTAAGGCATATATTTTTTTGCTGTTTTAAGGACATTAGTTGTTTGACCCGTCATATGCACTTTAGATTAACTTATAATAAAGGAAATGCAATGTTGAAATTTCAAGCAATGTTGACTGTTCCTTAAACTTTTCAGGCAAAGACCCACAAAAAAACCTGCAAATGACTCAGTGAAACAATTAAATACAATTAACTGTGGAGATAATTTTAAGAGTCACAATATTTAAATGTTTTTGGACCCAGTTTCACGTAAATATACTGTTTTCAATTAAACAAATTCAACTGTAATGTTTTTAAACCTTGAAACACTATGCGCTCTCCATAGCAAAGTTACAAATCAGGTGTGTGGAGAAGAGCTCCTCAAGGTACGAATGTGTGTGTGTGTGTCAAGGTTTTTGTGAATTAAAGGCGCAACATAGAACTTTTTGGTTTTGAGTCCGTCACCTGCTTGTTTCCACGTATCCATCATTGCTCGACCTGGAATGTTCCACAGTATGACATTAAACAGATCTGCCTTACATTTATTCAATTGCAGGTGGTTTTATAGCTCAAAAATAACTAGAAAACACAATGACTTTGCAAAGAGGTCTGGTTTGGTCTCCATGAAGACAGAAAGCAGGGCTCTCAAGTGTCACGCATTGAGAGTGTGACACACGCAATCCGACGTGTTCACACGCCACACATGACATTTCTCACGCAGATTTTTTTTTTTTTTTGTGCCCAGAAAATCGGTCTGTGTGGCTCAGTTTATGCAGGCACCGCGCGTTTTCAGCGGAAAAAAACTAAACCAGGACTAAACCAAAACTAAACCAGGTCTAAACCGGGTATAAACCAGGATTCAACTGGGACTAAACCAGGACTAAACCAGAACTAAACCAGGTCTAAACCGGGTACAAACCAGGATTCAACTGGGACTAAACCAGGACTAAACCAGGACTAAACCAGAACTAAACCAGGACTAAACCAAGACTAAACCAGGTCTAAACCAGGACTAAACCAGGACTTAACCAAAACTAAACCAAGACTAAGCCAGGACTAAACCAGGTCTAAACCAGGACTAAACCGGGAATAACCCGGCACTAAACAAGGACTAAACCAGGTCTAAACCAGGACTAAACCAGGTCTAAACCAGGACTAAGCCAAGACTAAACCAGATCTAAACCGGGTCTAAACCAGGACTAAACCAGAACTAAACCAGGACTTAACCAAAACTAAACCAGGTCTAAACCAAGACTAAGCCAGGACTAAACCAGGTCTAAACCAGGACTAAGCCAAGACTAAACCAGATCTAAACCGGGTCTAAACCAGGACTAAACCGGGACTAAACTAGGACTTAACCAAAACTAAACCAGGTCTAAACCAAGACTAAGCCAGGACTAAAACAGGTCTAAACCTGGACTAAACCAAGACTAAACCAAGACTGTGTGTGATAACCCCCCCCCCCCCCCCCCCCACACACACACACACTCCTAGCAATCTTGAAAACTTAAGCCCTGCAGAAAGGTTGAATACCATACTGTAAAACATTCCAGACAAAGCAGTAACATCTCCCTCCTTCAGAAAAGTTACACAATGCACCTTTAAAAAGTAAAATATTTGATTTCAGTCTGTGTATTTGTTTGAAATCGTATGCAGTGGAGCTTTATTTTAGTCGTATAAGGGATTTTAATTATTTCATGGGAAGAGATGTGAAAAGTGTGGGGGACTCCTGGACCTGAGGACTGGTGATATTGGAGTACTGTAATGCCCCCTAGTGTCCAAAGAAAAAACACTGCAACTTTTTAACAGCCACACTTGCACATAAACTTTTAGCAGACTGGAGTTGTTCTTGCTTCTTATATTTTAAGTTCTTTCTTTCTTTAGTAGTTTATTTGACAGGGACAATGTGCAAAAACATGAAAGATGCTTTACACCAGATTATAGCTGAAGCTAGTTTCCATCTGTCGTCCCTGAGCAGGTGAGAAATACAATATAAAACGTAAACAATATAATCAATGCACACTCACACACAGGCCTGGACTGGTAATCGGGCATACCGGGCATTTTCCCGGTGGGCCGACAGTCCTAGGAACTGATGCCGTTTTTTGTTTTTTTTTTCTTAGAGACAAGCCCACAATTTAGGACTGAACCAGGACTAAACCAGGACTAAACCAGGACTAAACCAGGACTAAACCAGGACTAAATCAGGATTGAACCAGGACTAAACCAGTACTAAACTAGGACTAAACCAGGACTAAATCAGGATTGAACCAGGACTAAACCAGGACTAAACTAGGACTAAACCAGGACTAAACCAGGACTAAACTAGGACTAAACCAGGACTAAACCAGGACTAAATCAGGATTGAACCAGGACTAAACCAGGACTAAACTTGGACTAAACCAGGACTAAACCAGGACTAAATCAGGATTGAACCAGGACTAAACCAGGACTAAACTAGGACTAAACCAGGACTAAACCAGGACTAAACCAAGACTAAACCAGGACTAAACCAGGACTAAACTAGGACTAAACCAGGACTAAACCAGGACTAAATCAGGATTGAACCAGGACTAAACCAGGACTAAACTAGGACTAAACCAGGACTAAATCAGGATTGAACCAGGACTAAATCAGGATTGAACCAGGACTAAACCAGGACTAAACTAGGACTAAACCAGGACTAAACTAGGACTAAACCAGGACTAATCAGGTCTAAACCAGGACTAATCAGGGTTGAACCAGGACTAAACCAGGTCTAAGCCAAAAATGCCAGGGCCGTTTTTTTGTCCCAGTCCAGCCCTGCTCACACACTACAAATGACCAATTATTACACAATAAAATATTACAATAAAATCTCACTCAGATGATAACATACAGTTCTCATTCTTAATGCTGACACTGCTGATTCTCTCATAATCATTTCTTAACGTTAAATGAAAAGTTTTTCATGTCAGAGGAAAGTTTCAAACTTTGTGGCAATTTATTCCATTCTTTGATGGCTTTGAAAGAAAAAGGCCGAGCTCCGTTTAGGTCGTCTGCAGTCACCTGGAGGTCCTGGAGCTCCGTTTAGGTCGTCTGCAGTCACCTGGAGGTCCTGGCTGTTTGTTCAGAGCTGTACACATTTTTTCAATGGAGGAGGTGCTGTGTTATTTAAGATTTTAAAGACGAATCGCACATTTGAATAGGTGATTAAATTGTCAAAGTTTAGCATTTTATGTTGTGCAAATATTGGACAATGATGATATCGCAGTGGCTTTTTGTCCAGTATCTTAACAGCCTGATTATATCAGGACTTTAAGGGTTTTGTTGTTCTCACATACTTGAGACCAACAAGTTATACAATAATTAATATGTGAGGTAATCATTG
Source organism: Paratrypauchen microcephalus (assembly GCA_036785185.1). Taxonomy (NCBI): domain Eukaryota; kingdom Metazoa; phylum Chordata; class Actinopteri; order Gobiiformes; family Gobiidae; genus Paratrypauchen; species Paratrypauchen microcephalus. The sequence goes on along the minus strand of JAVJIX010000134.1, from coordinate 828,445 downwards.
CATCCAGATAAACCTTTGCAGCATCATTGCTAAATTTGTTTCGAGTGCGTCTAAACACAGACAGACTATATTTTAAAGTATTAGAAACTTTTTTAACATGCTTTTTAAAACTAAAAATTGGATCCAGAACAACTCCTAAATATTTGAATTCCTCTACTGTTTTGAGTTGGCTCTTATTTATGTAAATACATGGAAAGGAAGACTTCTGTTTTTGTGTCTTAGTAAAATACATTGCCACCGTTTTGTTTGTGTTCAAAGTGAGAGAAGCAGATTGTAGCCAGCGTGAGATGTTTTCCATGACATCAGTTAGTTTTTTTTGCCACACTGGTCGCTTCACTCCCATGTACATAAACGACGGTATCGTCAGCAGTACCCCTAGCTAATCTTTGCATAATTGGAAGTTTAGTGTTAACGTAAACAGCCAGAGCAAACATCATCCTCAGTCCTTAAAAGGGCCCATATTATTATGCCGTTTTCTGATCTATGTTATGTTTCCTCAACACAAACAGACTTGGAGTTGTGTTGTTTCATTCACACGTTTTTAACACACAAACCCTGCAGATTTAGGTCTGTTCTTCTCTCAAACAGAAAACACCTTGTGATGCAGGTCTGGACTGGGACAAAAAAAATGGCCCTGGCATTTTTGGCTTAGACCAGCCCCTCATAATTAGTCCTGGTTCAGACCTGATTTAGACCCGATTAGTCCTGGTTTAGTCCTGGTTTAGACCTGATTAGTCCTGGTTCAGACCTGGTTTAGTCCTGGTTCAGACCTGGTTTAGTCCTGGTTTAGTCCTGGTTCAGACCTGATTTAGTCCTGGTTTAGTCCTGGTTCAATCCTGATTTAGTCCTGGTTTAGTCCTGGTTCAGACCTGATTTAGTCCTGGTTCAGACCTGATGTAGTCCTGGTTTAGTCCTGGTTCAATCCTGATTTAGTCCTGGTTTAGTCCTGGTTCAGACCTGGTTTAGTCTTGGTTTAGTCCTGGTTCAGACCTGGTTTAGTCCTGGTTCAGACCTGGTTTAGTCCTGGTTCAGACCTGATTTAGTCCTGGTTTAGTCCTGGTTCAATCCTGATTTAGTCCTGGTTTAGTCCTGGTTCAGACCTGATGTAGTCCTGGTTCAGACCTGATGTAGTCCTGGTTTAGTCCTGGTTCAATCCTGATTTAGTCCTGGTTTAGTCCTGGTTCAGACCTGGTTTAGTCTTGGTTCAGACCTGATGTAGTCCTGGTTTAGTCCTGGTTCAGACCTGATGTAGTCCTGGTTTAGTCCTGGTTCAGACCTGGTTTAGTCCTGGTTCAGACCTGATGTAGTTCTGGTTTAGTCCTGGTTCAATCCTGATTTAGTCCTGGTTTAGTCCTGGTTCAGACCTGATGTAGTCCTGGTTTAGTCCTGGTTCAGACCTGGTTTAGTCCTGGTTCAGACCTGATGTAGTTCTGGTTTAGTCCTGGTTCAATCCTGATTTAGTCCTGGTTTAGTCCTGGTTCAATCCTGATTTAGTCCTGGTTTAGTCCTGGTTCAGACCTGATGTAGTCCTGGTTTAGTCCTGGTTCAATCCTGATTTAGTCCTGGTTTAGTCCTGGTTCAGACCTGGTTTAGTCCTGGTTCAGACCTGATGTAGTTCTGGTTTAGTCCTGGTTCAATCCTGATTTAGTCCTGGTTTAGTCCTGGTTCAGACCTGATGTAGTCCTGGTTCAGTCCTAAATTGTGGGCCGGTCTCTAAGTAAAAAAAAGAAAAAAGAAGGGCATCGGCCCCTAGGACTGTCGGCCCACCGGGAAAATGCCCGGTATGCCCGATTACCAGTCCAGGCCTGTTGTGATGTCATGTGGTAATAACAATAACAAAGTGTTACTCAAACATGTGTGAATGAAACAAAACGTAACGTAACATGTTTTTGAAGAGGTAACGGCATTATAATATCAGGGCTCTCAAGTTTTGAGTGGGGTCAATTTTTCACAATTTTGAACAATTGCGTGAGAAATGCCGTGTGAGCGTGTGAACTGGTCACCGTTTTGTCCTTCCTCGTGTTCAGTCGCCGTCCTTATCACTGACAGTGCAGTGCGCGCTTAGACACTCGCTTACACTCTACGGCCTGCCCACTCTACAGTCTGCCCAACAACAGAACAATCTATTTTCTGATTGGCTGAAAAGGGCGCGGCGCCTGATAACTGAGATTTTTTTCCGGGGAGCGGGGCGGGGAGGAGAGGGGGAGTTTTTGCCTGCATAAACTGAGCCACACAGACCAATTTTCTGGGCACAAAAAAAAACAAAAAAACATTTCAGCATGAGAAATGCCATGTGTGAGCACGTCGAATTGCGTGTGTCACACTCTCAATGCGTGAGACTTGAGAGCGCTGTAATATGGAGATATTCTAGGGACAATGGAATGTACCTTCTTGTTTTGGGTTGGAAGCAATGTTCCCTCTAAGGTGTGCACTGCCCTCAGTGCACAAGAAAACCTATGCAGCGCACTGTAAATCAGGGATGAAAGAGCTCCACCTTTTCGTGGATCTCTGCTTTTTCTTCAGCCGCGGGGTCATTTTTTTATATCTGCAAATTCGTTGAGAAATATTTTGGGTGTATATATATGTATAGTTGTGTTTAGGGTCGCCAACCGTCCCTTGAAAAATGGAATCGTCCCGTATTCAGAACAAAAGTACGCAGCTCTTTTACAACAGTGTGTACCGTTGCGTCCCAGCGCATATCACAGGGCAGGTTAAACTTTATAAAACATCCTGCCTCCCCGTGCCGCACTTAGCGCCTTTTCACGCTCCCTCCTCCTGCTCATAGCGCGCATAAGCTTCCTCCTCAATGCGCTTTGATTAGAGGAGCAAGACTAAGTGCAAAGCAAAAACTAATCAAAATGTATGTTTAAATATATACTACTAGTACCTGTTAATATGTGTGCATGTTGGATGTCGCTCACAGGGGTCCAAGGAACGCTCAGGGAGTTAGTGTGTTTGCTCAGACACATTAAAAATGAGGGGGAACGTTGATTGGAAGTACTTGTATTCTCTCCGGCCATCTTCAATTTCACATGTGAAGGACTGAAAATAACAGGAAATCTCCTCTCTCAGCAGATTCCTGTTTTGGAGTCTGTGTACAATCCAGATAACAATAATTCACTAAATTTGTGGATTATTTTAGTGGGACATTTTCAAGAACAGATCATTTAAAAGCAAATTAACGTTTTTTTTTTACAATCTGAGCCTTCTTTCGGCAATAAAACAAGTAGTTTTACTCACACATAGCATTTTTCTGTCAATTGGAGCAGTATCGCAGAACTTATGTTGAGCCGTTCTGTTCTACTAATGATCCCGTATCCGTTAACATGGTGCTGTATCATTTGCTCGGGGCATTACTTTGCGGTGTCCAAATAACACAAACTTTAGCACTTTTCAAATCATAGAAGCCCGATGTCTTAATGTAAGATTTCGTTTGAAGCAAAAGTGGCCTGTAATCCGAGATTTAGCCATAGTTTCGAGTAGATGAGGACGCCAGTGCGCATGTGCGGACTGTGCTCTCAGCTCCCGGGACCCAAACATGAAACGCAAAGCTGTAAACTATGGATAAATCTCGGATTACAGGCCACTTTTGCTTCAAACGAAATCTTACATTAAGACATCGGGCTTCTATGATTTGAAAAGTGCTAAAGTTTGTGTTATTTGGACACCGCAAAGTAATGCCCCGAATACAAATGCTAATGGTTACGCTACAACATAACTTTCTTCAAACAGCTCCAAATGACACGAACGTGATATGGGTGAGTCAAACGACTTGTTTTATTACCGAAAGAAGGCTCAGATTGTAAAATAACGTTACTTTTCCTTTAAGTTAAGAAAACAACAAAACACTTACACACACCAAACTGAAACCACAAAGTTTAATGTTAACCATAAAAGTAACTCTTTATAATAGTTAAAAATCTATAAATGTACATCTCTTCAAAACCACAGTGTCAAACAGTCAGCAGCACTAGTTTGTCAAACACGTCTCCAAAAGGAAGATATTGAAAGGGAAACTACAGAACTTTTTAATGCTCATCTCAGTGGAGATGTTATTACTCTGCCTGGAATGTTCCACAGTGTGGCATTAAATGTTATCTATCTCCATGGAAACAAGCAGGTTCCAAGGCAATTTCGAAGCAATAATGGTACACTGTCTCCATGGAGATGTTATTATTTTACCTGGAATATTCCACAGTATAGCATTAACCTGAACTATCTTACAAATTTTCATTTACAGGGGTGTTTACTGCTCAAAAATGACTTTACGACCATGCATTCTTACTGTGAGCGAGGGCCCTCTCCGCAGATCTGGCCTGTAACTTGGCATGGCGGTACCTTTTATTGTTTTGAAAATGCTAAATTTGCCCAAAAAACCACACATGAAACTGTTTTATAAGTTTTGCTTTGGTGCTCTTGAGTGCCCTCACCCGTCACTCCCCCGTCAGAGAGCTGTCACATCACAATCTGCCTGCACTGTGCTCACGAACCTATGGCACATTACATCAGGTTTGTGAAGTTGTAGTGTAAAGTTGTATATCATGTTTTTGTACATTTATGAGGGTGACTATACTTGGGCATTGGACAGAATCTTGCAGCTAATTGTAAAGTGGGTCTGAATAGTGCTCAGGAGAGATCACTAAATTACTCAAACATGCATGGATGAAATCTAAGACCTCTCCAGGCATGTTTTTGATGAGGGAACAATGATATAACAGTAGAAAGCTCCAAAAAGTTTGCATAATTTCACGTAAAGCGATGTACCATTTCAGGCAAAGTGACAAAATCTCCATGGAGACAAGCTGATAACCCCCCCCCCACCTGAAAATTTCCATAGAATATCTTTAAACAGTTTTCAATCCCTGAACACATTTTTACTCCGGATGCCTCAGTGTTGCGATGACAGTGGTGGTCTCTTGGGTGCAGCGGTGCAGTGTCACTTCTCCGGTGTGCAGAGCGGTCAGCAGGATGTCCGGGGATCCCCATCGGGCCAGGTGCCAGCCCTGTCTCCCCGGGGTGGCACACACTGGCTGCTGGTCCCTTGGGTGCTCCAGGTCCCACACACACATGCTGCCTCTCTGACTGAGGCCCAGGACATGGCAGCCCCACACATCTGTCACAGTCAGCCTGGAACAGGGCACATGTGGCTGGATTTGATTCTTGTATTTTCATTTCACATCTATAAATATACAATTGGCCCAGTTTTGACTGTAGAAATGGTAAATGTCCCATATTACGCAAAATCTACTCCTGTGAGCTTTAAGTCATGTTGGAATGTTGTTCCAAAAACATACCTGCTGTTTTTAAGTTGACTAACTACCTTTATGTTTTCTTTAGTAAAGATTGGCAATTCCAGGCCTGAAATTGATCCAAATGATTCTAGTGAAGGTGTATGGAGTTTAAAAACACAGTAAACCACAGTGAAGCACTTCACTTATTACAACATGACATCACAAGGTGGATTGTTTTCTGTTTGAGAGAACTCCAGGTCTGTTTGTGATGAGGAAACGGCATTATAACATAGATCAGAAAAGAGCATAATATGGGCCGTTTAATGTCTTTATCATGCTTTAACTCTTTATTTATCATGGGTCTGTCTGTTTTTTATCATATCCACACCGATTATTATTGTACATTTTATTCCTTTGCAATATTAATCTAAAACTATTTAATAATTCAGATAGATCGATTGACTTCCTCTTCAAGCTGAAAAGTCATGTATTGGGAGTGTAGGGCAAAAGACTAATTTTCAGAGCAATTGTGCTTTGTCCATTAGCTTTTCAGAAGGTGAGGCAGGGTGGACCACCTTGGGACAGATCATTTGACTTTGTCATAAAGTTCTGCTTTTACAATACCCTTTCTATGAGAAAAAATTTGGATAGTTCAAATTTAAACAAGAACTAAGTAACTTTCAAAGATAGGGAGCTGCAGGGGAAGCTCTAAGTATACACTGTTATGGAACAGACTCAAAAGCACTTAAAAAATAAATAAATTGACATAAGGCAGTATAGTCACATACAAAAACAGAACATTTTGCCAAAAAGTGCCATTGTATCAGAATTCTCTTCGAATCAGGTGTCCATCATATTGCAAGGCATGAGCTGAAGTACAGCTTTAAAGAGTGCGTACATTCTCCTTACCTACCACTCCACTGGCTAGGGGGACACAAGGCTGTGGCCACGACTGACTTTCCACTTTTTGGGTTAGCAGCCACCAGAGAAAACACAGACTCCTCTCCCTCCACCTCTGCTTCCTGATCTCCATCCAGCTCCTTCAGGGGCCCCAGGAAGTGGTGCTGCAGCAGGACAAAGAGCACCCCCTGTGGACAATCAAACACAAATAACTCATTTGAACCTCACTGATGACAAATACATATAGGATTCAAGGACATATTATGCTTTTTAATATTTCAGTTAGTGATGGGTGAATGGAGCCTTGTGAAGCATTGACGCCTCAGTCGCAATATTGTGTCAAAAGGTTCGAAACACTGACCTCTAGTGGACAAATATAACCATTGCATGATCGCTTTTTTCCACTTGTAGATGCCATCGAAAATGAAACAAATGCCAAAAGTCGCCAGAAGTCACCAAAATCACCACTAACGTCACACAATACTCGTCACTACCCAACATTTTTAAGAAATATTGGTGCATCTTTTATACTGTTGCAGTTTAGCGCTTGTCAAACCAAGGAAGCGCGTTGAACACTCTGAAGCACTCTGAACCAATCGCAGAGCGGGACATTCGCTGAGCCAATGAAACGCTTCAATACACTTAAGCAATTGACACGCAGAGCGAAGCAGCGGGGGGAGGGACCGACACTTCGGTCAGGTAAGTGGCTGCTGCGAGACAGTTTCAGAAAGAGACGTGCTTCGGAGCTCCGTCTCATAAGATTTAAATTTAAGATTTAAGTCTTTATTTAGTCTCACACACAGTGACACACGGGAGAAATTTGACTTCTGCATTTGACCCATCCTTTTCAGGAGCAGTGAGCAGCCATCTTTCGGCGCTCGGGGGGCAGTACCCTGAAGGGTCTTGCCCAAGGACCCACACTGGTTTGCTCATTGCCGGGGAGGGGATCTCATTTGCCCATCACTAATTTTAGTGATAACTAGAACATATGTAGATCATGATTTTACATGTTGTTCTTCATAAACTGTAATATCTAGTGAATTAATATTAGAAACAGGTCCAGTGATGTCCTGTTCAGTTCCTGTAGAACTCATTTTCTGCTGCTTCACTGTGGCATTTCACCAAAAGCAGCACATTTTCATGTTTTTATGTTTATATACTATGTTTGCTCATTGCATTTGTTAACTTGTAGCCTTATTATATGCACTATAAATATCCATGTATGTTATTTTTCTATGCATGTTTTTGCATGATTATCCTAATAAAAACAACATTCATATTTAAAAATGGCTATGCAACATTTTTAGTTCCAGATGGTTGACCCAGAATGTCCATTTTACAAAGAATCTCTTCCAGAGCTGTGTGCAGAGATAGAGGGTAGGTGAGGGCTATCTTACATGAGTGGAGTATCCTCTGAGGCAGGCGGAGTGTGAAAGTCCATGTCCCAGTGTGAGCTTCTTCAACAGACGTCCTGTCTCCATGTTCCTGACACACAATCACACTCACGTCAGAGCGGGACCATGGAACACTATCATATCTGCTGTGGTGCAGTGGTTTAGCCCAGCACTTTTATTTAGTGGAAGTGAGGAAGTATTTTTTGGCTACTCTTTGGCTATTTTCTAGATATCATCATCATCATCTAGAACCACAAAACAATATGGCAATGAACATAAAGTACTTTAAAAATCATGTGTAGTGACTGTGGATAGTCACATTTAGGTGTAAAGTAACTCATTACAAATACTTACTGTAACTGAGTACATTTTTGAGTAGATTTCTAAACCTGTACTAGTATTTGTATTTGAGCCTGTGAATGTAATTCGTTACATTTAAAATCAAGTTGGTTAATGAGTGCAGCACAAGTCCCATTTCTCCCAATGCACTGATGTCTCCGCTCCTCAGAATAAGTGGAATGTGATCGAAAGCCTCTTAATTCAGCATTAAACAGTTCAGTTTATCAACTTTTGTGCAAAAAATTGATCTAAAGCGCTATGAAATTACAGGGGGTCCTCGGGTTACGACGTTGTTCCGTTCTTAAGACGCGTCGTAACCCGAATTTCGTCGTAAGTCGGATTTTGACTTTGATCTTCCAACCAAAGCACCAATAACCTTTCCATCTTAATAATTAGACCACTACGCTGCTTGGTTATCACTGCCGCTTTCATAGGAGCAGATCAGAGCCCACATCAGGTACTTCCGCCCACATTGGGCACGCACACGAGGCTGTCTTCTTCTCCCTACAACCACAACAGAGTGTATTCTTCCGCCGTGCGCCGTGCGCGTTTGTTTACGTCGCTTACCACGCTAAACCGCGTAAGACGGAATGACGCGTAATATATATATATTTTTTTTTAATGGGGGCGCATTCGTAACCACGAAACTTCATAAGTCGAGACCGTCGTAACTCGAGGACCCCCTGTAGTATATCAATGTAACTATTAACTAGTACTTCCAGTTACATTTTTCCACTGCCATTTTTATTATTACTTTTATTATTATTTTTATTATTATTATTAAATTTTGCTAAACTGTATTTACAGTTTAGAAGGTATACATTTTCAGTACTCTCTCCACCACTGACCATAGTAGTACATGTTTTAACAATACCTGCGCCACTAATTGAATGGTGCTTCAAAAAACACCATCACCGTTGTTATGTTTTCATGCCGTGTATTCACATTTCAATTCAACTCTCTACTTTTGGGTTTGTGCATAAAGCATTTTATTATAATTATGGAAAATCCTTGATAATATATCTCACCAGATGAAGAGGCAGCTAGACTGGTCCATCCCAATCAGAGCATCTGGGAGTCCCTCTACAGGAGCCACAGAGCTGAGGAGGGCCCCAGGAGCCACCAGGGTCCGAGTCTGTGGAGAGCTGCAGGGGACAGGTATTCCCCCAGGTATTTATTATTAAAGGTCTTATATTACACACAGTTGACTCTTGTGACATTTAAACTGTGTTATAATGTTGTTACGTCATCAAAATCATAACTCGTTTAATTTACACATGATTGAGGAACTCTTTAATCCTCCATAGACAAGAACATTTCACAACTTGTTCATTGTTAAGTGCAATATTATTTTAAAATGGATTAGTAACAGAAACTGGTCCAATGACTTTGTCCAATCAATCAAATTATAGCTAGAGTAAGAAGTCGATTTGACCTTTAACTTGACTTTAAAAGCTGGTCACTAGAGGACTTGTAAGATATTAGACGAGAGTTTTCACTAAACTAACATTTCATGAAAATGCACAAATAATAGTTCAGTTGTGATGTTTCTTGTCACAATAGCAACCCTCAAGATGTTACCTTCTCTCAGACAGAGTGTGGACCTGCAGACTGGAGGAGGATGAGCTGTGACAGCAGCACACCACTCTGGACTTAGGAGCAGAGATGGCCATGTGAGCGGCCCAGGAACACAGCGCGCTTTGGGACAGAGTGGAACAGGACAGCACCCTATGACCACAGGGAAAACAAAATAGATTAATTATGAATTACTTATCACTTAACAACTTAAAGCAACACCGTGTATTTTTGTGGTTTCCATGATTAGATGGAAATAGAAAACTGAAATCATTCTTTGGAACATTGTCAATGGAGATAGATCATTTGCATGACATAATGAAATATGTCAAATATAATAGCTATAACATTTCCAGCAGGTAACCTACTCCAGGCCAAATAAGAGTCAGGTTAGTATAAAGAAAACATCCAACATGAAAGAACATGCTTTTATTTGATGTTTTTTCTTATCTTGAAAGTAAATGCAGGGCTTTCATAAAATCATAAAAAAAATACAGATTTTAATGCATTTTTATAATATATGATAGATCGAATGTAATAACCAATATAATGAAGCGACTGTATATTTTTCATATTCTGTCCACCTGACTTGTGTGACTTCCAGTTGGCCCAGTGTCAAACAGAAGTGGTCTGGAGTGTCTGGGATTGGAAACACACGGTGCACAGGCTGCAAACAAAACACAATTTTATGACAGTATTCATGACAATGTTATCATTTGGACAGGCAATACACAACATTATAGCAGAGCAGCAAAAGAGAATAAACTTCTAAAAGTCTCCTGAACAGTAGAACTGCTTGATTATATCTGGTTCATAACTGAGATCATTATTTATATTATTGACCTGGAAGGAAAGAATACAATAGATTAGACAGATTAGATGAGGCGTTCATCCAGGTTTCTAGAGGCACAACAACAGAACAGAACAAGTATCTATATCCATGGCAAAAGGAGACATTTGTCAACTGGACAAAAGTTTATTTGGTTGAATTCAGTTCTGGAGAACTGAAGAATTTCTCCTTTTGCCATGGATTCTACCTGGATGACTGAGGGATTCTACACAAGCATCTGTATCATTAACAACAGAATAAAATCTCTTTTACAATGCATTTTGTTTTGTAACTGAGTGGAGCAACAACTTGCAATCACTATTAAAAAAGATGAAATAACTTTTTGCCCAGCTTTAGTGCACAGCGGATGGCTATAGTGAGCTGACCTCCTGAAAGCTCCATGTGTGGGTGAGGGTCCAGTCACTGGTCTGTCCTTGTCTCCACACACTCACGTTCCACTTCCAGGCTGTAGCCACACTCACAGAGCCAGAGGAGGAGGAGACACAGCACATGTCCACCAGACTGCCTCGGGATCCTGCCTGTACACACAAAATACTCTGCTTAACTCTGTTTAGGTCCAGGTCAGGTCAAAGGTCAACACTGCCCAAAGTGCTGTACAGATTGAGGTAAAACACAACAATGCTCAGCCAAACAAAACATTTTGCACCTTTTGTCAAAACCCCAATCCAAAATACAGTATGTAGACAATGTGATTTTTGAATACAGTGAACCCTCGCTCTATCGCCGTTCACTGTTCGCGCCCTCACTGTTTTGTGGATTTTTTTTTTTTCGATTTTTTTTTTATAGTGTAACATTTTTTTTCATAGTGTAACATTGTGTTCGGTGTCCTGATTGGCTAAGAGACTAGACCAGGACTAAACGTGAACTAAACCAGGTCTAGACCAGAACTAAACCAAGTCTAGACCAGGTCTAAACCACCTGGACTGGCCCTGGACTAAACTAGGACTGGACCAGGTCTAGACCTGGACTAAACCAGGATTCACTCCGTGCGGCTCTTGCGTTCGCTTGTGCGTGTTCGGTTTGTGGCTCGGGCTGAGACGACGCGGTCTGGGCGCGCAGCCCTGGTGCACTTCTCCAAGGGGTTGGTGCGGGTCGCCTCCGGCGGGGCTCCCGGAGCCGTGTCTCCCCCCACGCATCACTATTAATACATTTTGTTGAAAATCTATGAAAGTTTGAGTGTTTAAACTAGAGACAAATGTGAGAAAATATTAATTCCAGTCTGAGAAAAGTGTATAATGTGTGTGGTGAGGCATTTACAGCCTTAAAACATGTAGAATAATTGTAAAATATAAAATTGTCCTACTTCGCGGATTTCTCTTATTGCGGGTTATTTCTGGAACCTAACCCCCGCGATAAATGAGGGATTACTGTACTTGAATTTGGTGCCCTCTGCTGCCAGCAGCCAGAAGGAAGTCAATGAAAATGAAAACACATTAAAGTTGCACTATGTGCACCTGCTTGTCACCATGGGCAGCCTATTGCTATACCTAGAATCATCTCCATGGAGACAAGCAGATGAGACTATCAGGCCAAGATACAGGTCAGGTTTCTGGATCGGTCACCCTGCTCACTGCAAGAATGCATGTTTTTAGTGCATTTTTGAGCAATAAAAACACCTGCAATTTAAAAAAAAAATGCAGGGAAAACAATCCAATCTCTCAGGAAGCACTTAGATGGCAAATCCTCAACCAGAAAAGTTACATACTTTACAGTCTTAAAAATGTGAAAAACAGAACTAGTTTATTTGAAACAGTTTGCAGATTCGATACTCAATACTGATTCCTTAGACAATAGAACATAATTTAGACAACAGGATGTCATTTTCAACATTAAATTGTAGTACTTTCTTCTATATTAGGTTCCACAGTGGTCCATGGGCGTATAGTCTATATGCTAGTATAGTATAGTCTATATGCTCTTATACTTGTTCTGATACATCTCAAGATTGTTGTAAAGCTGTTCAGAAAAGGTTCATTTCTGTCCTGCCAATGTGATTTTTTTAGTGTCGATACGTGCGCCAATGAGTTTCTAGTTTCAATACTAATTTTAGCATTGATTAGTATCTGATTTGCAATACTTTTGACAAATCGAGTGTACATACCTTTAAAGTGCACACGTCTTCTGTAGCTTTCTCTCCTTGTCTTGGGACACCAGCCTTCCGCTGATTCTGGGCTGGTCCCGTCAGTCTGGGCACCAGGGGCTCCGGGGCCTCGAACTGACCGGAAGGGAGGCTGAGGGAGGGGCATGGAGAGAGGGCGGGGGGAGAGAGGGCCTCGGAGATGGGCCTGTGATGCGGAGGAAGGGTGAGGAGAGGAGGCGAGAGAGGAGACTCCACACCCACCTCGAGCCTCTCCTGCCGGGGGGTAAAACCGACCAGGGGCAGGACGAGAGGGCAGGATGTGGAGCAGAGGGAGGGGCTCAGGAGCAGCTGTGAGGGGATGCGGCGGGCTGCCAAGTTTTCACATTCAAATTTGTCCATTTTTGTTGGAATATTTTTGAAAATTTGAGGTGAATTATCAAGTACAGAAGAGTTTTTTGGAGGAATTTGCCCATCACTCTCTAATTCAAGAGCCTGACTGTCATTTCCCAAGATCCTAATTTCTACATTCAAACACTGAGAATCTGCATTACCTGAAGATTCGGGCTTTGCATCAGTACCATTTTGTGCTTGGTTTTCTGGCAAAGATGCTGTATCTTTTACCACGCCTTCTTTCTCCAGTGGCATATCATTTAGTGTGGAAATCTGACCTTGGCTGTCATTTTGCTGCTCTGAATTTTGATGTTTTAAATGAAGTATATTTGAAGTCATGTTTATACATTCTGGTTCTGAAGACACTGTATTTAAAATTGTTGAACTAGAACATTCAACCTGTTTTTCCTGGTTTAAAACTTCAAAGTTATCCTCTGTTTTGTTTGCTTTGCCATGCGGTGACGCAAGCTCTGTCTCAAGTGTGGGGTAGGGAGACACAGGACTAAGTGGAGGTGCGTGTGCGGAGTGGTTGGGAGTAGTTGTGGTCTTGCTGGATGCCGATGCGAGTTGTTCCACTCCAGAAATTACTTGTTGAAGTTTGAAAAGCTTCAGGGAGCCGAACTGGTCGTCAGGAAGGTGAAAGTCCTGGATGTCGGTGCGGAGTAGGGTTTGGAGGAGAGAGGGTGGAGGCAGAGGGGAGAGAGTCTGGGAAGGGGAGGCCAGGAGAAGAGAGGGCCAGTCTTCTGGAGCTGGAGGAGACAACAAGGAAAGATGGACATGTGAGAGGGACAGAGGAGCTCATTCTCCAACAGGCTCCTACAGCTCCGCTCAAACAGTGAGATACAGGACTACATTCATACTGTACTCCATACAACTGTACAACAACTCACCTTATGTACCAGATAATACTCCCTATAACTGGACAACAACACCAGTCTCTTGCCATTTTTGCCACTTATTTAGAATTTATTATTACCATTTATATGTTTACTCCGAGTTGTTACAATATATTGTGATGTGTGAGTTATTGTGTCCAAACAATTTCCCTTGTGGATCAATAAAGAAGAAGAATCAGGTATTGTACAGTAATATGGTGGGGATGTCAACATTATTAAACTGATTATGATTTAAAGTAACATGTAATGAATTTTTGGAGGAATTTGACTTCAATGTAAGTGACACTAAGAGCGACACAACTATATTTTTTATCACACTGCAAATAAAAACTTCTATACATTTAAATGAGAACGTTAGCTTGAATTAAGATGGTCACAAATTACTGTATATGTAATGGACATCTGTACTCTAACTGTGGTATCTTGCAATTAAACATTTATTTTGTATATTATAATAACTGCGCTTAGCTTTTTTTGATAAAACTGAGTGTGATCTATTTTTTTTTAAAGCGTCTATTCATTGTATTGTTATTTTTTTTTTTTTGGATTATGTTTTTATGTGATTAAAAATGTTTACTTTTGTGATGACACTGTACAACTTCATTTTGTCTCTTTAATGTCTTTGTCTTTAATAAAAAATATATTTGATGGCAATATATAGTGATACAGCTAGAATGTACTCGTGTATGTACTCAATTCTATTCGATATAGCAGTGTCTCTCAAACTTTTCACGCCAAGTATCAGATCTATGCCAGGTCTATAATAGGGCCATTCCAGGTCTAATCTAGGGCTAACCAGGTCTAAAAGTGGACTACATCATCATCATCACTGTAGTATTAAACAAGAAATTATCCACAAGAGGACAAAAAAATATTATAAAATGCAACTAAGTAAACCCACAAACTGAAGAGCTGTCCACATACCACCTGAAGAAGAATGTACAAGTTTGAAAAACACTGCTATGCATTAAGGTGTTACTGCTAGTAATAGTCATACAAACAAATGTGATTTTACTTTGTACCTTTTCACAATATTTTAAAGATCCCATGACATGGTACTTCTTGATGCTTTTATATGGTGCCTTAATGGTTCCCTAATACTGTAAATGAATCCTTCTTCAAAATCAACACTCAGTGCATGAGAAAGACCCATGAACACAGTCAGAGTCATAAATATCGCTCTGGAACACTTTATTATGGGCGTTGTTGCTTGAATGCAAATGAGGAGGACAGAGATAGGCCAGTGCAGCGGGTGGGGGCGTGGCCAAACTCGCCGCTTTCCTCTTCAGCGGTGCGATGTGCGCTGGCCCCACTTCCGCATTTTTGCACGGAGGAAGATATGAGAAGCGTTTCATTGAAAAATAAACACATTTCCACATAAAATTTAATTAAAACCACTGCTGTTTCAGAGGTTCAGAGGCTCGGATAAAGGACATCCGACCCTGGAAACACTCTCACATGCCTCCAGACAAATAAAAAACGGCATCTCGCATTGCGTAACTCGTTCGCGGTCCAAACTCTCTGGGCTCCAGAGAGTGTGGGTAGAAACACAGACGGGCGGTGGAACTGCATTTGCATTTTTCCTTGAGTGTGACGTCAGAAATTTCCCTTGTTCAGAATCGCCCGTTTGGGCTGCCTTTTTTTCAAACACAGAAAAGGATCACAAATGCTCAGTTTACACATTTCGCAACTTTTAGCCATGGGGGGGGGCTAAACAGGGTAGGGGAGCTCACAATAACGTTCAAAAACCTCAGAAAGTGAACATTTCATGCCATGGGACCTTTAACAAAAATGTGACATTGTAGCTCCCTCAGTATATTATCAGTTTAATTCCAGCACAAGCATTGGATTTCATAAAACTGTAAAAGTGTCTGCATTGTAAAACTTACCAGCTTTTTCCTGTACATCATTCGTATGGCTTTGGTGGGTTTGGAGAACTACAGCGTCATTCTCCTGTACATTCAGATTCTGTATGTTTTTAGGTTGGACCTCCTCTGACACTGGATCTTTAGACACAAGTTCACACTTAGGCGAGGACAAAGCTACTAAAAAGTCCTTAGCTTGTGTTTTATTTGTGAATTTTTTCATATCTTCTGTATGTCTTCCTCGACCTCTACCCCTGCCTCTTCTTCCTTGCTTTCTTCTGCTCGAGGTTACTGAAACAGAAGATCCATCTAAGCTCAGAGAGAACTCACAAGAACTCGAACTGTTACTCCCAGAAACATCTTTAGAGGCTTCCAGAACGGACCGATCATCTGAAATTGTCCGATTCAGCCTTCTACCCCTAGCCCTCCTCTGCCTCCCCTTATGGAGATGGGACAAAATGACAGCGTTCATATTGGGCTGGCTCTGCGACACAGACATGCGCCGAGTGGTTCTGACGTAGTACTCCGCCGGGAAAAGTAGTCCGTCAATGAGAGTGCAAGAATCTACAAGTCTCTGGCCACCGTCTTCTGGTTTCGTCTTCTCCACTTTGACCTCAGTAGTGTTTGAAAGACTTTGGCTACTCTGTATTTTCTGTTGTTTTCCAATCTCATCCTCTTCTTCCAACTTTGAATATATCATATGACTGTCCTTAAATGGAGATTGAGTTTCCATTCGCAAGGATGCAAAGTTGGACGTCTTTTCTTCACTATTTGAGACTACATCAGCTCCCTTTTCTAGAGCTAGCTGTTGGTTTGCAGCCTCTTCTTTTACAACCTTGGTATCTTCTGCTCGATGTTGTCCGTTCACACAGGCATCATAATTTGAATGAATGTTATTGTCGTCCTTACATGAAGATCCCTTAGATTCCATTCGCAAAGACGCAAATTTTGACAATTTTTCTTCACTATTTGAGACTGTATGTATCTTTTCTGGAATTAGCTGTTGGTGTGCAGTGTCTTCATTTTCAGTCTTGGTGTCATCTGCCTGATAGTTTCCATTTTTATAAACATCTAGTTCTGAGTGGTTTGTATATGGAGAAACGTATTCAGATTGAAACAGCAAAGAAGCAGAGTTTGACAAATTTCCATAACTATTTGAGACCATATCAACTACCTTTTCTGGACTAAGCTGATGGTTTGCAGTTTCTTCTTTTTCAACCTTGGTTTCTTCTACCTTGTGTTTTCCATTCTCATATACATGTAGTACTTCTACGTCCTTGCATGGTGAAACGTCTTTAGCTTCAAGCTGCAAAGAAGTTGACGAGTTTTCTTCACTATATGAGACCATACTGACTCCCTTGTTTGGAATTAGCTGATGTTTCCTTGTCTCTTCTTTTTCAACCTTAGCATCTTCTGAGCAATCATTCAAAGTTAGAAGATGTTTACGTGAATGGGAAATAAAACAGTCATTTGTTTTTTGGGAGTTTGGCGTAATTTCTTCACTATTCAAGACCATACCTATTCCCTTTTCAATTACTAGCTGTTGGTTTGCAGTCTCTTCTTTATGTACGTGACCTTGCAAGTTCCAGTGTGGAAGCAGCAACAATGAAGACTCATTTTCAGATTGAGAAAACAGCTCTTCACTTTCGTGTAAACCAGATGGGTCATTGAAGCATTTTCCCTCCCCATCCTGGGACTTCTCTTGTTGGTCGTGGCTGTTGGCAGTTGCTGGGTCTGACTGGGCGCTCCTCTTTGCCCAGCGGAGGCGGCTGCGGCGAGAGCGGAGGCGGAGGGCGGGGCTGCTTTTAGGGACCTGAGCAGAGTCCTGGCTGGAGTCGGAGGTCGGGGTGTAGGCCATGTCGGATATGATGGAGAAGCGGACTACCTGGTTACATTTTCCAGGGCTGTTTTCAACAGCAGTGGGCACACCTGTTGAAAAGACAGCAGACAACTAATATACACTCAACAAAAATATAAACGCAACACTTTTGTTTTTGCTCCCATTTTTCCTGAGATGGACCCAAAGATCCAAAATTCACTCCAGATACACAGCAGTACCATTTCTCTCAAACATTGTTCACAAATCTGTCCAAATGTGTGACAGCGAGCACCTCTGCCCCGCCGAGACAATCCACCCCACCTCACAGGTGCGCCACATCAAGATGCTGATCCGACATCATGACCAGTGCACAGGTGCGCCCCAGACTCCCCACAATAAAAGGCCACCCCGAAATGTGCATTTTTTTGCTTTATTGGGGGTCTGGGGACTCAGAACCAGCCAGTATCTGGTGTGACCACCATTTGCCTCATGCAGTGCAACACATCTTCTTCGCATAGAGTTTATCAGATTGTCAATTGTGGCCTGTGGAACATTGGTCCATTCCTCTTCAAAGGCTGTTATGGACGAAGAACACAGGTGCATTTTATTGATGGCATTTTGAATGCACAGAGATACCGTGATGAGATCCTGAGGCCCATTGTTGTGCCATACATCCATGAACATCACCTCATGTTTCAGCAAGATAATGCACGGCCCCATGTTGCAAGGATCTATACACAATTCTTGGAAGCTGAAAATGTCCCAGTTCTTGCATGGCCAGCATACTCACCGGACATGTCACCCATTGAGCATGTTTGGGATGTGCTTGACCGGCGTATACGACAGCGTGTACCAGCTCCCACTAATATCCAGCAACTTCGCACAGCCATTGAAGAGGAGTGGACCAACATTCCACAGGCCACAATTGACAATCGGATAAACTCTATGCGAAGAAGATGTGTTGCACTGCATGAGGCAAATGGTGGTCACACCAGATACTGACTGGTTCTGAGTCCCCAGACCCCCAATAAAGCAAAAAAATGCACATTTCGGGGTGGCCTTTTATTGTGGGCAGTCTGGGGCGCACCTGTGCACTGGTCATGATGTCGGATCGGCATCTTGATGTGGCGCACCTGTGAGGTGGGGTGGATTGTCTCGGCGGGGCAGAGGTGCTCGCTGTCACACATTTGGACAGATTTGTGAACAATGTTTGAGAGAAATGGTAGTGCTGTGTATCTGGAGTGAATTTTGGATCTTTGGGTCCATCTCAGGAAAAATGGGAGCAAAAACAAAAGTGTTGCGTTTATATTTTTGTTGAGTATATTTACAATTATTGTGAGAAGAAATAGTTATTCATGATTATTGACACCAAACAACACCTCAACTATCTTTCATTTCTGTACTTTTTGGAGTATTGAATGGAAATGGAAGGAATGGAAAAGCTAAATTTGCGTCTAAGATTGTTGTGATTATTATTCTTTTGCTTTTATGGTTTATATTGTGACCTGAACAATCACAATGAACCATTAACTGAATAATCATGACATCCCTGCTAAGATTGGGACAGTAATCCAAAATAAGATATGGTTGCAGCCATTCTGTGTTGTGAATTAGGGGTGAACAATCTGGAAAAAATATCAGTTTTCAATGTTTCAGAGAAGCATTGCCTTTGCAGTTACATTTGCGACTTGTTTTAATGATAGGATGCTGTTTAAAGTGAAAAAAAAAATAAAAAATTACAACCTTCACGATTTGTTAAATGTGTCTGCTCAAACTGCTATTTCGATTTGATTGCAATTCATCTTGCAACCCATATTATGACTGATACTGGCAAGGGACATGATTGTGGCCCTTCACCTAATCTACAGTGTGCTATAAAAGATGTTACAGCACTTGATGTGCTGTAGCAATGATATACAGTCAGCCTGTGCCAACATTTCTGTGCTGTTCATTACATTTTTGTTAAAATAAGTGTAATACCAATCCTCCTGCTGTCTGACTGTACAATGAACAATGCATGTGTCTCTGTACATGTGTCCTCCACCTTCAGCCATCATGTGCAGTACTGTAAGAGAATGTGAATCATCACCTCAAGTCACGTTGCCAGCTCTGTATTCTGTTCATATGCTGCACTGTACAGAACCATAGGAGTCATAGCCACTTACTTTACAACGTAGTGTAATGTGTATTTTTGCTCTACTTGCACACTGTTGTTGTGTTACATTCAATTCTATACAATACAATTCTATTATAATATTCTGTAATAGTTATTTATCTTGATTTTTGAGTGCAAATTCCCCATTGTGAGACAAACAAAGGTTCCTTTGTCTAATAAATTAGCAAATAAAATATGGGAATTTCTAATAAATAATTTGGTTAACAGGTTAACTTTTGATAGATAAGTGAACTGAAAGGTTTGTCTGTCCTCTGGTTAGGATTTTTTTTAACCCTACTTCAGTGGCATGAATAGAATGTACATAACTTGAATAATATCCACACTATGATTGTGGCAGTGCTGAAAGAAATACTGAAAATGTGTACTCTAGAAAAAGTACTCTGGACTCCACTCAGTAACTTCTATAATTTAAGTGGTTAATAAGTACAATTATAATGCTAGAATTACACTAAATACATGTTTAAAAATCTAAAAGTACAAATACCCCATAATCTACTCAATTACATAAACCTGAATATTGTGAAGAATCCCTCAGTCGTCCAGGTAGAATCTAACCTGGGAAATCCCAGGCTGTCTTTCGTTCGCTCCGATCTGAAAGACAGCCTGGCGACTATGGCAAGCGAGCTCTCCCGATTCTAGAAGCCAATCAGAGAGCGGGGAGGGGTGGACAGACGGTGACGCGTACTACGTGACAAACGGAAACTTGTAGTTTGAACTGAGAACTGACATGATTGGCTTTGGGCTACGTATACGCCAAATGATAGACATTCGTAAGGCCCAATAAACGGCCGTTGGCGATCGTAAACCACACCTCCGGTATGAGATATTTCGAAGGTGCTCCCAGACCATATATCACTGTGATATGGTCAGGTGTAAACCAGGCAAGCTTGGTTTTTTAGTAGTATAATTAGTAGAGATGCACCGATGTGAAAATTTTGGCCGATACCGATATCCGATATTGTTGTTGTTGTTGTTGTTGTTGTTGTTGTTGTTGTTGTTGTTGTTGTTGTTGTTGCCGATATTAGCCGATGCCGATATTTGTTTATTTTTAATTCTGAGATAACATTTTATACAGACTGAAAATCATGCAAAATGAATTTTTGAATGTTTTCTTTTATTTTCAAAACGTGTTTTGACTCCTGATTTTTAATACATTTTTTTTCAATTTCAATTTTTTTTATAGTGTAACATTGTGTTCTGCTTCCTGATTGGCTAAGGGACCTTTGCCAGACAAGGACTAAACGCGGACTAAACCAGGTCTAGACCAGGTCTAAACCTGGACTAAACCAGGTCTAGACCAGGTCTAAACCTGGACTAAACCAGGTCTAGACCAGGTCTAAACCTGGACTAAACCAGGACTGGACCAGGTCTCGACCTGGACTAAACCAGGACTGGACCAGGTCTCGACCTGGACTAAACCAGGACTGGACCAGGTCTCGACCTGGACTAAACCAGGACTAGACCAGGTCTCGACCTGGACTAAACCAGGACTAGACCTGGTCTAAACCAGGATTAAAGCACCACGTGCGGGTCTATTTCCTGGTTTGCTATTAGCAGCAGCAGCTTCACCGGTGTACCCTGAGCCTT
Source organism: Paratrypauchen microcephalus (assembly GCA_036785185.1). NCBI lineage: Eukaryota > Metazoa > Chordata > Actinopteri > Gobiiformes > Gobiidae > Paratrypauchen > Paratrypauchen microcephalus. The sequence continues at coordinate 807,343 of JAVJIX010000134.1, read as the reverse complement.
TACAACCGAACAGAGGCGAGTGAGTTTGTGGAAATGCAGCCGGCATATGGATCCCTCTGTAAACGAGCTCTACCTGTTCTTTTCCTGCCTGATTTGCTCTTAGTCGTGTTTTTGAGTCACGGCTGAGGCTAGCAGCGACGCACGCAGTCCGAGCACATGAAACCTCGGCATGAACGGACGCATGCAAGAGCCCGCGGTGGTTTAATCCTGGTTTAGACCTGGCCTAGAGGAGGCACGGTTTGGTTTGAAAATCTATGAAAGTTTGAGTGTTTAAACGAGAGAGAAATGTGAGAAAACGCTAATTCGAGGGATTACTGTACTGACAAATATCGGTCGTTAATATCGGCCCACTTTTACACATCGGGCCGATATGTTAAAAATGTGGGCAATATCGGCCGATATCGATGTTAGTGCCGATATATCGTGCATCCCTAATAATTAGTATTATAGGCCTGCTATAACAGCACTAGCCAGGTTACAGAGAATATCTGCTGACAACCTACACTACATCAATAACTTCCTAAGGATTTTGTGTTAATGATAAAAACATAAGGACACATAGGCCCATCTTTTCAGTATTACTACTTTATGGCAGACAGCAGCAGTTTTGGTCTAACTCTGAACAAACCACACTTACCTGGAGAAGCCTCCACCCTATCTGGGTGAGACTCCTTGGTTCTCTCCTGCTCCACTGTAGATGGAGGCGGTGGTTTGGGGTCTGCTTTGGTTTGGTCATGGCTGTTGTGCCGAGTGATCCGGCTCCTCACAAGCTTACGCCCAGACTCCACTCGCTCAGCCCGCTACCACAAAGGTACATTTTACAAGTTAAAAGGTCATTTTATGAAGACAGTTTTGAGTTTTACCTTGAGTCTCCTGACTGTTCGGAGGTATTCCTTTTGTAAGAGTGCCAACTTTCGACGAAGCTGTGAAAAATGAAGACAAAGGTCAGGATTTTGGAAACAGAAATAACAAAGGCATTTATAGTTAGGCATTATTAGGTACTGCAGTAATAAGTCACCTTTGTATTATTGTTAATATATAATTGTCCAAATGGAACACCCTGACACACATACACCCATACACAAGAATTAAAATAAAGCCAACTCAGATTTTATTGCTACTTATTTAGAAGTGTATTATCGTTATATATTTTTTACTCTGTGTTAGTGTTATTGAGCTAATGTGTCCGAGTAATTTCCCTTGTGGACAAATAAAGCATGAAAATGGAGAAATTCAATTTGTCTATTTAAGTACCGTTAAACTTTTGTCCAGTTGTCTAGTTGTTTCTTATTATTATTACAGTGGTACCTCACCTTACGAAATTAATTTGTTCCAGAAGTGGTTTCGTAACGTGAATTTTTCGTAAGTTGAGTAGCTATTTCAATGGAAAAGGCCTGATCCGTTCCAAGTTTTTTTTTAATAGTGTAACATTTTTTTATAGTGTAACATTGTGTCCTGCGTAGAGACTGTAGACCCAGGACTAAACGTGGACTATACCAGTCTAGACCAAGGTCTAAACCTGGACTGGACAAGGTCTAGACCTGGACTAAACCAGGACTGGACCAGGTCTAAACCTGGACTGGACAAGGTCTAGACCTGGACTAAACCAGGACTGGACCAGGTCTAAACCTGGACTGGACCAGGTGGATTAAAGCGCGGCGTGTGGGTCTATTTCCTGGTTTCGTTTCGAGTCACGCCTGAGGCGAGCAGCGAGGACTCCCCTCGGGACCGCACGCAGTCTGAGCGCATGAACGAACGCATGCAAGAGCCGCGGTGGTCTAGTCCTGGTTCAGACCTGGTTTAGACCTGGTTTAGACCTGGCACGGTTTGAGCACGCGTCTCGTGCTCGCGCCCCGCGCCTGGTCATTCTGCGCTATCACACACCGCCCTCCCCCTTCCCCCCACACTTCACTATTAATACATTTTGTTGAAAATCTATGAAAGTTTGAGTGTTTAAACGAGAGACAAATGTGAGAAGTTTAAATTCAGTCTGAGAAAAGCGTATAACGTGTGTGGTTGAGATTTCGCGTTTCGTAACTTGAATTTAGAGACCAAAATTTAACGTGAAGGTGTTTCGTAACTTGAAACTTTCGTAAGGTGAGGTACCTCTGTACTTGTATAACTCCACTGTATGGTTCTATCGTGCAATATCGTTTTTCCAACGTGCAATATTGTTTTTTCAATACTCTCCCTGTCACTGATTTATTATTATTATTATTACTTATTCGAATTATTACTTATTTTATTATTATTATTATTACTTATCTTTATGCCATTCTTGCCTGCATGCACTTTTCATTCTTGTTCAAACTGTCCCTACCTGGAGCTACTGTGACAAATAAATTTCTCCTGCGTGAGATCAATAAAGTCTTATCTTATCTTGACACACTGCATTTCTCCTTTGCCATGGATTCTACCTGGACAACTGAGGAATTTTACACAAATTACCTGAGTGCATTCTAAGTTCGTCCTATTTTGTCATTTATTACTTGTCATTCATTACTTACCAGAACTTGAATGCACCATTGTGTCTTGTCTTGTGTCGGGTGACCATATTTTCAAAATAAAAAAATGGGACACCTCAGGTTTGTGGTGGTTGGTAATAATAAAATTGTGAAAATTGTGGAATGAACACGTAATTAAGAAAAACTGTTCTGCACTAGGCCTATTTACGACTTATTAACAACTAACATGTGATCCGGTATAGTCACATTTTCTTTGTGTTTTTAAGCAGCTTTTCTGTATTTTACCTAAACAAATGACAATTTATGCCTCGCTTTACTGTTGGCAGCTCTAAACTGGAACTGTCTCAGGTAAATAGGGACGTCTGGTCACCCTAAACACTGTCCATTCTTAATTTACTTTATAGTAAATTAAGAATGGACAGTACTTTATAGTACTTTATGGTGCATTATTTTTCATATCCTCCTGAGACCCGCCCATTCATTTGCGTCCTTTATAGTGGACACTGAGTTAACCAGTCTGTCAAAATAAATAATACATAAAAATAACAAAAAATAAATAAATAAAATAAATAACAATAAATAAAAAACCTAAAATAAATAAATAAAAATAAATGAATACAAAATAAATACATTAAAAAAAAAAAACGAATACTAATAACCATTGCGCAGGACACGTTATGGATATTATTATTATGAATACAAATCAAATTAACAAAATGTAAATGCTAAGGTGTTCATTTACCTCCAAATTAAAATAATAAAAAAAATTAAAATAATAATAATAATAATTCAGATACACTTTCTTTCTTCAGGTTCCAGGAGGATATGGTCATTTTCAAGATCAATTTTCTGTATTTTAGCTCAAGAAAATGACAATATTGCCCCTCTTTACTGCTGTTATAAAACTGGGACAAATTAATGATTTTGGATACATCTGCTGGGACAGGGGACACAGGGGTCCAAACTGGGACTGTCCCGGGTAAATAGGGATATGTGGTCACCCTATATGTAAAACATCCTCCTGGGACCTGAAGAAAAAAGTGTAGTAGTAGTAGTAGTAGTAGTAGTGGTAGTAGTAGTAGTAGTAGTAGTAGTAGTAGTAGTAGTAGTAGTAGTAGTATTTTCTTCCGCTTATTTTTTTTTTAGGTAAATGAACACCTTAGCATTTGCATTTTGTTAATTTTATTTATTTATTTTTATTCATAATGTTGTAACATGTCCTCTGTAATGGACTGTAATAGTGTTAAATCCACGTGAAGTTAACCTAACAAAAACTTTTTTTTAAATGACCAGCATTTCTGACAAGCTTCTACAGTCGTCTCAAAAAGCTTTTAGACTCCCTTTTATTTCTTATTTATGTATCCATTTATTTATTTAATAATCGTGCAGCCACAAACTAGAGTCTATCTCAAAACACTTAAAAGAAGGACGATGTCCACTATAAAGGACACGAATGAATGGGCCGGGTCTCAGGAGGATATCTGTCCCATCTCACCTTCTCCTTGTCGTTGTTGTGCAGAGTGCTCCTCAGGTGCTCCTCACAGTGCAGCAGATCCCCCAGCCTGTCCTCCATCGCGGCCCTTACCCCGGGATCAGGGCGATGTTTGTCCACCGCTACATACGTACGTGTTCGCACTTTTTTACTCCATCTTGCCAAACGTCCCGGTCCCTGCCATTATCTCTTGGTTCACACTTTGCGGGTTTAACTACACAAACAGCAAGATTCAGACGCACACGCTGGTTGAATACGCAGATACAAAGGAGCATTAACGAAAGGGAAGGTTGTCGTCTGGATAAAATAACTTGTGAGAGAGTAAAAGAGTTATTCTGTGTTAGTTTCGCTGCTGCGTCGTGTTGGTGTTGTGGAGGGCTGATCGATGCTCTCGGTGATCTCTGTCTACTTCACGTTTCCCGCGGTTGCAGCTGGTCTCGCGCACAGGCTAGAGTAGTGGAGCAACAAAACCATGGAACTATTATAATAATAATAAAACAAAACACTAAAAATGTATTAATAATGATAATAATAATAATAATAATAATAATAATAATAATAATAATAATAATAATAGTTTTATTATAGATCCATGAACCAAGCTTTCGATAGACCTTTTTCAACAACGGCACTCCCACGCCCCCCGCTGTGCATATTGTGCATTGTGCGTAGGTCAGGAGATTATTATTTTCATGTTTTTTTTTTTTTTTTTTTTCCTTTTGTTTTTCTTTAGTGATATTTTTGGTAAGTGACAATCATATGTTGAAAGTATTAAATTGGCTGTATTATATATTATGTGTTTAGGATCAGCGTGTGACAGATGTACAGTATTCCATTGAAAAGAAAAAAGATATTATATAAATGTTCTAAAATATTAAATATTGCT
>JAVJIX010000134.1:775000-797500 GCA_036785185.1 Paratrypauchen microcephalus | reverse complement strand
TTGTGGCTCTGTTTTTTGTGCTTTGGATGGACGAGTTTTTGTCTTAAAGTGTTTGTGGGTTTGAAATAGACTGAGATTTCATGTCTGAAAATCCTGTAGTTTTTCAGATACGCTGGCCAGGTAAGGAATAGTTACACCCTTTCTCCTGGGTTCTGATTCTCTGTTGTCTTGTTTCTTGTCCTTGTCTCTCTTGGTTTTGTTGACAGCCCTTTTAGGATATCCACAAACAGAGAGGGCTTCCTGCACATGTTGTTCTTCTTTCTCCTTTCCCTCTGTGCTTGTAGGAACCACTTGGGCCCTGTGTTGTAATGTCCAAATAACTCCAAGTTTGTGCTGCAGTGGGTGGTGTGAATCAAAAAGCAGGTATTGGTCTGTGTGTGTGGGCTTCCAGAAGACCTCTTCTTGGATTCCCCGGTCTCCTCCTATCGTTACTGCACAATCTAAGAACGCCAATGTGTTATCCTTGGCATCTTCACGGGTGAATTTGATATTAGGATCTACAGAATTGATATGTGCAGTAAAAGGTTCCAAATCTTGAATTTTGATTTTTGAACATCAACAAAGCGATACCAATGTGTGGGTGGAGTGCCTGGATATGAGGTCAAGGCACTCAAATTGTTCCATGTATAAGTTAGCCGTGATAGGGTAGACCGGTGAGCCTATTGCACAGCTGTGGATTTGCCTGTAGAAGTTTCCTCTGAACTGGAAATAAGTGGCTAGAAGCCCAATGTGACATGTGACATATATACAAAAAGAAATGCTCCATCGGTAAAATCCTCCAGCTGAGGTCCTGAACAAAGGTCCTGATGGTCCCCGGGCACCTGACAGACGAGCTGCCCACTGCTCCTGAAGGATGGGTCAAATGCAGAGAAATAATTTCCCTACAGGGATAAATAAAGGATAATTAAAAAAAAGTTATAGCTATATTTCCGTAACTGGTTTGATACTTTATTCAATAAATCTGGTCAGAGTAGGTTGAATGTGATTTAGGACATGTTATCAAAGCATTGGAACTGTTAAATGTGTTTGAAATGACCTGTAGCGTCAAAAACAGCTTTTTGAAATTAGCCGCTTCGTTGAAATGTGCACACAGGATATAGCAGCACTTTGGAGAGCCCACTTCCTGTCACATGACTGTCACATGGTTAGAGTCACATGACTGTCACATGGTTAGAGTCACATGACTGTCACATGGGTTAGAGTCACATGACTGTCACATGGTCATCATACCAGGATGTTTATGTTTTAGGGACTTAATAGTCATGTCTCAATTCTCAGTGTGCACAGTTTGGAGTGTGGTTTTAAGGCCGCATACGTCACTTCCGGCGCGAAAACTGCTGTCCCATTCTTGTTTTTGTCCCATGCACTTACATAAAATGCACCCTGAAAACTGCAGTTGTTTCCATGGAAATCGGGGCGTGAACCAACTGTGCATCCATGCACACTTCGCTCAGTCATATATCCCAGCATGCACCACGCGATACTTCTTCTACGGGAGAAAATGGAGTCGGCGGCTGCATCTGGTAGTTGTGGGACCTGTCCCATTTCACCGACGCCCATGTGGTCCACGGAGTGCCCTTAAGACCACACTCTGAACTGTGCACACTGGGAATTGAGACATGGCTAATGAGTTCAGGTCATACGTGAAGCTTTATAAGGAAAAGACTGGGGCATTCAAAGTGTTTGTTCCACTGGCGTCACCGAGGGTTCTGACAAATTTCCAGCAGTTGGCAGATTTGGTCGGGTGAAAGTTTTGGTTCTCTCTTCTAGCTTGGTATCCTGCAGCAGTCTCTTTCTTGCTGCCTCCACCGCTACCAACATAGGGGTACAAGTGAAAAGAGAGGTCACATCCAAGGAAACCATTGGTCAAACTGGAGATGCTTGACTTTGTTCACAAATTCGGTTCGGTGTTCTCAATGTGGTGCTCCGTGTTACCCACCAGAGGAGCTAACAATGCTAACAATGCACACTCCACTTGTGTTAGTCTCAGAGTCATTTCACTGTAGTTACAGTAGCTCCTCCCTTCAGGCAGATATAGGCAGTGCCCTCCAGCATGTGACCAGAACTGAAGAAGCAGCTTGGATGAGCTGCAAAACACATTCAACCAAATAAACTTTTGCCCAGTTGACAAATTGAATTTCTCCTTATGCCATGGATTCTACCTAGACGACTGAGGGATTCTACACACAATAATATCCATAGTTTTTTTTCCCGTGTATTTCTGTGCAGGTCCCTTCAGTTTGGTGATACCGTCCGGCTCCTCAGACAGCCACAGGTCAGGTACTTCATGGCGGTCATGCTGACGTGCATCAGAGAGCCCATGTTGAAGAGCATGTGGTAGAAGGCGTGGACAGACAGGCCTCCAGTCTCGTCGGCGTACTTCATGGCTACGATGGGCGTGTACAAGGGGTTGGTGAGGTTCCGGAAGCGCGGCCTGCTTGCTTCAATCACCTTCTTGGTGCACTGTAAGACACGAAGGAGGGACAGACTCAATTCATGATGTTATGTGAAGTTCTTACGGGAGCTCACAATTCATATATTTCACAATTAACAAGAATGAACATTATATAATAAGTTATTTAGAATTTGTTAGTAAAAGCTGTGCTGTGTAACTTGTTTGTACAGGCTCCTCTTTTTATACTCAACAAAAATATAAACGCAACACTTTTGTTTTTGCTCCCATTTTTCCTGAGATGGACCCAAAGATCCAAAATTCACTCCAGATACACAACACTACCATTTCTCTCAAACATTGTTCACAAATCTGTCCAAATGTGTGACAGCGAGCACCTCTGCCCCGCCGAGACAATCCACCCCACCTCACAGGTGTGCCACATCAAGATGCCGATCAGACATCATGACCAGTGCACAGGTGCGCCCCAGACTGCCCACAATAAAAGGCCACCCCGAAATGTGCATTTTTTTTTTTTTTGCTTTATTGGGGGTCTGGGGACTCAGAACCAGTCAGTATCTGGTGTGACCACCATTTGCCTCATGCAGTGCAACACATCTTCTTCGCATAGAGTTTATCCGATTGTCAATTGTGGCCTGTGGAATGTTGGTCCACTCCTCTTCAATGTCTGTGCGAAGTTGCTGGATATTAGTGGGAGCTGGTACACGCTGTCGTAATACGCCGCTCAAGCACATCCCAAACATGCTCAATGGGTGACATGTCCGGTGAGTATGCTGGCCATGCAAGAACTGGGACATTTTCAGCTTCCAAGAATTGTGTACAGATCCTTGCAACATGGGGCCGTGCATTATCTTGCTGAAACATGAGGTGATGTTCATGGATGTATGGCACAACAATGGGCCTCAGGATCTCATCACGGTATCTCTGTGCATTCAAAATGCCATCAATAAAATGCACCTGTGTTCTTCGTCCATAACAGCCTTTGAAGAGGAATGGACCAATGTTCCACAGGCCACAATTGACAATCTGATAAACTCTATGTGAAGAAGATGTGTTGCACTGCATGAGGCAAATGGTGGTCACACCAGATACTGACTGGTTCTGAGTCCCCAGACCCCCAATAAAGAAAAAAAAAAAAAAAAAAAAAAAAAGCACATTTCGGGGTGGCCTTTTATTGTGGGCAGTCTGGGGCGCACCTGTGCACTGGTCATGATGTCGGATCAGCATCTTGATGTGGGGTGGATTGTCTCATTGTTTTTGTTGAGTGTATTTCTATGTAGGTTTGTATGTATCAATCTCCATGGAGACAAAAAGAGGCACCTCCAGGCCAAGTTATTGGTCAGATTTGTGGAGAGGTGACCCTGCCCACAGTAAGAATGCATGTTTTAAAAATGATTTAAAAATACGTGCAAGAACAATTGCAAGTTACAGAATTGATCCATCCTTTCCAGGCAAAACAATAACATCACCATGGAGACAAGTGTGTGGTGGACTCCCACCAGAAAAACAACATAATGTACCTTTAAAGATGACAGATATTGAATTTAAATTTACCATTATGCTAATTTAATTCAACTATAAATATAGAGGAAAAAATAATGAATATCATATTCTCACAGGAATTCTAACTGTAAGAGGATGCTGTGAGCACCATCCATAAGTATTATTTTATTTTGTAACATGACAGCATGACATTTAAATGACAAATGTAAATGTTTGTGTAGATCTACATACAATCTATATTTTTAAACAGTGTGTCCCATACTTTGGCAATGTCGTCCGGAGTCTGTCCCAGTGTTTCAAAGATGTCCAGAGAAGACGGGAGGTAGACATTTTTAAAATAGTGCACAGTGTCAGGGTCAGCACCAGGGCACTCTCTGTCTCGCACCTCCTGAATCATCTTCACCTCAAACTCTGTGTGCACCGGGCCAGGCTCGATCAGAGACAAGCTGCACACACACAACACACAAGTCACCTCTCTAAACTACAAACAATCAAGATCTGATCCATTCACCGTAGATGCAAAGAACTTACGTAACATTAAACTTGAGAAGCTGCACAGCTAAACACTCGCAGAAGCCCTCCATGGCAAATTTGGATGCTGCATACACATCATTGAACACCACTCCTGCACAGAAGAAGAGGTGCAACTTAAGTCCTCTAGAACGGTAAATGCTCAATTCCATTTAATAAAAAGGCATTGTTGGTTTTCCCTGTGTGTTTACTCACCCTGTAGACCCATGACACTGCTCACCACGATAATGTGTCCCCCCCGCCTCTTCTTCATGTCAGGCATCACCTCTTTAATCATGCGGATCACTCCAAAGAAGTTGGTCTCAAACACCTTCTTCATCTCCTCTATGGGGATGCTCTCCACTGGACCCACCAGGCCAATACCTGCATTATTAACTGTTTGACAAGACAAGGTATGGATGTCAACATGGAAAACACAGAAATAAATCACTCCTTTATTCACAATTAAATTTGTTTGTGAAACATTTTGCATATGGTTAGCCACACTTGTGGAACACTCCCCAGATCTTAATTACTAAACTATGTCTAAACCAGGACTTAAACAGGTCTAACTTGTAGAAAACAGACTCGACTAATTCTAAACCAGATCTAAACTTCCTCCTGATTCCTCAGTACCACCAGCAGAGGTCTCCACACCACAGTTTGAGAAGCACTCGTCAGAAGAACGGTGCACAGCAGTAATCTGGCAGCATTATTGACATAATCAGGATACAACTCCTAATGCAGTTATGCAACTCTCATCAAATCCCTGTCCAAAAATCCAAACATCCCCAGATTGTTTTCGCTGCTAAACTAAATCTTGAAAAGCTGTTCATATGTGGATATGCTGACTACAGTTCTGTTGATCTGATTGTCTCCAGTTTCATGGAGCCCACTGACTGTGACTCACTGAGGACATCCACGTGGCGGTCCTTGATGCCGTTGATGCACTGTTTGACCGACTCGTCGTTGCACACGTCCAGCACAGCCAGAGTCAGGGTCTTTCCGTAGGCATCTCCAGCTGCCTCCACCAGCTTGTCCTTCCGCTTCAGGTCTCGCATTGTGGCAATGACTGTGTAATAATAATAATAATACATTTTATTCATATAGCGCTTTTCAAGACACTCAAAGACACTTCACAAATCATAAAAGAATAAAATATCACAGTGTACAGAGGTCACAGGGTCCACACAAGAGATTATGTAAGAGCAATTAGACTGCTGTTCTTTACACTCAATTAGACATCACAGCAGCATCATAACAGTGAAGGCACGCTCATTAAAAGAAGGCTACATCGTTTTTTTTAAATTGTTTTAAATAATTTTATTGGAATGAAAGTTTCACAAAGAAGGAGGATGTGGTAAATAGTAGTAATTAGGTCAGAGCGCTTCAAGCCTATTACGATTATTAATGAATAAAGATTCATTTCAAAGAGCCACACTAAACAAAAGACCTGTTCATTTTGCTATAATTGAAAATGTCTTTGAGAATCTTAATCTTTATCAAAAGAATTTCAGAAAACATTGTACAGTGCAGAAAAGTAGATGGTTCAGGGATAACATGTGTGAACACATTCTGAACTACTTACTCACTTATCTATCTTTTGTTCACACAGGACTGGACTGCAGCTGAGTGAAGATGTAAATCAGGTAAATCAGGTAAGTGACTCATGTCACTACTAAAAGATGCACTTAATGTCTCTTTCAAATAATAATACATATATAGTCTAATAAATATAGCCGACAGCATTAACATAATATTCACATTTTATTATACTTATTTGCCATATTTTTGTTACTAGATATTTAGGACCTAAATAACCTGAAAAGGAAATTCCATAAGTCACCCTTCCATAAAATCCCAATAACCCTGTCCAATACTTCCTACTTATTATACTTATAAGCTCATAATGATTGGGTTTATAAGTATATTATTATTGTGTGTGTGTATATATGAATTACTGGTTTTTACCTTTATCAGGTGAAAATTTGTCCATAGCTCCTTTGTACATATTTACTGAGAAACATGGTAAAGCATCTAATACCGGTACTATAAAAAAATCAAATCAGATCAGCCATCTTCAAGTTCAAAGCTTCCGTTAAGCTCGTTCCTTCATTGTGCTGCAGAACTTCTAATTACTGCAGAGTGTTCTCCAGGTGTGAGTTTGTGAATGGATGGAGCACTCCTTTTTTCCACATGTTATCTTCAGGCCCCCAGGCTGCTCCCCTCATGTGGCTCTGCTTTAGCGGGCTTCTGCCCAGATAAATGACTCTGTTTACATGATTATCTGCCTCTGACCTCAATGGCATTTTGTCTACTAACTGAGCATGCAATTTGTGTAGAGTAAATGGCTCCTTTTTATTTGATTTTCCCGTCATTAACAAAATGAAGATGTACAGTAAGTTCAAATCCATTTAAAATTAATAATATTAAAGCACTGGTCTTGTATACTGGTTTTCTTAGGATTCGATGTCACACAAATATTCCTTCACTCCTCAGTCTGTATGATATTCTGCTAGTTCTAAAATAATCTGTACATTTTAGTTCTAAGAAGACTGTGTTAGGCCCATAAGTGTTTTTCTAGTGTTATAACAGACTGTTTATCTGTCAGCCACCCAGAAATAATCCAGTCTGCTCTGCTAACCCGAGCTCTGTGAGGACAGTTAAGCTACGCACATCTTGAGCCTATTGTCTTAGGTTCTTTGTAGCTTAAGGTGGGCTAAAGGCTAAAGGTTAAAGGTTGTTTACAAACAATTGCATAAGACATGGTCAGGTTCACATAAGGTATGACTTTTTTAGATGAATGCATTTTAAAGCTGCATTTATGAATAGTGATATTATAAATGATTTATAATTTGCAACGTAGCATCCATCTCTCTTTTTGTTTTCAGTTTTGACGAGGAAGAAACTTGTCAACTCAACTTGTCAATTCTCCATTCTTCAAAACAGAAGAGACCGTCAGTCAAGAAGGTCAAAACAATCATATGCCTCATAACATCTTCATTCTTCTCACATGAATCAATCAATTGTCCATTTCTGTATCAAATAGATGGGGCTTAAGCTGGAGTTTGAGTTCTTGTGGTGACCCCGAATGTAAAAGAACCAATGAAACACCATGTTATGCAGTGTATATCTGAACTGACCTGGTTTGCTGTGATTGAACTTCTCAGTTTTCCCTCAAACCACATAGTCCAGTGCACTTACCGTGATAGCGCTTCTGCTCATCTTTGGCCAGCATCACAGCCATGCGCAGGCCGATCCCGGAGGAGCAGCCCGTGATGAGCACCACTTTCTGTCCGGGGCTGGCCATGGCTCCTGCCGCTCTGTCCCGGTGTGAGGGCTGAGCTGTGAGGTGAGAGTCCATAAGAGGATTCACGCCGTGTGTCACATGGTCTCGCAGGGATTATCTAACAGAACGCACACACTCACAGTGCGTATGAGAGGCCTGTGCTCCTCAGCTGTGGAAATGTATTCATGTGAAAGACCTGCCCCGACCTGACACCTGTGCCTCCAGTGCTGCCGGTGCATTCATCTCATCACACAGTAGGCTTCAGCGCACCTCGAAATATTTAACAAGGATATGGCGCCACCCAATGCTCTGAAATGAGTTTACAGTGGGGCAAAGTTCATTAATGATTTCTAGGAATATTTCTCTGATAGCATTTGCATTTTTTTTTTTTTTTTTTACTTTTAACTTGTAGGAATTAAGGATGTAAACAAGTTACATATAAAGCACTATGTAATAACACACACACACACACACAGAGAGAAACACAAACTCTTTTCCATAACAAGAAATCCAAACAACTTACTAACTACTTATATTCAGGCCTGGACTGGTAATTGGGCATACCGGGCATCGGCCCACCGGGATCTTTTATTTTTTTTATATATATTTTTTATATATATTTTTATATATATATATATTTTTTTTATATATATATTTTTTTACCTACAATTTAGGACTGAACCAGGACTAAACCAGGACTAAACCAGGATTGAACCAGGACTAAACCAGGACTAAACCAGGTCTGAACCAGGACTAAACCAGGACTAAACCAGGACTAAATCAGGATTGAACCAGGACTAAACCAGGACTAAACCAGGTCTGAACCAGGACTAAACCAGGACTAAACCAGGACTAAACCAGGTCTGAACCAGGACTAAACCAGGACTAAATCAGGTCTGAACCAGGACTAAACCAGGACTAAATCAGGTCTGAACCAGGACTAAACCAGGACTAAATCAGGTCTGAACAAGGACTAAACCAGGACTAATCAGGTCTAAATCAGGACTAAATCAGGTCTGAACCAGGACTAAACCAGGACTAAATCAGGACTAAACCAGGACTAAATCAGGACTGAACCAGGACTAATTATGAGGGGCCGGTCTAAGCCAAAAATGCCAGGGCCATTTTTTGTCCCAGTCCAGACCTGGTTATATTTGACTGTCCTTACTACACGATCATAAATATAAACCTATTTTCCCAAACGGTTCCTTGTATCTGCTGTGTGGAGTTAGTCTGGTTAACACCTGACCATATCACAAGTGAGATATGGGTCTGGAAACTCGCTTTGAAAAATCCCGTAGCGGAGGTGTGGTTAGCGATCGCCAACGGCCGTTTATTGGGCGTTATGAATGTCTATCATTGAGCGTATACGTAAGTCCATAGCCAATCATGTCAGTTGTCAGTTCAAACTACAAGCTTCCGTTTGTCATGTGGTACGCGTCACCGTCTTGCCACACCTCCCCCGCTCTCTGATTGGGGCCCTAAATCTGGGACTCTCGCTTGGACGAGTTTCCAGGCCGCCTTCCAGTTCGAAACGAACGGAAGCGGCCTGGGAATTCCCAGGCTAGTGTGGAGTGTGACCGAGTGCATCTCCCAGCTCATAGTTGAAGACACATCCTGCAGCAAAAGGTGTAGGTGTTATGGAAAAATGCCAGGAATCTGCTGTATGGCTTCTTCCACGGCCATGCATTTAATGTTTATATTGACGAACTAAACATGTGTGCAGGTTTAATACACAGTCAGCCATTAGCCAGTGTAAGTACATGATGTGAAAGCAATTCAAATTTGTGTTCTAGCCATGGTTTTCCTAAACAGCAGTGCGAGCAGCTAATGAAACACATGACATGGCATTTATCAAATAATGTTATATCACACAGATGTGCATATGTGTCACATATTACCATGGCACATCTGTCACCATCCATCACTCATGTTTCTCATAATGACTGTACGAGCTGTCATTTAGTAAGGTTTAACTTTACTCAGAATTATTGAGCCTATTGGAAGGATGCATGTGGTGGGCAAACACAGACAAGCTGAGGAATTTGGAATCTGCAGAAGCATATTTTTATTAGTCGGGCAGCGGGCTGTCCTGTCCCAGCATGCTTTGTGTGCATGTGCAAGGCAATAATGTAACCTAAGTGTACATTTTTTCTGTCGTTTGTGGTCTGTCCTTTACACTGCGGGTGTAAAAGAGTAAAAGTAGCTGCGTCTTTATTAGATTTAGACACCGTGTACAATGTGCGCTGGTGTCCTGTGGCCCCCATCACTATAGTGCAATAATAATAATAAGTGTTATAGGACAACAGCACTGAGGCCTCTCTTGGCCACGAGTCTGAGCCTGGAGGGTGGAGGGCCGAGGGAGGGGTCCGACAGAGGAGGTCCGGGGGAGGAGAGGGGAGAGAAAGTGAGGAGAGTTCTCTGGGGGGAAAGAGCCAAACACCTTCTGAGATAAAGGGATAATCTCCTGATCTGCGCCTACCTTCCGTCCACCAACAGCTGCACACGGTCACTCCGGACTAGTACAGGGACCGCGGGCCATATGCGCACGCGCTCTTAACGGTTAACCGGCAGCTGTGGGAGCGCGTGAGGCAGGTGTCCAGCGGAGAGTCGGTGTGCCCAGGCACTGGTGCTCCGGGATGGAGCCCAAACAGAAAATGAAGCTGATTCATCAAACGTGGCTGGTGCTGGTGCTGCTGACGCTCCCCGGGTCCAGGGCAGGTGAGACGCGCTAACGCAAAAAGGAACCTGACCTCATTTAATGTGGTGATTGTCTAAAATCAGCATTACTTTGCTACAACTATTAACTGACTGATCCTGCCACTATTTGTGCAGTTTATTACACTACTGCTGGAAGTTAAGAAACTATTTCAGCATCTAAGAGTGAAGACTTAACGCAATTTTAATTGAATTTAGTCAAGTGCCTGTGGGTTGTGGGTTTTTAATTTGGTAGAATAATGACCGGAGTAATATGAATCAGGCACTATTTGCGCAGAAGGGACTTTTTCTGACAAAACAATTTAAACAATGATTTAAGAAATGAGACGTCAGTGTTATTTATTATATGACTCTTACGCCATTTAGACCAGTTTGTATCTTATTTAAGAATATGGCAGCTATACAGGTATTACATGACATCATCTGAGTGAATGAGTAGTCTAACCTGTCATACTATATCCTATTTTTAAGATGGGAGCTTCATGCCACAGTCCAGCCTTCAGAAATAGCCTACACATTTTACATTTTAATGTAGGAAATAGTAAATAGTTGGACTAAGTCAATTTCCTTTGAGTTTTTGATTTGGCTTTGACCCTGACAGATTTGGTCAGGCCTTGTCATTAAGTCTAATCTCTCTGACATGAACTTGCTTCTCTGAGCTGCTGAGGCCTCGCTCATCACTTAGACAGTGAAAGGTTTAGGCTTCTTTGTCTGGACTTGTCCCTCCATACCTGCATTAGCCTGAGTGCATAGAGCAGCATACAGCAGGGGAACAAGGGCAATGGGACCACAGCTAGTCAAAGGAGCTATGCTGCCTGCAGCGGTCTCTGCACAGTCTGGACTTTTCTGCACTCATATGGACCTCATCTTTCAGAGGCTGGCAGTGTCAGGCTCACAGCGCTTTGGGACTTTTGGAAAACATGTCTTTGAACTTGGGTATCTGCTTAAATTCAATCTGAAATGTATATAACCAAAGGTTATATACATACCCTATGAATATCATGAAACCTTTTCTTTTTACAAGACTAGTACTTTTGTAAGCCAGCCTCATTAAAGGTTGCATTTAATGTTGATTGAAGCCAAATAGTTGAGCCCAGGTGGCAGACATGCACGCACATTGCACCCACGTGCACATGCTTGCACTGACCTTCATACTTTTGATACTATACATACTATTGATCACCAGCTCATCAGGAACACTTATTTGTGCTCTTTTTTCTTAATGGGTTTGTTCCACTTTGACCAGCTTGTCTGTCAAGGACATTAGTGCAGTGACTAATTTGACCTTTGGATCTTCAGGGTCACATGGGGTCAGAGTGTAAAGACTCCAGTTCCACACACACCTAAAGGCCCCACAAACGGGGCATAAGACCTGGAAACAGACCCCATAGTGTGCAGTAAGCTGGTGCTTTCTTAAAGCCACTGCATTCACTTCTTTCTTTTTTTTTTTTTTTTCATTTTGTTTGTTTTTATTGCACTAAAAACACAGAAAAACGTGTCCTTACTGTGAGCTGGTTCACACTGACTCTTGTTTGGCCTGTAGGAGGGCTTCCTCCTGCTTGTTTCCATGGAAATGTCCCTTTGGCTGTAATATTCATCTTTTAAATGGATAACATTAAATATGACTAAATCATTATTAGTCATAGTAATAGTAGGCTTATACACAGAATGGTGATAACTGGAAAACTGAGAGGCTTCAATTAGTATAATGGCCTAATCAGCGAGCTAAATGGAGTCTTAAGAAAGGGGTGTTCTAAAAAGTTCTAAAATGCAGGCATAAGAATATAATAAAACATATCTATTTCATGGAGTTTTAACCTTCTATTACCATGGTATCCTGCAGGTGATGCACAAAGTTACATATTGTACCCTTAAGGAAATAGTGTGTGTAAATGTGAGCGTGGTAACTGCCCTCGAGTGGCGTGATGATGCTGTCAGTTGTTGATGTCTTGTTTACTGTTGCACACCTGGTTGTCCGTGTCCAGTGTGAGTTATGATCTGACTGGTGTCAAAAATGTAGCTCTGTCAGAGGTGTCACAGTCTGGCCTCAGGTGCTTTAGAATAAATATCTCCAGGAAGTTGCTCAAAGTATTGCGATTAGATTTGTGATCTCTTTTTAGCTCAGTCGATTCAGTTCACATGTACCTAAAGACACCCAGATCCTGAACTAATTCATGAGTCACCTGCATTACAGAATTTGAGTGGGGTTGACCCCTACACACTCCCTACTCTTTAGCTTGCAGCTGAGGACATTATGCTAATTGATGTTTTTGTAATTTACTACTTACCACCATTCTCTGAAGTGTATCAGCTACTGTTACTTATAATGATTGATATTGAATACGCCTTACATATTGTAATCAATTTAATAGATGAAACCGGATGAACATAAGAAAACCAAGGAAAGAACTGGCTGCATCTACAACACAGCACATGTGCAGACCACATGTATGTGCCCCACCAGTACTGCACATCCACCCTTCTTAACCTCACTTCATATTATTGCTGTTGTTGTCCCTCTGCATTTAGCTCAAATGGCATTAACCCATCGTCGACAGTTCCATGGCTGTCCTGCTACTTGAATATATGACCAACTACGATATTCATTGAGGATTTGGCATTATGAAGTGAAGCAAAATATATTTTTAAAGCTTTCTAAAGTATATTATGGTGTTGTAACCCCATCAAAACTTCCCTTATCTTTAATTTGTACATGTTTGTGTAGTCACACACAGTCCCCCTCATAGTCATTTGTATTACTATATTTCAATATTTTATTTGTACTTGTACATATGTTTGTATATGTTTGCCTTATTTAGCACCACTCTTGCTATTTTTGCTACTTCTTTAGAATTTATTATTACCATTTATATTTTTTCCTCTTTGTTATTATAATATATTGTGATGAGTGAGCTACTGTGTCCAAATTATTTCCCTTGTGGATCAGTAAAGTTTGTCTAAGTCTAAGTCACACACGTCATTATTTTAAATTGCATTAAAGAAGTTATGACGTACCAAGTAGTATAAAAAATAAAATGTACACTATACTGTAAGACCTTTCAGTTTAATTCAATTCAGACAATAAACCATGATGCTCTACACTATTGTATACACATATTATTAAATTATACACGTTTGTGATTAGAACCAATCAAAAGTAGAAATGCACTGATTCAGGTTTGTCTTTTCTTATACTGATGTTGATACTTAAGCTTCCCCGATATCACCTGATACTAGGGCGGAGACAGAAAATAGAATTTATTTCCTTTAAACACAAACAGCATAAGGTAAAACTGATCCAAATGAGCTACACAACTACAGAAAAGGTTTGTAGAAATACAGGTTTAATATTATAAGATGTTTTGGGCCAATATTGGCCAGTAAGTCATTTTATTACACCAGTTTATCGACCAAAATAGGCTTGGAAGCTAATATCCAATCCAGCAGAATTTCCATTATCAGCACAGATACCAGTATCATATGGGTGCATCCTTAGTTAAGAGCTACAAACGTACTGTACATCTTAGAATGACAGGGACTAATTAATGTGTGGCTTCTGCAGAAACATCTTTTCAAAGCCTTAACAGCAAAGATCACAGCGCTGTGTTGAGTTTGAACACGGATGTGAAACACATGGAGTGATATCACTGGCTGGAAGGGAGCCAGAGGACTGCTTGGCCTACTTTGGACTTGGTTCATTATTTTTCATAACTTTTAGTTACAGGATTCTACCTCTTTTATCTCGAGCTACTTAACCATGTTTTTCAGCTATATTGTTAATTAAAGGAGAAAGAATAACTGGAACTCAAGAAGAGTAAAGGATTGTCTATTGTTTAAGATTTCTGGAATTAGTGTTTCCAGTTTAGAAACATGGCATGTTGCTCCTTTCCAAGCTGTTATTTTGCAGTAACTGAGCTAAACCGTGTCTTTAGAAAAGGTTTGTACTGATTCGTGACTAGACTCCTTGTAATTTACATTTTCACCTTAAATGTGAAAATGACATACTGTATGGGTATGAGCTGGCCGTAGTTGCAGTAGTTGTGAGTAGTGTTGTAGTGTTGTAGTGTTGTAGTGTTGTGTAGTGCTGTTGAGAGGAACCTAGCATGTTACAAAAGATTAGTGTGGTATTTACACTGTTCACTGGAAATAATTATCTTGGTTGGCATGTAGCTAATTTAGTGCATGTTTCTGTGACTGAAACACAATTGTTTCTTCACAAAAAGCTTTATTTAAGACTTCTCAGTGAGTGCCAAGTTTTGCCCTCTAGTGACAGAAGCAAGTTCCTGTTTGTGAATTTTGATCACTGACAGTGGCAATAAAACTGATTCTTATTCTGAGGATTCTGCTAAACTTTTGTATTACTGTAGCTACAATTACTGACATTTGACTTTCTTCATGAAGAGGAGTATAGAGGGGCAGGGAAATCCAAGGCACACTAACAGAAATAGTGTGAAAGCTTCTTATTTTACAATATGTAAATGTCCTGTATTTGTCTGTAAAAAAAAAAAAAAGTTTTCATTATGAATCAATATGGGGTGCTAGCATACTAGATGAAGCCTATGCAACTTGCTGCCTTCCAAATGTTCAGATATCTTCTCTTGTTTACTGGTTTAGATCTGGTTATATTGGTTTGTCCTGATTCAGACCCAGTTGGTACTTGTCTCGTCCGAGTTCAACACTCGGTTCAGTGCTGGTTTGGTGACTTTGTCTTCTTTTATATTTTGTTTTTCACAAAAAAATGGAGAAGTTGTTGAAACTGAAACAGATCTAGTGTTGGGGATATTTTGTGTGGTCTCAAATTGTGTGGTGGAGGTGTGTGTCTTTGGTCCAAAGGTCATGGCCCTCCAGAAAATGCAGTTGAATGGCCCTGTAGTAGATGCCGGGTAAAGGCCCAGAGTGGGCCAGAAGACTGGACAGAAAGGGGTGATTTGAGACTATAAATGTGATCTCAACGGTGTTTATTTTATTATGATTGACCTCATTTGCTGCCAGTTTGCGCTTTGTAATGAAATGATGCTGTCATGTGTAGGAGGAGTCTCTAGGCAAGACACTACCACATGGCTATTTGTAAAGGAAAAAACTGCAGTGGAAACCTTTACCTTCTGCCTATTTTTATATACCGGTATACTGTGACATTTAATACTTGACATTGTCCAAAACTGAATCCTAAAGATCTTGGTCCGATTATGCTTAAAGAAGGGGTATTAAGCAAAACATTTTGGAGCTTTCTACCATGTTATAACATCAACATCTAGCAATCTCTCCTGGGCCTTATTCAAACCTTCCTTATGGTTAGCTGTACGATACTGTCCAAGCCTCACAAGCCTACATCCCCCATGCTCCCACAGGACATTTCTCCATAAATATACAAAAGCATGATTCAAAACAATACACTACAACTTCTCAAACCTGATGCGAACAATAAAATGTAACATCTGTAATGTGTTTGGAATTAATACCCCATTGAAGTGTAATAGCCCCTCTTTAATGGGCAGTGGCAATGATCCAGACTGCATTTTGTAGAAAACTGCTTATCTTAAAAGCCTTGTCCCGAGCAGCACAGTCAGATGTTTTCTCCTTTTGTACGGCATGTTCAAAGTGACTATATGATGCAAAATCCAAAAATAACACAGAGCCACCTACAGCAACCCGCAGCCATCCAAGAGCCATTGGAGGCCTGTCTTTGACAAATATTGATCTAGCCTTTGATGTATGTAGAAGAAGGAGCTCCAGATGTTCACACTGATCAAGAAAATACATGACTGAAATGTGGCACTTCCGAATGAGCTGAGATTTGAATTCCTTGTGCATGTGTGTGTGTGTTTGCATACCTCCTTGACCATCTCTGTCACTGTGATAGTAGGCATGCTTGTGTGCTTTTTGCGAGCTCTCCAGTATGGAGCTTTGATGAGAGCCAGCTGAAGAAGACCGAACAGAAACACATGGCTCATTCACCCACTTGTCTTTTTCCCCCTCAAGTCCAGTCTGACTCACCTGCACTGCGTAAGGCTGCAGTTTAAAGATGGTTTAAAGATTATTTTGAATTTATTACGACCATTTATATTTTGTTACCATGATATATTGTGATGTGTGAGCTACCAACCAATTTCCCTTGTGGATCAATGAAGTTTGTCTAAGTCTAAGACAAAAAGCAGTGTCATGGCCACTTCTTGAGCCCATGGTGTTGTAAAGAGGATCTGACGATGCTGCGATGTCTGGCTGTGTTTGGGTGGAGCTCTGCTAAACATTAGTTGCTGTTAGTTGTTGTGTGCAAAAGGCATGTTATTTTATTGCATTCTTTACCAATGCTGGGATAATGACAGCCTAATCACAAACACACACGTACATGTCACACAAACAACACCTAGCTCTCAACACATGCACAGACACACATCTGGTGTCCATAAAACATTGTGTTTTGACTTAAGTGCCCACCAGCTTGTGTCATGCAAAAGCTCTTGTCTAACTGACAAAAGCATAGGACGAGAGGAAACCCATTTTCAACCAAAGACCTACGCCAGATGTCTGCCTTTGTTGCTAAAACACAAATGTGATATTAACGCATCCATTATTGAATCCCGTTAGGGTTTTTTCAGCTCATTGGGCTATAATGCAAGCAAAGACAAACTCGAAGGCACGAAAAGGTCACATTTTAAACACGTCCTGGGGCATTACTATTTGAGAACATTTCAGAACATGTCTATAGAGGAGTGTGTTTCAGCAGATCTATTCTGCGAAATTGACTTTTCAGAGCCTTTATCCATGTTATAGCTGTTTCATCTTCTCGTTAACCCTCAAAGTTGTGTTTAGAGTGATTCATGCACGTTTGAGTAATCTTTATTCTTCTGTTCTCAAAATGTAATGCAACTACTCTGATCTACCTCCGTTTTCACTGGTACACACTCACCATGATGTACTTACTAGGCCTGTAGGTCTTTAGTAATTTAGATATTATATGCTTATTATCGGTCGATGGTGTCTTAGGGCACTTTCACATTGCTAGTTCGATTATTTGGTCCGTACCAGGCAATAAAATTGTTATTATGTAGCATATAAACTCCAGTGCGGTCCGCTTTCACACCTGCAAATGAACCAAAATTGGTCCGACTGATCAATATTTATCTTCCGGCTGAAATAACCGCCAATTTTGACTCACTATGGAGCCACTCTATTAGCCACTACCATTGTTGGCAAAATCGAAAATGAGTTTGCGTCTGGAGAACAGTCTGTTATTGCACTGGAGTCGCGGCGGGTGTAGAGCGTGTCATTTCAGGCAGAGGAGACTTGCTATTTTTATGGATGTGGTCGTCCTGACTATGAGACGAAGATTGTTCCAAAGACTCACAAGGTAGGCTATATCACCTCCCATGATGCATTTCGAATAGTTTGTTTGGACCTACTGTCTATGGTTTGGACCCAAGTTTGCATTCTCACCAGAGGGACTGCACCAGAGTTTGGCATTTGGTTTGGAGTCAAGCGGACCAAGACCACCTTTTGTTTTTTGAGGTGTCGGTCCGCTTGATTTACAACATAAATAAATAAATAAAAATATGTTCCTCACCTTCCACAGTGGTTAGTCTCCCTCACCCTCATCCAGCTCGGGTCCTCTACCAGAGGCCTGGGAGCTTGAGAGTTCTGCGCAGTATCTTTGCTGTTCCTGTACTGCACCTTCCTGGACTGAGATGTCTGATGTTTTTCCTGGGATCTGCTGTAACCACTCCTCCAGTCTGGGAGGTACAGCCCCAAGTCCATCGATCACCATGGACACCACTGATGCCTTCACCTTCCAGGCCTTCTCCAGCTCTTCCTTGAGCCCCTGGTATTTCTCTAGTTTCTCGTGTTCCTTTTTCCATCACTTGGTATTGCATTGTCCACCACAATGTCTTTGTTCTGTTGCTTATCCACCACCACTATATCTGGTTGGTTCACTATCACCATTCTGTCAGTCTGTATCTGGAAGTCCCACAGGATCTTGGCTCGGTCATTCTCCGCAACCTTCGGAGGTGTTTCCCACCTTGACCTTGGGGTCTCCAGCCTGTACTCTGCACAGATGTTTCTGTACACTATGCCCACCACTTGGTTGTGTCGCTCCATGTATGCTTTCCCTGCAGCATCTTACACCCTGCAGTTATGTGCTGGACTGTCTCAGGAGCCTCTTTGCACAGCCTACACCTTGGGTCATGTCTGGTGTGGTAGATCTGGGCCTCTATTGCTCGGGTGCTCAAGGCCTGCTCCTGTGCAGCCAGGATGAGGGCCTCTGTGCTGTCCAGTGGACTAAGAACTAAGAAAAGCTGGATTAAGAATGGGATGTCACTTAAATTTATATGAGAATCATATAAATACATACATAGTGACAAAAAAAGACATACACAACCATACTAAGGTATGGTGCCCAGTTTCACATTCACATTTTCACATTTCACATTTTGGTGTTCATATATTTCAAAAATGGCTGCCATGTTTTTTCTGATTTTGAGGTTGAACTTGCAAGTGTACACCTCATCTTCTCAATGTGCAAGAAACTCATGACCACCACATGTCTGTGTCTGGGTAAAACTTGGCTAATTTTTCCTTAGAAAGCAACCGATGAAGAACTTTAAATTGGAGAAGTCCATGTCTGGCACAAATAGAAGAAGAGTGCACTCTACGAAGGATAGACCCCCATTGGTCGCCAGATATGTTCAACACTAGATCTTTTTCCCAGTGTGATTTTATAATAGCAAGCCATGGAGACTGTAAATTCAACAAAATGTTGTAAATTACTCTAATAGCGCCCTTTTTATGAATATTTATATCCAGAATGTCATCTAAAGTTGTAGCCTCTGGCAGGTTAGAAAAGGATGGATATCCTTGTACTTTTTTCTGCATATATAGTTGTTTTTGCATGAGCCTCCCCTGCAGGTGTTGTCTTGTGAGTGCAGTTTGGGCCAGTCTATAATAGTTTTTAGAGCTCTTGCCATGTCCCTTTTTAGTCAACCAATCAATCAGCAGGACAAGTCTTTAGTCAACTACAGTAATTCTTTACAATAATTACAATTATCAATACATGTTTGCACAGACCCCAGCAGGTAGTGATGTCAGTAACGGGAGGGAGAGAATTGCATGACTGAAAATATTTTTGCCTTGACGCTGGCAGTGATGAAGAGGGGGAGGAGGAGAGGCTGAGGAGGTTGATGCTTCTGCTGCTGCTGTAGAGATGAGGTGGGGGTGAGTGGACCATAGCTGAAGGAGAAAAAGCTGAGGAGAAAAGAGAATATTTAAACAGTCCTTATGGAGGAATAAGACAAAAGGTGTTTGAATTTCATTATAACCTTCATTCATAGTTATGTTGGTGGTGCAGAGACCAGGAGACTGTTGACTGTTTATGGAGATCATCTGAAGTGCAGTGCTTTTGTTTTTCACCAGATTTAATGGTAGAGTCCATTAAAACTATTGTAATTATATGTAATACTTTACTACACGTTCCTATTATTTCGATGTATTCTTGATAGTACTTGAGGTAGTTAAAGTTGTCAAAAGATCACATGGTACAAATAGTATAATTTTGTACTTAAAAAAACACAATATTGTCTTAAGAAAGTGCTTTCAAAATGATCATTTGGGTATCAAAATGGGTATGGAATCTATTCTTTAGTATTGTGACAGCACTAGTTTGTGAAGATTGTTGTGTGACAATTATTTTGATACAAAAAGCTTGAGCACAAACAGCAGTTCTTTGTCTGTAATGGCTTTCACATGTTTCTAATTTCTCTTTTGTCTCTTTCTGTGCCTAATGGCTTGAGCAGAGACAGCACCTGTGTGTTGGGCAGGACTCAGATTTATGAAAATATTTTTAGTTTATCCTGATCCAAGCCTTTTAGGTGGGGGATTGTGATGATTAGATAGTGCTCTGTCCTGGCTCTGACACACTTTGCCTGTGAGTGCATGTTCATGACAGAGTACATGAACCTAAGGCACTTCTGTAGTGCTCAGAGCTCCACAAATGAGGAAGAGGAGCAGTCACAGGCTTTGTTATGTGCTTGGAAAGGCAGTACACCCCATTTGTGCTTATGTAATATGGGAGATTCAAATCATGACAGATTTCCAAATTCTTGTTTAAAGTGACTGTATGTCACTCTTACTGTTTAAAAAAGCCACTACAAACACAACTGAACTTGTGTTTAACTTGCAGATAGAGGACACATACAGTTTGTGTCAGTATATGGACAGACCAGCCCTCATGTGAAAGCTCAGAACCTCCAGAATTCTCTCCCTAAATTGCAGAAGCTGCACTAGCACTGAGGCAGAATTGGTGCAGGTGCTGGGGTTTAGGGAGAGACCAATCAGATAAGAGAGAGGCATTTTAGGTTCAAACCAACTGGATTTCTGTATTGACTGCACTGGCTACCTGAATGAGAGACTCGTGAGGCTCATTCTGCTTTCTGATTGGATAATCATCTTGAATCAAAACACCAAATTTAACATGTCCATCATGCCCAATGTTTTTGTTATTAGAATACATCTGTATTATAATTGTTATCAGTACTTAATTTGGACATGTTTACCTCGGTCAAGTTTATGACATTTAATATCAAAATCTTGAATGTTTATGCTGTGAGCAATGTTCCCTCTAAGCTGCGTGCCTGCGCAATATATATATATATATATATATATATATATATATATATATATATATATATATATATATATATATATATATATATATATATATATATATATATATATATATATATATATATATATATATATATATATATATATATATATATATATATATATATATATATATAGTTGGGGTTGCCAACCGTCCCTTGAAAAACGGAATCGTCCCGTATTCAGAACAAAAGTACGTGTTTGGTATTAAACTTTTACCGGTGTGTGAGCTGCGCGAGCCCGCGTGCTCGTCTGGAGCCGCGGACACCGCATGTCACCACACATGCCGCGAGCGTGCGCAGCTCTTTTGCAACAGTCTGTACCTTTGCGTCCCAGCGCGTATCACAGGGCAGGTTAAACTTTATAAAACATTCTACTTCCTTAAATGCAAAGCAAAAACAAATCAAAATTTATGTTTAAATATATACTACTAGTACCTGTTAATAAAATGCGGGGGGGTTTTGTACTTTGATGTACAGTTTTACTTTATTGCAAACATATAGCATCTAGAATTCCAGGGAGTTAGTGTGTTTGCTCAGACACATTAAAAATTAGGGGGAACATTGGCTGTGAGTAGTATGTTTTTCCATAGAAAAAATACGTTTGATGTAGTCTTGTTTACTTTATTATGTCATTATCATTGGTATGAAATATTCAGGAACTATGTATCCTTGAAAACTTGAAAACTTTGAATATGTTTTTAGTTGTGAGAGAACTTTATAGATTGCTCTTCTGATTTTGTTTTTGATGCACCATTCAGATGTCACAGATGAATAAGTAGGCCTTACCCTAATGTTGTGCTAATGTTTGGGTGTCGTGTTGGAGCTCATCCGTCACTCCTGTCCTGGAACTGTCCTGGAAAATGATTTCTAGATAAAATTGGAGATTCTGAAAACGTGACTCTTTCACTCTGAGCCAAAAGCCTGACTCATACCAACTTGACATCTGTGCATTCATCTTCAGGATAAGAAGAAAAGGAGCCGTGTGCAGTTTCACTACTATAGGCAGGGCTGTTATAGGGAGGAATTACCTGTGGTTTTGTTTACATTCAAATGAAGAAAATCTGATTCTTATCTCTTTCTGGAGTTGCCATGTAAACAGTTGTATGGTGCGAGTAATTCTGTGGTGATTGTTCACACTTGTGCAAATTATGCAAAATTGACTCTAAGCCATGTTACAATGTTGTTACCTCATCGAAAACAGACCTGGAGTTGTGTTTTGTTTAATTCACATTCATGTTTGAGTAAATCTTGATTATTAATCTGTCTACATCTCCAGAGCTCAAAATCCTCTGTTCTACCTTGTAATGTCATGAACCTTTAATTCAGTAGAGATTAGCAATTCGAGGTCTGAAATCATCCAAATGATTCTAGTGAAGATGTAAGACTGTGAAAACACAGTGGAACACTATTAC
>JAVJIX010000134.1:677500-767500 GCA_036785185.1 Paratrypauchen microcephalus | reverse complement strand
GATTAATTTTCTTGATCGCAACTAATCTCAGAAATTTCATAGTTAATCGCGATTAATCGTGATTTATTTTGCATGTTTAAAATTGATATCTTGCAGTAAGATCGTTCAAATCTAAAGTTAAACTCACAATGCAAAGTATTTCTCACCATTTTTTTTATTTCAAAAAAGTGCAGAGAAAGGAAAAAGTAACAATGAACCAGTAATAGTGCTTACTTTGAGAAATTGTAAATAAATGATTGAAGCCCGCTCGAGCTGCCTACGGATGCGTAGAAGGAACAAAATACGAGCAAACTCAAAATAGCGCGTTTAACCGACAATGAGTTTAATTAATACAACCAAATGAGCTGCATATGGATGGTAGAATTGCGAAAAATGCTGGCAAACTCTGATCGCGATAAAAAAAATTGATCGCGATCATTAATCGCTCGCGATTAATCGCGATTAACGCGTTAATATTCCCAGCCCTAATATATATATATATATATATATATATATATATATATATATATATATATATATATATATTTAGGAGCAGTGGGCGACACATTCCTGCACCCGGGGACCATCTCCATGATCTTCTTGCTTCGGTTTGGTCAGGACCTAAGCTGGAGGTACCTATGGTGCATGTTGTGGGTTGGTGGGGGAAACCGGAGTGCCCGGAGGAAACCCACCCAGACACGGGGAGAACATGCAAACTCCACACAGAAAGGCCCAGGCGACCCGGGGATCGAACCCGGAACCTTCTTGCTGTGAAGCATGAGCGCTACCCACTCAGAATGTTTACACTGCAGACACTTTACACTACTGTATTTATGATGCTTTTTTATCTATTTATGATACTTTTATCTTTATGCTTGTGGTATTTTTATTCTGCTGTAGCCAGGAGTCCTTCAAAATTTCGTTATGCTTGCATATTGACAATAAAGAATCTTGAATCTTGAATCTAATGTTGCCAATGTTAAACTGGACCATTAAATACTAACATGTGTTTACAGTATAATTCTTGCTGATGGTGCATTGCTGGTTTTCTGTCCATGATGCCCTTGTCTTGCTTGATAAAAGGAGAAATTCAATTTGTCAACTGGACAAAGTTTATTTGGTCAAAAACGTTTTGCAGATCATCCACGCTGCTTCGTCAGTTCTGGTTAGAGTGCTGGTTAGACACTGCTTATATCTAGCTGCATGGAGGAGCTAACTATACTGAAATTATTCTGAAACTATCTCAACTATTTGTTTTTGAGTTTCTGTCTTTTGTTTTTCCAATTTTTCTGGCGTCTAGTTTAGCATACCCATTCAACCTCTAACGACCTCCACACCTCTGGCCCTGACCTGGCTGCCTTATTGTTTCCTTTGTCTGTTTGACTTCAGTTTGAGAATGGAATTATATTATAGGGAGACAAGTTATGTCTGATTCCCCCATTTCTGTTTAAAGAAGGATTCTCTTTTTTTTTTTTTTTGACAAAAATCGCCTCTTGTCTTGCTTATGAATTCAGAATTTCAGATTGTTGTCCTTCCCTGGTTTGGTTAAAACATTTTGATGCTGAAATGCCCATTTAGTGGTGAGTGAGATAACAGTATAATGCAGCGCTGTGCTCTTTATCAGACTGTTATGTCTCGTCTTTCTCACACCCAGTTCTGTCATTGGTCAGCCTCCATCATGAGTGAACAACAAGCTGATTTAATTGTCACTGTGAAGTGTTAAATCTCAGAATGAAGCTGATAGTTTTAATAAATTCTTACAGCAAACCAAATCACACCTAAGAAATAATGTATATATATTTTTATTTTTCTCTAAAACTTAAAGGAGAATTAAGGTTTTTTACAATCTGAGCCTTATTTCGGTAATAAAACAAGTTGTTTTACTCACCCATAGCACTTTGGTGTCATATGGAGCACTTCCAGAGATGTTTTAGATTTGCGATCTCCGTAATGTGAGTTCTCGGGGCACATGTTTGCGGTCTCCAAATAACACAAACTTTAGCACTTTTCAAATCATAGAAGCTCAATGTCTTAGTCTACGCTTTTGTTTGAGTCAAAAGTGGCCTGTAATCCCAGATTTATCCATAGTTTCGAGTAGATGAGGACACCAGTGCGCAGTGAGTCACATCTTATTTCGCTCTCAGCTCCCGGGACCCAAACATGAAACGCAAAGCTGTAAATTATGGATAAATCTCGGATTACAGGCCACTTTTGACTCAAACGAAAGCGTAGACTAAGACATTGAGCTTCTATGATTTGAAAAGTGCTAAAGTTTGTGTTATTTGGAGACCACTCGGGGCATATTTACATGCTTGGGGCATATATTATATGCCCCGAGAACATTATGGATATCGCTAATCTAAAACATCTCTGGAAGTGCTCCATATGACACCAAAGTGCTATGGGTGAGTAAAACAACTTGTTTTATTACCGAAATAAGGCTCAGATTGTAAAAAAACATTAATTCTCCTTTAAAGCAATTTTGAGTGTGTCATCTATTGTGTCATTAAGTAATTAATTATGACATGACAAGAAATAACAGACAAGCTGCTGCCCTTTCATACCTATTGATGTAATATTTTTTGTCTGAAAAGGTTTGATTGAGAGAGGCAAAGGGAACCCTAACAGTTGCCTTTGTTGTGGTGTGCAGTGAAGGTGGTGGACGTGCTGAAGGTGCTGGAGCTCTCAGAGGACATGGAGGGTGTGTCCCTGGAGGCAGGCCTGTGCACCAGCCGCTCGGGCGAAGATGTGACCGACCTGTCCTATAAGATTGACAAGAAGATCCAGCTCAGCGCCCCCACCAAGCAGCTTTTCCCTGGTGAGACCGCATGTCTGTCTATATAGTAAAAAGTCTGTCATTTTTATCTTTTATTAAAGGATGAGTTAGGTAGTTCTCTACTCTGCTTGGAATATTCCATGGTATGACATAAAACCAATTTATCTGTATGGAGACAAGACCATTTTCTTCATTGAAATGTGAGTAATTGAATAAATGCAAGGTAGACAGTGAAACAAGATTTCCCTCCACAAATGCATAAAACACTACACTACATTGTGCGTATTTCCCTTAAAATAGGCTGGAGCACATCTGTCATCCATGTTTGCTTTGGTTCATTTGGGTGCTTCACTGCTGTGTGCTGTGATTGTCAGGAGTTTGTCAGGAGAATTCATCTTGCTGTCTTACTGTTCATCTTGTTCACAGTGCATCTTTAAGCATGTTATAATGTTGTTTCCTCATCAATAAGTAGACTGTGGCACATTCCTTTGCCCCGACCTGTGGATGTCATGTGGCAGTCAGAAGTCCATGTACCTTCATCAAACTGATTCTGTTGTTTTTGGAGTGCTCAAATTACCTTTACCACATACAAGCAGCCTTCTGGGTGTTTCAGCTTTATATTTACCAGCCAAGGTCCTTGCACTCTGCTCATGTTTTTTTATACACTAACATAAGTCTTATAAAGATATGATAAACTGAGGTGTCAAAAGTAGTTTAAAATTGTGAATAAGGCACAACTTGCAAGACCAGCTTCGTACAGTCTTCCTTTTGTATTCATTGGTGGGGTTTAAAACTGTTTGAGCAGATACTCCAGTCTATATTTGAACCTTAAAGGTCCCATGGCATGAAATTTTCACTTTCTGAGGTTTTTGAACGTTAATGTGAGCTCCCCTACCCTGTTTAGGGCCCCCCCATGGCTAAAAGTTGTGAAATGTCTAAACTGAGCATTTGCAGTCCTTTTCTGCGTTAGAAAAAAACACAGCTCAAACGGGCGATTCTGAAAAAGGCACCTTATTGACGTCAGATCAAAAAATGCAGTTCCACCCCCGTCTGTGTCTCTATTCAGCGTCTCTGTATATCCCGCCCATAGAGTTTGGACTGCGAATGCGCTAGGCAATGCGAAATGCGTTTTTTTATTTGCCTGGAGGCACGTGCGAGTGTTTCTAGGCTCGGACGTCCTTTATCTGAGCCTGTGGATCTTTGAATAGCAGTGGTTTAATTTTATTTTCTGTGAAAATGTGTTTTTTTCATTGAAACGGCTCTCCTTTCCTCCTTCGCGCTTACACACGCGGAAGTGGGACCAGGCACAGCACTGCTAAAACAAGGAACCAGCGGCGCATTTGGCCCCCCACCCGCTCCTCTAACCTATCTGTGTCCTTCTCATTTGCATTCAAGCAACAAGGCCCAGAATGAGTTGTTCAGAGAGAGATTTTCTGACTCTGACTCTGTACATGTGTCTTTCTCATGCGTCTTGATTTTGAAGAAGGATTCATTTACAGTATTAGGGAACCATTAAGGAGCCATATAAAAGCATCAAGAAGTACCATGTCATGGGACCTTTAATGAATAGCTTTGTTGTAATTTTATTCTTCAGTATTTCTTTTGATACTAAACCTGTGGAGCACTTTGGTCAACCATGGTAAAAAACAAACAAACAACAAAAACAACAACAACAAACTATATAAATAAATGTGAATGATTGTATGAATGATTGATTGATCAAATGAATCCCTGTGCAGATTCCATGTTCCCAATGGACTTCTCAGTGATGACCACAGTGCGACCGGTCAAGGGCTCTCAGGTTTTCCTCTTCTCCCTCTATGACCCTCAGGTATGTTTAACACTTGGATACACTTGAGATGCTGTGTCAAATGAATGTAACATTTTACAGGTTTTTCATTAGAAGCTACAAATGTGATGAGCTAAACGAGTGTTGTGTTTTGCAGGGCACACAGCAGCTCGGTGTGGAGCTGGCCCGCTCTCCTGTCTTTCTCTATGAAGACCATAACGGCCAGCCCAGCCCAGACTTGTACCCCATCTTCAGAAAAGTCAGTCTGGCTGACGGAAAGTGGGTAACTACACACACACAAATGATTATAGTTTGAAAAATGTAGCAAAGTCATAATCTGTATTTCAAGCTATGTCATGGGCAGAACAAACAGAAATTTGTAGAGAGATTAATACATTTTGTATCGTTTGAGCCCAACTTTGATTCATACAAATGATGCATTGATGCTCCAAATAGAATAGCAAGAAGTAAGACTTATTTTAACCCACCCCAGTGTCAGAAAAAAACATTTAAAGAAAAGAAATGTTGTATTCTTGTTTACAGTCAATGAAAGACAATGTCATGGCCTACTGTACATACAACATGAAAGTAAATAAGATGAATAAATACTTTGCTGTCTCTCTTCTAGTCCTGTTTTGCTTCTTGATCTTTGTGATGTGATGAACCAAATGAACACATGTAGCTACAAAATGTCATGGTCCATCTGAAGAGTTTGTGACCCTGTACAGAGGCAGAGAGGACAGATAACATGCGTTGTCCTCCGGTAGGTGGCACAGAGTGGCGTACAGCGTGGAGGGCCATTCGGTGACTCTGTACCTGGACTGTGTCAAAGTGGAGACTCTTAAGCTGCTGCGAGGCCCTGACCCTCATGTCAGCACTGAGGGGGTCAGTGTGTTTGGGACACGCCTGCTCGACGAAGCTGTCTTTGAGGTGAGACAAACACATGCATGTCTGGGTCCTTTTCAGTTATGGCCTCCATCTTCAGGCCAGCTATTATATAAAAAAAATACCTTATCTAACTAAAAGCACTTTACTACTAGAACTACCTCATGTAACTAAAAGCACTTTTGTATTAGATCTATTAACTCAAAATCTTTGTAAAACTGTGTCCTGCTTTGATTCTGTCACTGCTTCTGTTGTTAGGTTTTCATTGTTGGTCTTTACATGTTTTGTACCTTGTGTTTTATCGACTTTCATCCCTGTTCTGTGGGACTACAGATGAGCTAAATCTGGTGTATTTACAGCACTAGCTGTTCATTAATACATGCGGTCCCATTTAAATAAATAAACTTAAACTTAAACTATTATTCATCTGACTATATCATTCTGTAATTAAAAAGTAAAGATTAAACAATCGAACGAGAAGAGATGGTAGGCTTAACAGATGTTAGACTATTTGTACTTATATTTACACTTATATGTCTTATAATACAGTGGTATTTGCACAGTATTCTCTCTGCATGAATTGAATTTCCATCAGGGTCAATAAAGTATTCATCTATGTGTGGTAAGCTCCTCCTGTTGTGGCTGCTTGTTTGATTTATTCAGGCAATGTTGACACAAGGATCATCATGGGTTATCCAGCATTATTGCCCCCCAGTGGTGACATGCATGTACTACATTTGTCGGCAGCTTCACACACAGGTGCACAGTACATTATGAACATATTAAAATAGTAAACACAGTTTTATCAGATCAGGTAAAACCATGGAGTGCACAGAAGGGGCAGACGCTTCTTCACTTGTGTTTGTGTCTCGCCTCAGGCAGTGAGGTAACTCTGGCATTCTCCCTCTGACCTTTTGGAGCAGCATTCCCTCGCTCAGGTGGTACAAGTACAAGGCAATAGGGAGCCAGGCTGTGGTTTGTATGAGCACATCACAGACTGGAGATGTCTGGCCATCCAAGAGTTCTGGAGACCATTAACCACTGAGAAACAATAAAAGCAATGTGTTCAGTCACTTTGATCACTGGAGAACAGACGAGACATAACAGTCTGATAAAGATGCAGCGACAGATTTATACATGTCATCTGTGTCATTAAAGGCTAATAAAATACATAAAAATGCACGAGACATAGATATATATAGAGAGGGATTTGTTCTTGAATGATGCTTTGCTCAGGTGCGTTTGTTTCTCAGGGAGAAATCCAGCAGCTGCTGATGGCGGACGACCCTCGAATGGCCGAGACCTACTGCCAGGACTACATCCCTGACTGTGACCGAACTCTACCCTACAGCTCCATCCTAGTGGAGCCGGAGGAGGTGAGGCCACTCCACCTCCATCAGTCCCCTCACGTCAGACTGGGATGTGTGTCAAAGACCGGTCAATTGTTGCACATGTGGTTGTTTTGGAGCACAGATGGTTTGGCACTCCTCCTTACTATGGGGAGACTTTGAAATGGTTTCCACTCCTGGAGCTGCACATGTCATCTGGATCACAGTTCAAACAAGCTGAACCTTTGGTTTGTGTTTTTCTGAATGTGTCGATGTGAATGTGAGTAAAAAATAATGCTTCATTGTGTGCCTTTTACTTAGTGCTGAGTGACTGTTGAGATCTAGTGTGTAATTCTGAGGCCATGAAAGCACAGCATCAGGTTGGATTATTCAGCTTGTTAAAAACATTTCTTGTCTGACAGGTGGAGTAGGCCCTTTGAGTGCTTCTGCGGGGCACTAGTGCCTAGGGCAAAATGTCTTCCCATCTCTGCTTGCACACAGCTCAGCACTGACCTGTCACTCTCAGTACTCAATCACCTCTGCAGGTCTCATTTATTTGCGCTCTAAGGCAGCTTTGGGAATGTGGTGGGCTCTTTAAACAAATCCTTACTGTATATAGTAATGTATATATCTTTTTTATTGGGCTTGAAGTGGTAGCCCCTGTGCCGTGGCTCTGGACCCCAGAGGGGTTAACCAGATAAAAAATCCCTTTGAGATAAAAAGACATTTGGATCAGACATTTTGATCAGAGCCTGTGCTGTGTCCTCAGCTGGAGCGAGTGCCAAAGAAACGTGTGGTGGAGGAGTTTGAGGAGTTTGACTACAGCGACCTCTATGATGACCTCTCTGTTTCCACGGTGACTGTGGGGCCCAATATCACTGAGTATGAGGTATGACCCAGACAGTGAGGTGCATGCTGGTGCCTGTATATGTGTTGTTTGTATTTGATCTATGTGTTATTTCATTTTTCTCTGTAGCACACTAATAATCCTTGGAATGAAACGCATGTTATAGATCAAAACTTTTATTATTTTTATTTGTACTTGCTTGGAACAGATTGTAGAGTATGAGGACTACGACAACTCTACGGACTACTACCAGGTCAATGAATATGAGTATGAGGAGGAGCACGATGGCCGCCATGGGCCTGCTGAGAGGGAACAGGCTTACATCCTGGGCCTGGAGGTACACTTTAACCAATTTAGTCCTCTAACACAGAAGAAAGTCAGAGTGAGATCATGACGCTAACTGCTGTTTGCTGTTTGCAATTTTCTCTTTAGAATATTCCAGAAAAAGGGGAGAAGGGAGAGCCAGCTGTGTTTGGAGTGGTAAGCACACATGTCTTTGATAAGAGCACAGATCTACAGTATGTACAGTGGTTACAATGACCATTGTTTAATATAGATAAGAGACACAATCTAACGTTTGCTAATCTCCTCAGGGGACACAAATCGTGGGACCTGCTGGGCCTGAGGGTCCTCAGGTTGGGATGCACACAATATGTTAGATTTAAAGTATGTTTGAATTTAAGTGAGTCAGTGATTTGTGTGTTTGGTGACAGGGAGAATCTGGTCCGACTGGAGTCACAGGA
Source organism: Paratrypauchen microcephalus (assembly GCA_036785185.1). Lineage (NCBI taxonomy): Eukaryota > Metazoa > Chordata > Actinopteri > Gobiiformes > Gobiidae > Paratrypauchen > Paratrypauchen microcephalus. The sequence continues at coordinate 759,153 of JAVJIX010000134.1, read as the reverse complement.
CCTGTGGGTCCTCGAGGAGACCCTGGTGAAATGGTGAGGCGAGCCATCTTCTAGTATGGCGTGTGATGGATGCCCTTTTTAATATTTCCATCCCTTTAGGGCCCTCCTGGCCGGCCTGGTCTGAGCGGAGCTGATGGGATCCCTGGTCCTCCAGGAAACATCATGCTCATACCGGTGAGTCCTGTCCTGTGCTGCACACATATGTGGGGATCTTAGCAAAGAAGAACACAGCTCCTGAACAATGTGTCTGTGGAATGAGCTTAAAATGGACTAACACGCACCACTTTGTAGAAGGTTTTAATTGTAATTCTATATGGTGACCCACAGAGGGAGCTTTGCCTCTGTGTGACTGTGTATGCTAATGTTTGTGTGCAGTTCCAGTCTGGTGGTGACCCAAGGACAGGAACAGTGGTGTCCGCCCAGGAGGCCCAGGCTCAGGCCATTCTGCAGCAGACCAAGGCATATACCATATATACAATGTTTTTTAATTCCAAAATAATTGTTCTAAATTAAATAGTTCGGAATTAAAATATTCTCCTTCAAGTTTACATTATAATAATACAGAATTGAGGTTTACCTGGAAAACACGTCGTCTTTATTTAATTCCGCTCAACGTCTGGGGGTCAGGAAGGGTTCTGATTGGACAGGGACACAAACGTATTTACGTCGACTGGAAGAAAGCGCACACTTTAGCTGCTACTGGCTTTTTGTCATCTCGGTTTGGTTAGTCTTTTTAAGTTTTCTGCCATCCACTCTTTTCATTATTTGTAGTTTTTCCAGCACACATATTTAAAAAATTGTTTCGGTTGGAGACCAACGTTTGCTCCGGGGCGCCATCTCGCAGTGTGTCATCGTGTCAGAAGGGTGACCCAACAAGCATGCAAGTGGAATAAACATTTACATGATCGAGGAAGAAATTCGTCTTTAAAATACGGAACAAACCACTAATTGGGAATTTAGTTTAATTCCGATTAATAATTTTCATTAGCAATGAAGTGTTTACATGATCTTTTTAAAGTGGAATTCATTTTTATTTGGAATTAACTTACTTTTAATCGGAATTAAAGCTCTCATGTAAACGTGGCAAATGTCCATGTCTAATGCTCCTGTCTCATACTGTCCATGTCTCACTAATAGTCCTATGTCTCCTTACAGCTCGCTATGAAGGGCCCTCCAGGACCACTTGGACTGAGGGGACGTCCGGGGCCTCTGGTACCATCACCACTTGTCTTTACTGTATTTTTGCACATGTTTACATATTGTTTCACTAATACCTGCATGTCTTATGTTCAGGGAGGTCCAGGCCCTTCAGGACTCAAGGGGAGCAATGGAGAGATGGGGCCAGCTGTAAGTATACCCCATCGCAAAGCAGCGCTGCTTTCACCTTTATGCAGACACGGGAATATTGACCTGGTTCTGATCTCCACACAGGGTCCTCCTGGACTTACAGGCATTCCAGGTCAGAACGGGCGGCCAGGAAAAAGGGTAAAGCTCCTCTCTTTTATTCTTTATTATCAGCGCACTAAACCTGTGTGATAGTGGAGTGAACATCTGATGTGTGTGTGTTGTAAGGGCCGCTCGGGGTCAGACGGAGGGAGAGGGGCTATTGGAGAGCCAGGAGCAAAGGTGAATACAGTGCATGAAACATGCATCTTCAGACACACAGTGTGAATGTAAATAAGTGTGACATCAAGGTTATTCTTGTGCCAGGGGGACAGGGGCTTTGACGGACTGCCAGGTCTTCCTGGGAACAAAGGACACAAGGTAAGAGAGTGAAAGCAGCAGACCTGTACCAGTGATAGATATAAATGATGGACTTGTATTGTGTGTGTTTATTTCAGGGAGACAGAGGGAAGCCTGGACCTGTGGGGCCTCCTGGTCTCTTAGGGGAGAAGGTCACAGTTTGTTCTTATTTAGAGGATTTTAGGTTGTCCATGTCACAATGTAAAGTCATGACTTTGTGCAGGGCTCAGAGGGGCCACCTGGTCCAAGAGGAGCCCCAGGTGATGCTGTGAGTTACTCTATATCTCTTTTAACAACAGCTATTTATATTTTGTAATTTTACAAATGTACTTCACATAGGCCTTGTTCTATGTACAATATTTCATATGATTTCGTTGTATACAGAGTGTACAGTTACAGCTGCCAGAATAGGCCATTATGGTACATTTCCCCATAACATATTTAAAATGCTTATTTGAGCGTATTAGAGAGTACATTATAAACTACATTCTATTGCTGTACAGTACACCATGGTGAAAAGCAGTCTTCTTTTGGAGGCAGTGTATTTCTGTGACATATACTTACTGTGTTCCTTAGGGCGCCAGAGGTCTGACTGGACCCAGGGGCCGACCAGGCCCCCCAGGACAGCCTGTGAGTATCACCTGTTCACCTTAATGCTTATCCCACTTACTAACTGTGCTACCTCAAGTCCTGTTAATTTGCATAGTTCTAAAGTCTCTGTGTGGTTCACTTGAGTCCTGGGCTTGGCCCAGCTCAAATGTGGTGACATTACCAAATGAATTTGATCCAAAAGCGAGCCACACACTCATCATAGGTATGCTCCAACAAGTGCTTCAGTAATAAGGAGCACATTATGCAGATGAAGTCTTCATTAGACCAGATGTAAGTGATGCATGACGCTGAGTGTAGGATGCAGTAGCATATCCTGGGGGAGATGAGACTCGTTCTGTGCAGTCCCTCTACCTTACATTCTTATGTAGCTCCAGAGATAACAGCTCATGAGAGTGAGGGTGGGGTTGAAAGAAGTGATCAGTGGTGTAGAGAAAATAGGGTTGCTGGGAAAAAGAGAGGAGCAGCTGAGGAGCCACAAGATGTCACAATGTGCAGGGGTGGATTCAAGGCATTTCCTGCTCACAAATCTTTGTAAACATATGAATAATGATATCCTAAAGACTTGGTAACATAAAGTTGTTATGATGATTATGATTCATCAGCAGTGATAATAATAGATAATAATATCAGCATTTATGCAGGTGATGTGTGCTCAACATTAAGTCAACTCGAAATACGCTGCATCTGTCAGCCAGCTACACTCTCTCCCTTGCTCTCCCCCACCTTACCCCCTCCCCCCCTCTCTCTCTCTCTCTCTCTCTTCTCTCTCTTTCTCTCTCTCACTCTCTCATTATGTCTCTCACTCTGTTTTTCTCCCTCACTCTCACTCCACACACAGAGTGACAAACAGAAGCAAATCTCTGGACAAGAGGGGCGAAATAAGATGACTAGCAGGACAGAAAAGGTTCTGAAAGTCTCAAAGGCAAGAGGAACAGAAACTATATAATTATTCTAAAATGCGTGAAAAGTCCCTCAGTCGTCCAGGTAGAATCCATGATAACAGGAGAAGTTCAATTTGTCAACTGGACCAAGTTTGTTTGGTTGAAAACGTTTCGCCGCTCATCCGAGAGGCTTCGTCAGCTCTAATAAAAATACTGGTAAGACACTTGCTTATATCTTGCTGTAGGGAGGAGCTACCTAGCTAACTACTTTCCGGAACTATCTCATTGGTTTCCGTCTTTTGTTTCTCTGGCGTCTAGATAACGATCCCTATTCATCCCTACGACTGTTTTTCACACCTCTGGCCCTGACCTGGCTAGCCCTATTGTTTCCCTGTTTGTTTGATCTGGGTTTAAGAATGGAATTGTAGATGGGATGCAAATTATGTCTGACTCCACCATTTCTGTTCAGAGAAGGATTCTCTTTTTTGACAAAAATAGCCTCTTTAACTCCCCTCTCAAACCAATTCTTTTCCCTGGCTAAGATCTGAACCTCACTGTCCTCAAATGAATGACCCGTGGCTTCTAGGTGAAGATATACAGCAGAAGACGGTCCACTCTGGCACGCCCGTCTGTGTTGGTACATCCTCTTTGTGGGTTTGAAATAAACTGGGATTTCATATTGTCTGAAAATCCTCTGTAGTTTTTCCGACACGCCGGCCAGGTACGGAATCGCTACCCCTTTCCTCCTGGGTTCGGATTCTCTATTATCTTGTTTCTTGCCCTTGTCTCTCTTGGTTTTGTTGAACACCCATTTAGGATATCCACAAACAGAGAGGGCTTCCTGCACATGTTGTTCTTCTTTTTCCTTACCCTCTGTGCTTGTGGGAACCACTTGGGCCCTGTGTTGTAATGTCCGAATAACCCCCAGTTTGTGCTGCAGTGGGTGGTGTGAATCAAAAAGCAGGTATTGGTCTGTGTGTGTGGGCTTCCTGAAGACTTCTACTTGGAGTCCCCGGTCTCCTCCTATCGTTACTGTACAATCTAAGAACGCCAATGTGTTATCCTTGGCATCTTCACGGGTGAATTTGATATTAGGATCTACAGAATTGATATGTGCAGTAAAAGGTTCCAAATCTTGAATTTCGATTTTTGTAAAATTATCATCAACATAACGAAACCAGTGTGTGGGCGGAGTGCCTGGATATGAAGCTAAGGCACTCTGTTCAAATTGTTCCATGTATAAATTAGCCTTGATAGGGGAGACCGGTGAGCCCATCGCACAGCCGTGGATCTGCCTGTAAAAGTTCCCTCTGAACTGGAAATAGGTGGTATTTAGACAAATTTCCAGCAGTTGGCAGATTTGGTCAGGAGAAAGTTTGGTTCTCTCTTCTAGCTTGGAATCCTGCAGTAAACTCCTTCTCGCTGCTTCGACCGCTACAGCTGTGGGGATACAAGTGAAAAGAGAGGTTACATCAAAGGAAACCATTGTCTCATCCTGACCAAACTGGAGAAACTTAACTTTGTTTACAAATTCGGCTGTGTTCTCAATGTGGTGCTCCGTGTTGCCCACCAATGGAGCCAAGATGGTTTTTAGGTGTTTGGCCAAATTATATGTGATAGAGTCAACACTACACACAATGAGTCTGAGTGGTACTCCTTGTTTGTGAATCTTCGGGAGGCCATAGATGCACGGGATAGCATCACCAGGGTACAGTCTGTAATCAGGGTACAGTCTGTAATCAAATTCACCCGTGAAGATGCCAAGGATAACACATTGGCGTTCTTAGATTGTGCAGTAACGATAGGAGGAGACCGGCGACTCCAAGTAGAAGTCTTCAGGAAGCCCACACACACAGACCAATACCTGCTTTTTGATTCACACCACCCACTGCAGCACAAACTGGGTGTTATTCGGACATTACAACACAGGGCCCAAGTGGTTCCCACAAGCACAGAGGGTAAGGAGAAAGAAGAACAACATGTGCAGGAAGCCCTCTCTGTTTGTGGATATCCTAAATGGGTGTTCAACAAAACCAAGAGAGACAAGGGCAAGAAACAAGATAATAGAGAATCCGAACCCAGGAGGAAAGGGGTAGCGATTCCGTACCTGGCCGGCGTGTCGGAAAAACTACAGAGGATTTTCAGACAATATGAAATCCCAGTTTATTTCAAACCCACAAAGAGGATGTACCAACACAGACGGGCGGGCCAGAGTGGACCGTCTTCTGCCGTATATCTTCACCTAGAAGCCACAGGTCATTCATTTGAGGACAGTGAGGTTCAGATCTTAGCCAGGGAAAAGAATTGGTTTGAGAGGGGAGTTAAAGAGGCTATTTTTGTCAAAAAAGAGAATCCTTCTCTGAACAGAAATGGTGGAGTCAGACATAATTTGCATCCCATCTACAATTCCATTATTAAACCCAGATCAAACAAACAGGGAAACAATAGGGCTAGCCAGGTCAGGGCCAGAGGTGTGAAAAAACAGCCGTAGGGATGAATAGGGATCATTAGCGAGACGCCAGAGAAACAAAAGACGGAAACCAATGAGATAGTTCCGGAAAGTAGTTAGCTAGGTAGCTCCTCCCTACAGCAAGATATAAGCAAGTGTCTTACCAGTATTTTTATTAGAGCTGACGAAGCCTCTCGGATGAGCGGCGAAACGTTTTCAACCAAACAAACTTTGTCCAGTTGACAAATTGAACTTCTCCTGTTATCAATTATTCTAAAAGTTTAGTATAGTCAAATAAACTTTTGTATTGAATTTCTCCTTTTGCTTTTAGTCTAAAAGTCTAAAATACTGTAAATGCTCTAATATACAATTTGCAGTAAACACAACACAATCATTTGGATCAGCCATACAAAAATGTGTGTGGTGGTTGTGAATGATCACCTGCTCGTCCATTGCACAACACTTAGCGGTTCACCCGTCCTTAAATGGCAGGAATTCAATCAAACTGAATACAATCCAAGTTGCTTTGTATCCAGCTCCTTTGCCCACATCTGATAATGCATTTGTTAACATGGTGTTAATGGGATTCTTATCTCATCTGAAATGTGTGTGTGTGTCAGGTATAGAAGTGTGTGCCTGCCCGAGGCGCTGGCTCTGCTTTCTGAATATATTATGTGTACACTTGTACACGCAGGTTTAAGCACGCTCCCATAATAATAGATGATCATAGATTCATGGGAATTTAAGTTCCCTTTTGACTACCTCAAGCTTATTGTTTATACAAAAGTTTATTGTGTGGCTTTGGCTATGTTAAATGTGTCAGTTATGGTGTTAGAGTCACAATGTCAGGGCTAATTATTGTATGCACTGCTGTTGCTACACAGGGCATCCGAGGAATAGACGGGGTCCAAGGTTCAAAGGGAAACATTGTGAGTAGCAAAAAAGCACTGTGATATCTGACATGAGCAGTGAGCAGGTACAGGCTCATTTTGTCTGTGTTTTCACAGGGAGCTCCTGGAGACATCGGGGCGCCGGGACAACAAGGCAACCCTGGCATCCTGGTACATAGTAACAAAGATGAGTAATGCGTAGTCGTGTACATGTTCTCATGTTATTTGTCTCCTGTGCTCCAGGGCTTTCCTGGACCTCAGGGACTGGTGGGACATCCAGGAGAAAAGGTGCTATTTTACCACTGTTTATAGTCTGCTTTTGTGTGAAAACTGCTAACTGATATATTGCTGTACAGGGCCCTCAGGGAAAGAAAGGGATGCCTGGTTTACCAGGAAACGACGGGCCCCCAGTAGGTATCACCCACTGTACTGTCACTCACCAGGGGGCCTCAGGGTTAAACATGTCCTCTGTCACAGGGCCATCCTGGAAGAGAAGGCACGGCTGGAGAGAAGGGGCTGCCCGTGAGTCCACTGCACCTGCCCACAATACAATACCTTTAAGTGTTCTCTTCCATATCAGTGGAATATGCTTTTCTGCACATTTAGACACATTTGCTTTGGTATTTTACTGTGTAATTTTATCATTACTGTTGGATAAACTTGAACCTATTTTTAGGGGACTTCAGGAGTGCAGGGGCCTGTGGGATACCCTGGTCAGCGTGGAGTTAAGGTACATGCTTTGCTTTTCTCTCACAGCAACAGAAATAATGTATTGTATTTACCAGCCTGTGTGTGACAGGGAGCAGATGGACTGCGAGGACTAAAGGGAAGCAAAGGGGAGAAGGTAGGAGAGACACAAGATATCTTGAAGTCACTATGATAGAATATGATGAATGTGAATGTGCTACATTAGTATCCAAACCTGTATTGAAGTTTTATATTAGAATTCTTTGAAATATTATTACTTCTCTTTCTTTCTGTGGTTTATTTAAAAGGTGTGTGGTAAAGACACTGACACGCCATGTCACTATGTGTGTTTAGGGAGAGGACGGTTTTCCAGGAGCCAAAGGGGAGATGGGTGCAAAGGGAGATGTTGGAGATAATGGACTTCTTGGAGCTCGTGGAGAGGATGGACCAGAGGGACCTAAAGGCCAAATGGGCCCTCAAGGAGAGGCTGGTGCTGCAGGCACATCTGGTGAGAAGGTACAGGCCCACTGGCATGTAGCAGCAGTATCATGGACTGTTGTTTAGCAAAAGTGTGCCCTTATGGTTGTCCTCCCTTTCTGTAGGGTAAACTGGGGGTCCCAGGCTTACCAGGTTATCCAGGGCGCCAGGGACCAAAGGTAAAAACATGTTGTTTATCTTGAATCACTGTGAATGCCTAACCAGAGTTGACCCCGTGGTGTTGTCTGGTAGGGTTCTGATGGCTTTCCTGGAGTGATTGGAGCTGCAGGAGAAAAGGGCAAAAAAGTGAGTTCTCTTAAGTCCCCAGGTCTGTTCTCTTGTCATCCATCCGTGTGACGTGCTGCACTCTGTGTCTCTGTCCAGGGTCCTGGAGGCCAGCAGGGCAGCGCAGGACAGAGGGGGCCAAATGTGAGTATGTAGCTAACTCAAGAGGACTGTGCTTGCATTTTTACAGATATCCATAAACCACATCCCATTACTTGCATTGTGAATCTTAAGGAGATGAAGCAGATTAATCAGATAAAAACTCAGGTGTTCCAATCACTTCCATGGTCACAGGTGTATAAAATCACAGGTGTATAAAATCAAGCACCTCAGCCTGCAGACAACATTTTTACAAACATTTGTGTGTGGTACTGTGATGCCACCTGTCCCATCGTGAAATTTCCTCACTCCTAAATATTCCACAGTCAACTGTCAGTGGTATTATAACAAAGTGGAAGCGATTGGGAACGACAGCAACTCAGCCACAAAGTGGTAGGCCACGTAAACTGACAGGGCGGGGTCAGCAGATGCTGAGGTGCATAGTGCGCAGAGGTCGCCAACTTTCTGCAGAGTCAATCGCTACAGAACTCCAAACTTCATGTGGCCTTCAGATTATCTCAAGAACAGTGCAAAGAGAGCTTCATGGAAGGGGTTTCCATGGCCAAGCAGCTGCATCCAAGTCAAACATCACCAAGTGCAACGCAAAGCGTTACAGTGGTGTAAAGCACACCACCACTGGACTCTAGAGCAGTGCAAACATGTTCTCTGGCGTGATGAATTGTGCTTCTCCATCTTGCAATCCGATGGACGAGTCTGGATTTGGCGGTTGCCAGGAGAACAGTACTTGTCTGACTGCATTGTGCCAAGTGTAAAGTTTGGTGGAGGGGGGATTATGATGTGGGGGTGTTCTCCAGGAGCTGGGCTTGGCCCCTTAGTTCCAGTGAAAGGAACTCTGAATGCTTCAGGATACCAAGAGATTTTGGACAGTTCCATGCTCAGAACTTTGTGGGAACAGTTTGGAGATGACACCAGTTCACAAAACAAGGTCCATAAACGTGGCAAAAGGAGAAATTCAATTTGTTAACTGGACCTGACCTCAACCCGATAGAACACTTTTGGGATGAATGAGAGCAGAGACTGAGAGCCAGACCTTCTCATACAACATCAGTGTGTGACCTCACAAATGTGCTTCTGGAAGAGTAGTCAAAAATTCCCATAAACACACTCCTAAACCTTGTGGACAGCCTTCCCAGAAGAGTTGTTATAGCTGCAAAAGGTGGACCAACATTATATTAAACCCTATGGGTTAAGAATGGGATCTCACTTAAGTTCATATGCGAGTCAAGGCAGGTGAGCGAAGACTTTTGACAATAATCTTAAGAAGATTAAGCAGCTATTATTATAATATGTTGCAATTAAATTAATTACATTACTACAAAATTGATAAACCATTCTGTTTCTGCTGTTTTTTTCTCCATGAGACAAGCAGGTGGCAAACCCTTCACCAGAAAGGGTAGGGTCCTGCCCTGCCACTTTTCTCAATTTTAAATGATGGTCCCCTTTATAAATATCTATGTCCAGCCCAGTTAGAATACTATGTACATGCACACTCAAACCATTAGGGGGCCACAATGCTGAAAAGTGAGTCCTGAGTGGTGTTTTTTCTTATATTTACCAATATATGATAAATACAGATTGAGACTCCTGTTTTGTTTTTTTTTGTTTTTTTTCTGACTTATTATTTTTGTTTTACGTTATCTCAATGTGTTCAACCTCTTCTCATTCCATCCACAATTAAAACTGAAGCTATTTCTGAATTCTTTACAAACAAATGGCTTTATGTGAAGCTCAGACTAGTTTTGATCTCCGATTTACTCTGAATGTAACTGCTAACAATTTGGGAACAGATATCAACTTCAAATACACATATATACAGAACTAATTTTATAAACATTAATATGTAATGTTTTTTAAGTACTGCACAGTAGTTCATGTGAAGTGAAGGATTCTCTCCTCAGTGATTATATAGAAAATAAACCATTAAAATAAATAAGACACACAATAAATAATAAAATCTGCTTGTTATGGACTGAAAGTCTAATTTGTTTAATAAATGGACATTTACAAGTTAGTTGGGATATGACCTGCAGCTGTCAAAGAGGGGAGGGGTCTCAGAAACCTACAAGCACCAATGGCCTCTGCTTCAACTCTCCTCCCTGTAAAACCTGTCTGATACTGGTTTCCTTATGGACATTTTACCACCACATTTACTATTCTGTTACATAACTCGGTTCAACACAAGACCAGACAGTGTGAATCAAGTCACCTTTTCCCAAAAGCTTTCAGTACTGAAATGTGTTAATAAGGTGTTCTCTGTCAGGGTGCCAGAGGGGCCAGAGGAGCACGAGGGCCCACAGGGAAGTCTGGGGACAAGGTTAGTTTGATGTCACTATTTTTGAATAAACAAACTTTTTACTTGGTTTAATTATTATGATTGTTTATTTGCATAGGGTGCATCTGGAAATGACGGGCCCCCAGGGTCTCCTGGTGAAAGGGTGAGCTCTAGCCTTGTTATATTGACCTATGTTGTTTCATTCATATGTTCATATGTCACAGATTCATATACTCAGAGATTCTAATGTGTGTTGCTTTTGGATACATTTTTATAGGGACCTCAAGGACCTCAAGGCAGAAATGGGGAGCCAGGACCTAAAGGATCTCCTGTAAGTAAAGAGCACAGTGGATGGAATCGTTTCATTACATTTTACAAACTGATTATGATTATCACCTAAATTAATACAGGGACCTGCTGGAAAAGACGGCCTTCCAGGGCACCCTGGGCAAAGAGGAGAACCGGTGAGAGAAGTTTAATTTATGTCCCTCACAGTATGTGATGACAGGTCAAAAAGCAGATAAAAGGTTTAAAAAGGAAACTGAACACTGAATGTGTCTTTCTAGAGTCATGCTAGTCATTCCCAAAAGTATATTCAGTCTGTAGCACTCTCACTAAAGAGTAAACAGAGTTAGCATAAAAGGGGTGAGTGACTCTTATGAACACTCTTTTATGTGCTCCAGGGATTCCAAGGCAAAACCGGGCCCCCAGGGCCTTCTGGTGTGGTGGGACCACAGGTGAGAGACTGACATTTTTACACTTACACACCATCATGTTACATAATCTCTGAAGGTGTGTGTTTCTATTAGGGGAAGTCTGGCGAGCCAGGACCTCCGGGAGATCGGGGCCATCCAGGGGCTCCTGGTGTCCCTGGAGAACATGGTTTGCCTGGTGTGGCTGGAAAAGAAGGTGGAAAGGTATGTGATAAGTATTTACATGGTGTTATTCCAATCCAATCCAACTTTATTTGTATAACACATTTTACCAACACAAAGTCTCCAAAGTACCACACACAGTAAACACAATATAAATTAGCAGATTGAATAAAATAAAGCATAACAAATAAATAAATTAATTAAAAACTTAAAAGTTGAGTTGAGTTATTCACATAGAGTATTCACATGGTGTTATACATATGGTGTTATACACATGGAGTTATACACATGGAGTTATACACATGGAGTTATACACATGGAGTTATACACATGGAGTTATACACATGGTGTTATACACATGGAGTTATACACATGGAGTTATACACATGGAGTTATACACAGGGTGTTATACACATGAAGTTATACACATGGAGTTATACACATGGAGTTATACACATGGTGTTATACACATGGAGTTATACACATGGTGTTATACACATGGTGTTATACACATGGTGTTATACACATGGAGTTATACACATGGTGTTATACACATGGAGTTATACACATGGAGTTATACACATGGTGTTATATACATGGAGTTATACACATGGAGTTATACACATGGTGTTATACACATGGTGTTATACACATGGAGTTATACACATGGTGTTATACACATGGAGTTATACACATGGTGCTATACACATGGTGTTATACACATGGAGTTATACACATGGTGTTATACACATGGAGTTATACACATGGTGTTATACACATGGAGTTATACACATGGAGTTATACACATGGTGTTATACACATGGTGTTATACACATGGAGTTATACACATGGTGTTATACACATGGTGTTATACACATGGAGTTATACACATGGTGTTATACACATGGTGTTATACACATGGAGTTATACACATGGTGTTATACACATGGAGTTATACACATGGAGTTATACACATGGTGTTATACACATGGAGTTATACACATGGAGTTATACACATGGTGTTATACACATGGAGTTATACACATGGTGTTATACACATGGAGTTATACACATGGTGTTATACACATGGTGTTATACACATGGAGTTATACACATGGAGTTATACACATGGTGTTATACACATGGAGTTATACACATGGAGTTATACACATGGTGTTATACACATGGAGTTATACACATGGTGTTATACACATGGTGTTATACACATGGTGTTATACACATGGAGTTATACACATGGTGTTATACACATGGTGTTATACACATGGAGTTATACACATGGTGTTATACACATGGTGTTATACACATGGAGTTATACACATGGTGTTATACACATGGTGTTATACACATGGAGTTATACACATGGTGTTATACACATGGAGTTATACACATGGTGTTATACACATGGAGTTATACACATGGAGTTATACACATGGTGTTATACACATGGAGTTATACACATGGAGTTATACACATGGTGTTATACACATGGTGTTATACACATGGAGTTATACACATGGTGTTATACACATGGTGTTATACACATGGAGTTATACACATGGTGTTATACACATGGAGTTATACACATGGAGTTATACACATGGTGTTATACACATGGTGTTATACACATGGTGTTATACACATGGAGTTATACACATGGTGTTATACACATGGTGTTATACACATGGAGTTATACACATGGTGTTATACACATGGAGTTATACACATGGTGTTATACACATGGAGTTATACACATGGTGTTATACACATGGAGTTATACACATGGAGTTATACACATGGTGTTATACACATGGAGTTATACACATGGTGTTATACACATGGAGTTATACACATGGTGTTATACACATGGTGTTATACACATGGAGTTATACACATGGTGTTATACACATGGTGTTATACACATGGAGTTATTTATACACATGGTGTTATACACATGGAGTTATACACATGGTGTTATACACATGGTGTTATACACATGGAGTTATACACATGGAGTTATACACATGGAGTTATACACATGGTGTTATACACATGGTGTTATACACATGGAGTTATACACATGGTGTTATACACATGGTGTTATACACATGGAGTTATACACATGGAGTTATACACATGGTGTTATACACATGGTGTTATACACATGGAGTTATACACACGGTGTTATACACACGGTGTTATACACATGGTATTATACACATGGAGTTATACACACGGTGTTATACACACGGTGTTATACACATGGAGTTATACACATGCTGTTATACACATGGAGTTATACACATGGTGTTATACACATGGAGTTATACACATGGTGTTATACACATGGAGTTATACACATGGAGTTATACACATGGTATTATACACATGGAGTTATACACATGGTGTTATACACATGGAGTTATACACATGGAGTTATACACATGGTGTTATACACATGGAGATATACACATGGTGTTATACACATGGAGTTATACACATGGTGTTATACACATGGAGTTATACACATGGTGTTATACACATGGAGTTATACACATGGAGTTATACACATGGAGTTATACACATGGTGTTGTACACATGGAGTTATACACATGGTGTTATACACATGGAGTTATACACATGATGTTGTACACATGGAGTTATACACATGGTGTTATACACATGGTGTTATACACATGGAGTTATACACATGGAGTTATACACATGGTGTTATACACATGGTGTTATACACATGGAGTTATACACATGGTGTTATACACATGGAGTTATACACATGGTGTTATACACATGGAGTTATACACATGGAGTTATACACATGGTGTTATACACATGGTGTTATACACATGGAGTTATACACATGGAGTTATACACATGGTGTTATACACATGGTGTTATACACATGGAGTTATACACATGGAGTTATACACATGGTGTTATACACATGGTGTTATACACATGGAGTTATACACATGGTGTTATACACATGGAGTTATACACATGGAGTTATACACATGGAGTTATACACATGGTGTTATACACATGGAGTTATACACATGGTGTTATACACATGGTGTTATACACATGGTATTATACACATGGAGTTATACACATGGTGTTATACACATGGTGTTATACACATGGAGTTATACACATGCTGTTATACACATGGAGTTATACACATGGTGTTATACACATGGAGTTATACACATGGTGTTGTACACATGGAGTTATACACATGGTGTTATACACATGGAGTTATACACATGGAGTTATACACATGGTATTATACACATGGAGTTATACACATGGTATTATACACATGGTGTTATACACATGGTGTTATACACATGGTGTTATACACATGGAGTTACACACATGGTGTTATACACATGGAGTTATACACATGGTATTATACACATGAAGTTATACACATGGTGTTATACACATGGTGTTATACACATGGTGTTATACACATGGTGTTATACACATGGAGTTATACACATGGTGTTATACACATGGAGTTATACACATTCACAAACTTTATGTCTTTATCCTCAGGGAGACCCAGGGTTACCAGGGACAGCAGGGAAGAATGGCCCAGCAGGACTGAAGGGGTTCAGAGGGAGCAGAGGAGCTCCGGGAGTCATGGTAATATATAACTATTCTTTTATTTATGCTGCTGGGACTTTCCTTGAAGTCAGAAGTAAAGATTTTGTGTATGTTTTCAGGGTCCTCCAGGACTGAAAGGAGGCTCTGGACCCAATGGA
Source organism: Paratrypauchen microcephalus (assembly GCA_036785185.1). NCBI lineage: Eukaryota > Metazoa > Chordata > Actinopteri > Gobiiformes > Gobiidae > Paratrypauchen > Paratrypauchen microcephalus. The sequence goes on along the minus strand of JAVJIX010000134.1, from coordinate 744,056 downwards.
CTGCCAGGAGCTATTGTAAGTTTTCTCCATTTCACATCTAAAACACCATTTCAGACATAATAAGCAAAGTAATACCAACTGAAATAAATGAAATACTAATGGTGCCAAACAATGTTTCAGTAATAATAGGTCACAAAGTAGGACAATATTAATAATTAATAATATAGTGGTCCCTCGCTCTGTCGCGGTTCACTGTTTCACGGATTTATTTATTTATTTATTTTTTATAGTGTAACATTGTGTTCTGCGTCCTGATTGGCTAAGAGACTGTAGACCTTTGCCGATTGATATATGAGGGACGCAGGGGGACCGGAACCAGACTGAACCTAGACCAGGACCAGACCGAGACTAGACCAGTACTAGACCAGGACTAGACCAAGACTAAACGTGGACTAAACCAGGTCTAGACCAGATCTAAACCAGGTCTAAACCTGGACTGGACTAGGACTAAACTAGGACTGGAACAGGTCTAGACCTGGACTAAACCGGGATTAGACCAGGTCTAAACCAGGATTAAACCACCACGTGCCGCTCTTTGCTGGTTTGTGGCTCGGGCTGACAGCACGCGTACCGGGCGCCGCGGTTCGATCTCGTGCTCGCAGCCCCGGTGTACGCGCGGCCTCGCGCTGGTCGTGCTGCTCTGTCATGGATTTGACCACGATGAGGGCGCACGTGTCGCGCACTTCTCCAAGGGGTTGGTGCGCGTCGCGTCCCGGGACGTGGCAGTGCCGTTGGATGAGCGCGGTGCTTCCTGCAGATCCAGTGACTCATGTCTCCGCTCCCCTCGCGGAGCCCCCACACTTCACTATTCTTCATTTTGTTGTTTAAACGAGAGAGAAATGTGAGAAAAGGTTAATTCCAGTCTGAGAAAAGTGTATAATGTGTGTGGTGAGGCATTTACAGCCTTAAAACATGTAGAATAATTGTAAATATAAAGTTTGTCATGATTCTGCTGTACATTTTATTCACTGTGAACCCCTAAATTTGTGGGTATGTTGACAGGGAGCGACAGGTGAAAGGGGCCCCCCAGGACCTGCAGGGGCCATAGGACAGCCAGGCCGGGCTGGAGCCATAGGAGGACCAGGACCCATGGGAGAGAAGGGGGAACCTGTAAATATCCCTAACTTTGTGAACTGTGTGCCCACTGCTGTAACTGAGGAAGGCTTTGTGTCCTAGGGCACGAGTGGACCCATTGGACCTGCAGGTCAGGATGGAGAGCAGGGTCCTGCGGGCATGCCTGGGGCAACAGGCCCTGCAGGTCCCCCAGGAGATGATGGAGACAAGGTAAAGTATATTTATCCTCAGGGTGTAGGACGAGTCCCTGTGAATGATGATAAATGTTGGTGCTGTGTGTTTCAGGGAGAGCAGGGTGGACCTGGACAGAAGGGCAGCAAAGGAGACAAAGGAGAAGCTGTGAGTTCACTGTACAATATATTGTATACAGAAGCTCTATTCATCTGTCTTATCACGTGTTACCTCACACTCTCTGTCTGACAGGGACCTCCAGGGCCTGCGGGGCCTCAGGGGCCTGTGGGGCAGTCTGGACTTCCTGTAAGTGCAACAGAGCAGTACAAATATGTGACAAATGCTATAGGAATGCTTGCTAGAAATGTTTTTTACAGTTAATGTTGAATCAGATATTTAAAAGTCACAGAAGATCACAGTTTGTAAATCTCATGTCATAAAAACTAAGAAGATGTCTTTATGTTGTGTTAGGGGGTGGATGGGTTGTCTGGTCCAAGGGGACAGCAGGGCATGTATGGGCCAAAAGGAGATGAGGGCCTGAGGGGTTTCAAAGGTTCCCGAGGACCCATCGGATTACAGGTAATAGATCCTTATCTAACAAGGTCACTGAGCATAAGTTTCACAGACTTTGTTGACAGGGAATGCCAGGGACTCCTGGAGAGAAGGGCGAAAGTGGACATGTCGGACTCATGGTGCAGTCTCCATTTAATGAAGCCATTCATTTCACAACTCAGTGCTTTGACATTATGTTCTTATGCACTTTGTTTCTGCTTTAGGGTCTTCCAGGTCAACAAGGCCCTGTTGGTTCTCAAGGTCCAATAGGGGGACAGGTGAATGAGACCTAAATCATTTTTATAACTCACTCCAACATACAGTGCTAGTAAAACTCTACTTACCCATTTTACTTCTTTGTAAGCACCAGGCACATTCCATATTCCACATCCCAGAGCCCTCTTTCAAAGGTTAGGCTGTTGTTAATGTTTTCTCATTATTATTTACATTTAGTGGTCGATATTTGACATTAGTCATGTGGCCTGTGGACTGCGACTTGAGCAACCCTAATGTCCCAAGCTGGCCACACGAATGTCACAGCAAACTAGAGTGACTAATTTGTTTAGTTCTTGGCATACAAATTATTTGGTTAAAGAAACACTGTGTAACTTGATGGAGATCTTACGTGATCTGCATGATTCCATGAAAGTAGAATGTTAAAACCATACTTGGATGATGCTTCATTTTATGTTATAGCCAAAGGAACAATATTTCCATAGAGACAAGCAGGAAGAAATCACACTTTTATACTTTTATATCCAAAATATATGAAAAAATGAATGAAACATGACCTTTAAACACATTAGTTATTACAAGATTAGGTGAGTTTGTCCTAGTGTGAGCCGTTCAGTCAAGGACACACATGCTCCATCGTATCAAAACAAATATGGCTACTCAAAAGACAAAAATATCACAGGGGACTGAAAAAATTATGGATTTTTGCAGATTCAATGAGTGTGAATCTAACAACAGGGAGTGGTGACCAGACTGATATACCTGTAGAAATATATCATTCTGGTCTTGCCAGGCAAGCTCTAGATGAAAATGATAGAATACATTTTTTTTAGTTAACAGGCATTTCTCACACTTATGGTATGGTTTTGCTTGTGTCATCATCCTAGTGAAGAAGTAAAATTATAAACTTAACAAAGACTTAGAACAATTGTGTAGTAAATATAATTATCTGAAGTGTGTTTTAGTGAGTACAGTAAATGAGTTGTGGAATGCTCAGTTCTGTCACATGTCCTCGGCACAGGGCCCACCGGGGCGCGCAGGCATGATCGGGCAGCATGGCATTGTTGGAGAAAAGGTAAGCAAATATTTTCGAAAATTAAATATCTTTGTTCTCACATATTTTATTATTTAAATGTCGCTGAAACACCTGATAGGGTGAGGACGGAGAGGCTGGAGACCCTGGGCCTGTGGGCTTGGCTGGAAGGATAGTACGTTTACTTTTAAGATTTCAGATCTTTTTTGTATGTTTCATTTCTACTAGTTACTGAGTTACTTAATGTGTTTCAGGGAGAGAAAGGAGACCAGGGAGAGAAGGGTGATACTGGTGCACCAGGTGCAGCTGGCCCACCAGGAACCAGGGGCCCCACAGGAGAAGACGGACCAAAGGGGAATGCTGTAAGACTATGGCTCTCAGTGTACATTTGTATTACGTAAAAGTGCACATCATGGCTGTACTGTAGACAAGTATTATATTGTCGTCTTCATAGGGTCCTATTGGCCTCACAGGAGATCTAGGACAGCAGGGAGAACCTGGGCCCAATGTAAGTTATAAGAGTGGTATTTGATTGCAATATAAACTGTAATTAACGTTCACCACAGTCAACAACAACACCACAACCACTTTTATTTTTTGTTCTTATTAGTAGTATTTATAGTAGTATGTTATATTCTGTACATATTTTTTGGTAGTTGATCATTTTAGAGATTGGAAAATTCATGTATGTGTGTCTATGCAGGGTGTGGATGGTTTGCCAGGTTCTAAAGGAGATACAGGAGACCCCGGAAAAGCTGTGAGTGTCCCTGCTCAACTACAGATGGATTGTATAATACAGTACATGTGTTAAAATAACAGCTATGATATTCAGTTATTCAGTTAAGTGTCTCTTCCTCCATGGCCATATGATAAGAGGAATGTTACATTTGTTTAAGGGACCACCAGGAGCTACAGGAGAGCCAGGTCCTCCTGGAGCCCCAGGACGAAGGGTGGGTTTTACTTTGATTCAGATTTGAAATGAAACTATACTCTCATTTTGTCTCCGAAAGCATTGTACCACAGAACATGCATAGGCAGCTCTGGCTGTAACATGTTAAATGTTTCACAGGGTCACTTGGGAAAACCAGGTCCAGAAGGAAAGCCTGGCCTGAAAGGAGCAAAGGTGAGTTCTAAAGCCATGAGTGATATACACGACTGTCTGCACAAAGCAGCTCATAGAGACTATTCTGTGTACTACAGGGAGCTCGGGGAATGGAGGGGCCCGTGGGAAAGACAGGGCCTGTGGGAGGACAGGGCCACCCAGGAAAAGCAGGACCCCAAGGCCTCAGAGGGATCCCAGGACCAGCGGTCAGTGCTCATTACACTCACATCAAATAATCACATGGTGTACAGCATTAGAACAAGCTTCTGTCTGTGCAGGGAGAACAAGGGCTAAACGGACCTCCAGGCCAGTCAGGACCCCCAGGACCTATGGTAAGCATTACAATACATCATGTATAACATGTGCACCAACCATGTGTAATCCATGCTCCTTTGTGTTCCTTTTCCTCAGGGCCCACCTGGTTTACCAGGACTAAAGGGGGACCCAGGAAGAAAGGGAGACAAGGTGAGACTTTACTGTACATCTAAGGCCTATACAATTTTAGAAACTACACACAGCCTGAGCTGCACTGTTTCTCTATAGTAAAGCCACTGTCAGTGAGAGCACAGCCTTATACAACACACCTACTCTACTCTCTGACTAGACCTCTGTGGGTGGTTGGTCAAAACCAGTGCTGTTGCAGAGTTGTTTTAGGCCTCAAGGCTTTGAACCAGACCCATTCCTCTTTCTCCTGACTATTGACCATTAAAATAAATTATATAAAATCACATTGAATCAAATGTTATCGTAATGTTCATTGTACCTGTGCACAGGGCCATGGTGGATTGATAGGCCTGATAGGACCACCAGGAGACATTGGAGAGAAGGGAGATCGAGGTCTGCCAGGAAACCAGGGCCTGCCTGGAGCCAAAGGAGAAGAGGTACTTACTCTACACATATGCTGTACATTAGCCGTCTGCAGCCCTCTGGGTGCTTGGTGGATTTGGGTTTGACAACTCTATCTGTGGAGAGTGTAGATGTAACTATGTACTTTGTGTTTGGTTGATATTAGGGTCCAGTTGGCCCCACAGGACCCCCTGGCCCTCCAGGACCCACTGGTCTTTCTGTGAGTTGACACTCTTTTATCTCACACCAGTGAATGCAAAAGAGGAAAGTGATAATAATGATATTTTATGTTCTCAACAGGGTGCCATCGGTGAAAAGGGATCCAAAGGGAACCAGGTAAAACAGATTATACTTCTACTGCTGTGAGTCCTATTGTGACACATTTAGACTCCTGTTTTTTTTATTTAGGGTCCCATGGGCCAAAGAGGGGACGACGGACCAACAGGCCCACCCGGACCTCCAGTGGGTGCCTTCATGTTGACAAACACATCCATGCTGTATACTGTCCTGGCGCTTAGACCTGTGTGCTTGTGTCCAGGGCCCCACAGCTGTAGGTATCTCCCCTCTGCCTCAGCAGGGCCGCAGGCGCAGGGCCCAGCACTCTGTGGACGGGGCCAGTGTGGAGGGAGAGGAGGCAGACACCATCAACGCAGCAGAGGAAGAGGAGCTCCAAGGAGACCAGCCCGAGCAGAGCGGGAAAGCCATGCAGGAGGTCTTTGCCTCTCTCTCCTCCATGAAGGTGGATGTGGAGGGCCTGAGGAACCCACAGGGAACCTACCTGAGCCCAGCCCGCTCTTGTAAAGAGCTATGGCTGCTCCAGCCCCAGCTGCCCAATGGTACTCACCCCACACTGTGTGATACAATATTGTGTATATGATGTATACTAGACAAGAGGAAGCAATACACAATTTACACAGTAGGAAACTCACATGTGTTACTAACTGACACTGACACCATCAGATCTGTTTTCTTATTTCATGCATCTGCATAATGTATTTTAACAATAGCGACTAATAGTGATTAGCATTAGCGCAGCAGTGATCACATATCAGTAAACACTGCACATTTGTACATGCTGATCAGTTTCATTTGACTCTATTGTTGTGTGATGTATGGAGTGCTCCTCTGACACAGTGCTTATGGTTCCAGGAGATTACTGGATCGATCCAAACCAGGGCTGCCACCGAGATGCCTTCAAGGTCTTCTGTAACTTCACTGCACAGGGAGAGACATGTCTCTCCCCAGACAAAAAGTTCCAGTCGGTTCGTCTGTCTGCTGTCCTTCATATTAGTGTTATTATGTAGGATTATTGGGGATCCATGCTCCATTTTGGTTGATTTCTTGTTCTGATCAGGTGAAGTTAGCTGCGTGGAAAGGAGAGAAGCCCGGCTCGTGGTACAGCAACTTCAGGAAAGGCAGACAGGTACGGAACTGTAGCCTGCAAAAATAACACTACATGAGTTTAAATGATCTCTAGAACAACTTGTACCTCAGGTCTCGTGTTTGACTATGATGCTATGAGGCACCAATAATCTTATGTCTTTCCATTTGAATGTTTGATTGATCATTTATTTCAAGCTTCATGTCATACCACACCATATCACACAATCACACAGATTCAATTGAACAAATGGAAAATTGAAAGGGGGATGGTGGTATCTTACTGTTTTTAGAAATCCAACCCCCACACAACTCCCAACAAAGTGACAACACATTAGAATTAGGACATACAACAAACAACAAACAAGACAACACAGGCCAGGACTACACCCTCTCTCATTTACATGCTCACTGTAAAAGACACCACTCTCTCCTTCAGGCACTTTTTCATCACTATACTTTTAAAAAATCTGAATAAGGTTTGAACATTTTATATCCTTGGCTTACCCATTCCACAAAGGGACCCCCTGCAGTGAAGCAGTGAAGTGCACAGAGAACACAGAGGGTAGATTAGACTAAATGTGTGATGATCACTTCTATCTTGAGTATTGAATATTATGAATGTTAGCTGAGAAATTCTTGAAACTTAATTTGACCAGTCAACAAAAAGAAAAGTCCAACGGACTACGACTACATTAAAAATCTCTATGGACAGACCCCATCAGAGCTGCAGAATTTCTGGGACTAACCTAGAAGACAATGACGAAGGACGGCTTGTCTTACTACAACAATAACAACAACAAGAACCACAGCTGGATCCAAGATCCTAAATCTGAACAGTTTCATATTTTAAATCATATACATTTAAAATCCAAATAGCTCTATTCTGGAGGGTATCCAGGGGCGATAAGTTAAACGATATAATCCCAAATTTCAAAACAATTAGTCAAATACAGCATTATAAAAGTAAAATTGACTTTTGATATTGTGATATTTTGAGTGTGTAACTACATATCTTTATGACACCATATTTAGAAATATTTTTACGTAAACTAATGTGGGATTTCCAAATCTTTTCATGTGTCACTACTCGCAGAAACTGAACTCTTTCAATTGTTGTCTCATCAGTAGATATTGTACTGTTGTACTAAATTTAAAATATTCAAATTTCACATAATAAAGGTTTGGTCTTTTTCAGATTAAATGATCATTTATTTGCATTAAGCATATTATTTGTATTTTCATTGATTAAAAATTGTAATGTATTAGATATTTTGCCCTCAAGTTGCTCCAGGTTCTCCCCTGAAATTATACTGTTTGCAAAGGGTCTGCAAAGACTACAAATGTTTGATAAGTTACATAATTAATTAATGACAGTATGAAAAGTGTTAGCCCCAATTCTGACCCTTGTAGAACCCCACGTTATGGTTTCATACTCAGATTTGATGAACCTCCTGTCTCCCAAACAGGAGGTTCATCAAATCTGAGTATGAAACCATAACGTGGGGTTCTACAAGGGTCTGTCTCATGTGTCTGGTGTTTGCAGTTCTCCTACTCAGGCTCTGATGGAACTCCAGTCCATGTGGTGCAGCTCAACTTCCTCAAACTCCTGAGCGCCACAGCCAAACAGAGTTTCACCTACCACTGCCTCAACTCTGCAGCCTGGCTCGACAGTGCCACCCACAGCCACCAGTATGCATTGCGCTTCAGAGGGAGCGATGGAGAGGAGCTCAAACAGGAGAATACGCACTACATCAATGCACTGTACGACGGCTGTCAGGTGAGACCAATATAGGATTATATGCTATATCATAGAGGCATTCAGGAGGTGTGCCCTATGATTACTTCAAGAATAATTAATAATGTACTGCTATCCTCAACAAAAACTAAAAACACTCATGGGGATCTGCCTCCCTTGTGGATACAAAACTCCTGTCACCATGACAATCCTGTATGGATTCAAATAGGTTAAGGGTAGAATTTAGGCAAGTAGTGAATAATTTAATGTAATGACCTCAAAAAGCATGGAAAACCAACGTGTGTGTGTGTGTGTGTGTGTGTGTGTGTGTGTGTGTGTGTGTGTGTGTGTGTGTGTGTGCAGAGTCGCTCGGGACAGGAGAGGACACTGTTGGAACTGGACGCTCCTCACTCTAACTCTCTGCCCATCGTCGATGTGGCCGTCTCTGACTTTGGAAATGGAAACCAGAAGTTTGGGTTCCAGGTGGGTCCTGTCTGCTTCAATGGTTAAGCTGAGAACTTTAAGGACACAGAGCCATGGACACTTTGTACCAGCAGGGAATGAACTGAATCCTATATTTATAACAAATTGACCTTCAGCAGTGTTGTTTTCGTCTCATAAATACATGACAGCAGTGATGTCATGTTGTACATATATACTGTTGATATGGAGATGCTCCCAGAACAGCTTTGGTTCCACCAAGCAGCCTAGTACGAGTCAGTTCAGTGCAGCTGTCTCACGTAGTGTCCCAGATTCTCCAGGCCTCCAGGGGGAGCGGAGAGCCACGGGCCATCTGTATGCTTCTTCAAGTACAAAGAAAGCAGTGCTACATCCAAAACTTCTCTCACACAAAGCTCACACTAACTGCTTTTAGACCTGAAGAACATGAAAGGCACATGCATGGAGCCTCTGTCCAAAACTAGTGCAGCTAGAGTTTAGTCCATCTTCTACTGTGCATCACAGTGGGACATGTACCTCCAGCCTCTGACCTGAATGTAAACAATTTCACCTCTGCAGTTCGGCTCATATCTCCACATTTGTGTTTAAAGTGGAACTAAACACTACATCCTTTTGTCACTACTAAAGTGTGTATATGGTATTTTAATGGTTTTAGCTACTGTTCTCAGTGATTTTTCAGCAACTTTTGTGCAAACTAGGTAAAATTTCAATTTCCAATAGTTGGACATCACACAGGACTGCCCTGATTACAGACTGATTTCTGTGTTTCTGATACAAAGTTTAAAGTGTGGATACCTGTTCCACCAATCACAATGCTCCTTATATTTTCAGACTCCTCCCCTTCTCCCCCCCTCCCCTTTAGTCCTCCAGACCTCGCCCCTCCCTCGCTCTCCCCTTTAGTCCTCCAGACCTCGCCTCACTCTCCCCTTTAGTCCTCCAGACCCCACCTCACTCTCCCCTTTAGTCCTCCAGATCGTGCCCCTCCCTCATTCTCCCCTTAAAGTTTGGTTTATAGTTCTGTTTCTATTCTATTCTATTCTATTTGTTTTTTATTTAGTGTGACAATAAACCATCATATTAGGCTCATATACAGATATTTTTGTGCCCAACATTGGCTGTTCTGAAACATGAATCAGGTTTCCCTATAGTCTTTGTGGTTCAACCAGTCAGCCCTTGCATTAAGCAGAAATTCAACATGTACCAGTAGTTACTTCTTGGCCGAGGTGCACATACATGCACATACACTGTGTACGTGTACTGGGAATGAGCTAATTTAGCAGCTCTATTTGAGTTTAGATGTTTAGTCCCACTTTAAACTGAACACAGTGCTCACATCAGACCAGCTGCATTGAACCACACTGCACAAATGAAATCTCTAATCATAGAATTACAAGACTGGGAATCATAATACTGTAGTATGTTTAGTTATTTAGATATTTTAGTTATTGGGGCCAAGCTAGACACCATAGTGTTTCTACTGATTATTATTATTATTATTATTATTATTATTATTATGATTATTATTATTATTATTATTATTATTATTATTATTATTATTATTATTATTATTATACATTATTCCTCTGACCATGGGAGTCTATGGCAACCCCTAGAACCGTCTGGTAAAAAGAAATTTGGCATGCACATTCCAGTCAGTCTCCTCATTACCCACAGCAATTTATAGGCCCCCAGCCCCAACCGTCTAGTGGCACCAGCAGGTCAAAGTTGCAGGAATTTTCAGGAATTCCTGAAAATGTATGTACCTTTGATCTGTCTTTGATCTGTTAAACCTTGTTAGACCCTGCCAGACTCTGTTAGAACCTGTCAGACCCTGTTAGACCTGTCAGACTCTGTTAGAACCTGTCAGACCCTGTCAGACTCTGTTAGACCCTGTCAGACCCTGTTAAACCTTGTTAGACTCTGTTAAACCCTGTTAGACCCTGTCAGACCCTGTCAGACTCTGTTAGACCCTGTCAGACCCTGTTAAACCTTGTTAGACTCTGTTAAACCCTGTTAGACCCTGTCAGACCCTGTTAGACCCTGTCAGACTCTGTTAGACCCTGTCAGACCCTGTTAAACCTTGTTAGACTCTGTTAAACCCTGTCAGACCCTGTCAGACCCTGTCAGACCCTGCATGCGGCCTACATGCACCTTCGGTGCTTGGCCCCACATTGCTGCTTGCAGCTATATTTTAATATTTGATTTTCATTGTTATTTCTACAAAGGTCTTCGTTTCATTTCTGCAGTGTGCTTGTACCAGTCCTCTTGGTGCAAACAAGGCCTAAGGGGTTACATGCAATAAACCATTTCTCAATATTTGATGGACAAATACTGTCTTAAGTCAAAACCTCATGTTGTTGATTGTTCTAATGTATAATATTGTTGATGGTGCTATGAGTAGCTCCACTGGGAATGCAGTCTTTGTAAAGGGGATCTGGGACATTGCCTATTCAATTGTGAAGCCTTTTTTTGTATTTTATAACTCTATACAACAGACTGTAACTGTAATTATTTCTTTTTGTTCATATTTTTTATTGAAGGTGAATGTTATTTTAATAAAAGTACAGAATTTACTTTTATATTTGATCAGTTTTTCTGATATGCAGGACATTTTGATGCTTTATTTGTAAGTTCATCATCTTGTAAGTTGAGTTTGGATTTAGTTATCACAGAGCTCAACCCTTCTGTAAAGGTGCAGTATGTAATTTTTGGTTGAGGGTTCACCACCTGCCTGTCTCCATATTGTGAAAAATATCACATGAAACAAAAACTACAACATGGGGACAAGCAGGTCTCAAACCCTCCAGCTGTTTCTTTATTCTGAATTTATTGTTGGTCTAGTCCAGGTTGTACCTTTTAAAATCAAGTCTTTTGAGCTCATTCATTTTTCCATTTATCCATTTTCATCCTCTTATCCAGGGCCGGATCACAGCAGTCTAAAAGCGCCACACACTACATGATTTCTTAAACAGTTTTTAAACATGCGATAAAAAGCGCACACCACAGACACAAGGAGAATCTTATGAGACTTACAATCTCTGATCACAAAGACTTCAGCGGGAAATGGCTGCGGACCACAGGCTGTAAAGTTGGGATCGTGATCGCATAAGCTATTTCCTGTCTACAGTAAAAAACACCCGCTTTGAGACTCTTAAGTCTCAAAGATCAGAGCACTGCACTTCTGGTTTAGATACAAGACAAAACTGTGTTATTATTATTTGTGAAATGTGGTGAAATACTTCAGATACATGATTTTCAAAGCATAAAAGATTAGCGATAAAGTATACAGGAAGTCAAATCGCAAATTGGCCTTTTGCAGGTCCTCCCAGACTTCCCTCACCCTGAACACTTCCTCCAGTTTTTCCAGGGGGATTCAGCAGCGTTCCAGGTCCGAAACACATGTGTTCCCCTCAGCTGGCTCTTCTCCTACTCCCATATGACTGAGCCTGTTTACTTGTTTGTTTGTGTGGCAGAAAAGAATAGATTTCCTTGCAAAAGCATTTTATTCATAACTGTTGAAACAAAATACTAAAAACTGAGGTTTGTCCTTTTTTTTACTGGTATATTTTTTTACTGGTATACTATATATATATATATATATATATAGTAATTGGCTAACTCTCCACTGACTGGCCCTCTTCTTTATGAAGGACTTCCTTGACTTTACAGACCTTATTAGTCATGGATTTTCACAGATTAGGATACATTTCCATATACAGTGTGATTTGGTGAGTGTCCATATAACATCATATCCATATATCAGCATCACATCCATATAGAATTATTAATTGTAGAATGATTAAAACATGTTTCTTTACAGGGCTTGAGGCTCAGTGCATCCCTGCTCTCCTGCACCAGTGTGTGGAAGTCCTCCTCTCTGTAGATCATTGAAAGTTTGATGAGGGGTTTGAACACAGCTCATTTACCTTGGCAACGTGAAACATTGAGATCCTGAAATATGCATGAGATGCTGTGTAAACCATAAAAGACCTGTCATGATAACCAGGAGCAGGGCGGAGGAGAAGAGGAGAGACAGTTCGGGGTCTTCGCTCCTCAGTTTGGTCTGTATCTGGGTCCAGATGTTCTCAAGGATGTTCTCCGGGATGTTCCTTCACGTTCTTCTCATGATGGCCACCTTCAAACTCCATCAGGTAAGGTTTTGCATGGAGTTCTTTAGATGTGGGTAGTCCTCAGTTGCATTTACTTGAGAAATTGTACTTTTCTAGTAGCATACGTTTGCATTTGTGTTTCTTGCATTGCTCCTTCAGGTATGATTATTAAAGGTTCTGCACTTCAAATTGCATTCACTTCAAATGATAAATTAGATGTAAGATTCCCAAATATGTTTTTACTGTTACTTGAGTAATGTGCATGCCGCCAACTTGGGGATAACAGAGTTGAAAAGATATTCAAAAACATGTTACGACAAAAACAACTGGACAGGTAAAATACACAGCGTTTTTTTCTTTGGTGACAGATGGGAGGGTGAGGAAGGGAGCAGGCCAGAAAATTGATGAAATTGATTGAAAACTGAAGTAGAGGCGAACATTTCTAATAGACAGGGCAATATGTTTACATAATAACGTGTCCTGGCCAAATTGAAAGATGTCCTTGATTCATGATATGCTGTGTAAACACAACTGTGTTTGGGAGTGTACGAGTGCAGCAGAAACAGTCAAAACAACGTCGAGATTAGGGCTGTCAGTTTAACGTGTTAATTAGATTAATTAATTACACCGCAAATTAACGCGTTATAAAAATTAACACAATTAATTATCAATGCACGCGCATTTTAAATTTGGCATGCGGGGCCTTTGAACGGCAAGTTTATTTATAAAAATGTTACGGAGCAGGTCCATTCCTAAACCCGTTGTCCCCGGGGAGAGCACGTGAAGATGCGTGCGCCCGTCTCCGTATCTGCTGCGCTCCGTGCGCCGAACCCTTTTCAATTCCCCATAACCTCTCCAGCGTGTTCTGCCGTGACTAAGGCTGCACACTTAGAAGCGCCAATTTTGCCCATCCAAATTGCTAAACATGATCGTTCACTCACACGTGCACGGCTGCCTTCTCCCTCCTCCCGCGGTGCGATCTGGTGCGATCTGGCAAACCCGCAGGTTCCGGGGGTCATGTGAGCCATGAGTAATTTGCACGGGCAATTATTTCGGGCATTTATTTGTATTCTCTGTAGGCTATATTTGAAGCTGTGTATGTTATTTATTGACGTTGCATGAAAGCTACTGCACGTGTTCACCAGAAATATTCGCCATTTAATAGTGGAATAGTGGAATGGAGCTTTCGAATGGATGTTACGTAATGTGGGACTGGGAATGGGGGTATATAGGTGCACTCTGCAGGTCTGCCAGCAGTCTTGTCTTGTGTGCGCGAAGAGAAAGACAGCGAGCCAAAGACTGAAAAACTTAAAGACTTAAAGGGGAGGTCTGCAGTCTTTTCACTGTACCACTATAAATCGCATGTTTGACACCTTTTTTGCACTGTGGGAGAGCACAATAAACCACCTAAAAAATGTATTCAAATGCGATTAATTAGATTAATTAATTACAAATCCTGTAATTAATTAGATTTTTTTTTTTAATTACCTGACAGCACTAGTTGAGATGTATCCTCTGGTTGGAGATGTAAATCAACTTTCTGATGTAATCCCTTCACTAGGTCAGCAACGGCTCCACTGTGGTGTGAAATTACTGCAGACAACTTGGGCGTCTTTGCCTGGTTTACACCTGACCATATCACAGTGATATATGGTCTGGGAGCCACCTTCAAAATATCTCATAGCAGAGGTGTGGTTTACGATCGCCAACGGCCGTTTATTGGGCGTTATGAATGTCTGTCATTTGGCGTATACGTAGCCCAAAGCCAATCATGTCAGTTGTCAGTTCGAACTACAAGCTTCCGTTTGTCACGTAGTACGCGTCACCGTCTTGCCACCCCTCCACCCCCTCTGATTGGCTCCCAGAATCAGGAGAGCTCGCTTGCCATAGTCGCCAGGCTGTCTTTCAGATCGGAACGAACGAAAGCAGCCTGGGATTTCCCAGGTTATGGGTGTCTCTTTGCTTGCTGCCAGCTTTCCAATTTTATGATAGATCATGGACAATCCCAGGCCAATCAACAGATGTCCAACTATCAAATATCCAAATAGGTAAATGTCCTCCATGTCCTCTAGGTACAGCGGTGCTAGGCACACAACATGCCACTTACGTATACCAAGCGTCCCTCGTGTATCCAGCAGCAAATGTACCATCAGGGCAGCCTGCTTCCCCTGGAGTGGTACTCCTCAGTGAAAAAAGTGTGTCAACTGTGTTGAGGGACCAGTTTATCAATTCCATAATTTAGGATTTTGAAAAATCTGTTCCAATAAGGAGAAATAAGACGAACATGAGAGAAGGGAACAACAGGGCTATTGGACGCTTTGCACTTTCAATAGAACAGGACCCCACTCACCCACTACAGGAACACCTCACCCCTCTGCCCTCGGGACGGAGGTACAGGGCGATCAGGTGCAGGAGGGCCCGCTTTGGCAGAAGCCTGATCCCTTCAGCCGTCACATTTTTGAACAACAGGCTCCGCTGAGTGTGCTGTAATGCTTATTGTATGTCTTTGTGTTTGTTGTGTTGTTGCTGTGTGTGTCAAACAGGCTCTGTGTGCGTGAAAATGAATTTCCCCTTGGGGACAATAAAGTCTAAAGTCTAAGTCTAAAGTCTAAGGCACGCAGGCACAGAGCCGAGAAAAGGGAGGAAGCAGAGACGCGTCCACACAACACAGGTTTAGACCTGCTTTAGCCCTGGTTTAGTTGGAGTTTAGACCTCATTTAGCCCTGGGTTAGTGTGGGTATAGACCTGCTTTAGCACTGGGTTAGTCTGGGTTTACACCTTCTTTACCCCTGGTTTAGTTTGGGTTTAGACCTTCTTTACCCCTGGTTTAGTTTGGGTTTAGACCTTCTTTAGCCCTGGTTTAGTTTGGGTTTAGACCTTCTTTACCCCTGGTTTAGTTTGGGTTTAGACCTTCTTTACCCCTGGTTTAGTTTGGGTTTAGACCTTCTTTAGCCCTGGTTTAGCTTGGGTTTAGACCTTCTTTACCCCTGGTTTAGTTTGGGTTTAGACCTTCTTTAGCCCTGGTTTAGTTTGGGTTTAGACCTTCTTTACCCCTGGTTTAGTTTGGGTTTAGACCTTCTTTACCCCTGGTTTAGTTTGGGTTTAGACCTTCTTTAGCCCTGGTTTAGTTTGGGTTTAGACCTTCTTTAGCCCTGGTTTAGTTTGGGTTTAGACCTTCTTTACCCCTGGTTTAGTTTGGGTTTAGACCTTCTTTACCCCTGGTTTAGTTTGGGTTTAGACCTTCTTTACCCCTGGTTTAGTTTGGGTTTAGACCTTCTTTAGCCCTGGTTTAGCTTGGGTTTACACTTGCGTTTGCCCTGGTTTAGTCTGGGTTTAGACCTGCTTGATCCTGGGCTTTCACCTGGTGTGGACTTTGGACCGCCATGGATCATAAGACCACATTGCACCACTCCATCAAACTCTCCCTCCTCTCCTCTTTTGCCACATCACTCATTTCCTACTTCTCTCTCTTGTTCTTGCCTCCTCTCTCTCTCTCTCTCTCTATCTCTCTCAGTTTATCATGAGTTGTGCAGTGGACGTGATGGTTCTGTTTCTGTCCTTCCTCTCTTCTTTCTCTCGCACCTCTCTCTCTGCCCTCCCCTCTCCAATGTCTCTTCTCTCTCTCTTACCTTCTCTCTCTCTTACCTTCTCTCTCTGTACTGAACCGTACCATTTTTATTTTCAGTGTCTCTCTCTCTCTCCTCCTTTCTCTCTCCCCCTGTTCTACACTTCTCTCTCTGTCTCTATCTCTCTTTCTGTGGTAAGTGGTGACAGGTGAAATATTCATGGCGAGTGTTTTGCTTCGGGGCGAGTGATGAAAAATCTGTTTGTATCCTGGGGGCTTCTCATAGAATAACAGCTCCGGAGTGTGCTGCTCAAGAGCACAAAGGCAAACACTCAACACTGAAGACAAGGGAGGAGAGAGAGGGACAGAGGAGAAGAGAAAGTTGGATGGAGGAGAGAGGGACTGAAGAGAGGGGAGAGATGGACTGAGGAGAGAAGGGAAGAGAGAGAAAGGAGAAGATAGGGGAGACTGATTAGAGGAGAGAGTGATGCAGGGGCAAAGAGATGAGAACAAAGGAGGGAAAGAGAGAAGATAGACAGACGTGGTAAAGGTGAAATACAGAGCATAGAAGAAAGGATGGTGAAAAGACCAACGAAATGGATTGAGGAGAAATACGGAGCATGGGGAAGAAGAGAAGATGGGTGGAAAGACAGGAGAGATGGAGACGGTGAAGAAATATATAGGGAAAAGAAGAAAGAAGGAGAATGAAGGAGAGAGATGTGAAAGAGAGATGGAGAATGAAATGGTGGGGGAAAAGAGGGGAATGGAAGAGAAAAGGGAGAGGGAAATGAAGGAGAGAAAGAGGAGTGAGAGACATGTAGGAGGAGGAGAGGAGGGAGGGGGGAAAAGAGAGGAGAAAGAGAAAGAGGGAGTGTTTTGACAGGCTTGTAGGACCTGCAGTGTGGCCACATGAGGGCGCTGTTGTTTCACTCACATCCACAGTTCTTAAGATGCGTGAAGAGTCCCTCAGTCGTCCAGGTAGAATCCATGATAAAAGGAGAAATTCAATTTGTCAACTGGACAAAGTTTGTTTGGTCGAAAATGTTTCGCCGCTCATCCGAGAGGCTTCGTCAGCTCTGGTTCTAGTGCTGGTTAAACACTGTTTATATCTAGCTTCAGGGAGGAGCTCCCTACACTGAAATAGCTCTGAAACTATCTCAACTAATCTGTCTCTTTGTTTTTCAAATTACTCTGGCGACTAGTTTCGCCTCCCTATTCACGCCTAACGACCCTCTCCACCCCTCTGCCCTGGATTGTCTGCCCTAATGTTTCTTTGTCTGTTTTTGACTTGGTTTAAGAATCGAATTATAAATGGGAGACAAGTTATGTCTAACTCCCCCATTTCTGTTTAAAGAAGGATTCTCTTTTTTGACAAAAATTGCCTCTTTAACTCCCCTCTCAAACCAGTTCTTTTCCCTGGCCAATATCTGAACCTCACTGTCCTCAAAAGAATGGCCCGTGGCTTCTAGGTGAAGATGTACGGCAGATGACGGTCCACTCTGGCACGCCCGTCTGTGTTGGTACATCCTCTTGTGAAGTGGCTGTTTTGTTCTCCAGTGTAGCGCTCACTGCAGTCTTCACTACACTGAATGGAGTAGACCACATTGCTTTGTTTGTGGCTCGGTGTTTTGTCCTTCGGGTGGACGAGTTTTTGTCTTAAAGTGTTTGTGGGTTTGAAATAAACTGGAATTTCATATTGTCTGAAAATCCTCTGTAGTTTTTCCGAAACGCCGGACAGGTACGGAATCGCTACCCCTTTCCTCCTGGGTTCGGACTCTCTGTTGTCTTGTTTCTTGCCCTTTTCTCTCTTGGTTTTGTTGACAGCCCATTTAGGATATCCACAAACAGAGAGGGCTTCCTGCACATGTTGTTCTTTATCCTTACCCTCTGTGCTTGTGGGAACCACTTGGGCCCTGTGTTGTAATGTCCAAATAACACCCAGTTTGTGCTGCAGTGGGTGGTGTGAATCAAAAAGCAGGTATTGGTCTGTGTGTGTGGGCTTCCTGAAGACTTCTACTTGGAGTCGCCGGTCTCCTCCTATCGTTACTGCACAATCTAAGAACGCCAATGTGTTATCCTTGGCATCTTCACGGGTGAATTTGATGTTCCGATCTACAGAATTGATATGTGCAGTAAAAGGTTCCAAATCTCACATCCACAGTGTTTCATGTTCCCTTGTGTTTGATCAGAGGATGTGCTGTGCTCAGAGTGTTTTACTGAACACGAGTCTGTGGGTCTGTTGCCCACACACGAGCGCACAATTACACACGCACAATACAGTACAACTATACAGTTTAGTGTTAAAGGTGATTGAGTGCATGTATGCAGATTGATCATGCTGCTGCATGTTATGTAAGAAAGTCATGCACGCATTTATAGTACAATCCTTTTTTTATTAAAGGAGCTGTATGTAGCCTGGGCTCTTAATGTTTAAAAAACATAACCTGCAGATGGAGGACACACACAGTTTGTCTCATTCTCATTGTATGGACAGAACATGTCTCATGTGAAGCTCAGAACCTCCAGAATTCAGGAGTGAGGATTGGCTGCAGGTGCTGGGGTTTAGGTAGCACATCAGAGAGGGTCATTTTAGGTTTAAACACACTGGATTTCAGCATTGGAATTGGCAACCCATGTGAGGGTCATTCTGCTTTCTGGTTGGATAATAATGTTCTGAGAGCCAAAACACCAAATTATAACATAAACATAAAATGTTTTTGCAGTTGAGAATAAATCAACATAAAAATGTTATGAGTAAAAGCTGTATTTGATTTGAATATTTATACATGTTTACTGTTTTTATGTGGGGACACAGCTGATGAAATTTCAAATGAAGTTCCTGTAAGACTTGAGCTATGTGTCTGGAGGTTTACATGAGCTCATTGTTCATCCTCAGAGACCCAGGCTGCCACAGCTGCCCTGGGGCAGACTGACAGCCCCCACTACGAGGCACTGTTCTGTTAGTATGATATTCTTTGCTACGGCGTCACTCCATAGCTTCACTAATGCGAATGAGGACCATTGAATGCAAGTGTTCTCAGGGAAATGGGAAGATGACAGTTAAAGAGGGACACATTTAGAAAACATTACATTCCCATCTTTGTTGTGTACAGTAGAGAGCACGCACTCTTCCTGTAGGAAATGTGTTTGTACATTCTTTAATTTCTATTGAGATCTGTACAGAGAGAGAGAGAGAGAGAGAGAGAAGAAGAAGAAGAAGCCGAGTGAGGAGAGTGAGTGAAAAGGAAAAAGGCAGAGGAGAGAGAGAGAGAGAGCAGGAGAGGGAGGAGGGATGCTGGTGTGTGGATAAATGAAGGCAGCAACAGCACGGCAAAGCACACGGCAACGGGAAAACCATCCGGACTCACCATGGACGCATCGATGCAGCGATTCACGATCTAACCAAGGACCCACACACACACATACACACACACATACACACACACGCACTCACACACACACCATTTACCACTCTACCGACCAGCGCAAATGGAATTAACCGGCTAACCGGCAACACGGGCTCGGCATGACATGACGACCGGCCGCTTCAGAGACCCTCAGAGACGGTACCCACGGATGGAATTCTATGTGGAGAACGAGGGAACGCAATTTATAGCCACCCAGCCTGGTTTTTATAGCGGAAAAAATCAATACGCCGATGCTATTTTTGCCCGAGAAAAATGAGCTGCTCCAAACGTTCCATGCGTGAGGAAAAGTGACTAGGGCGCATTTATTTTGAGCAGAATTGGATTCACACATTGTACCCGCTGGTGTTGGGAAACTGGGACAAGACCGGTGAGGTGGTGTCTAGACGGCTGGACATGTCCCCTGGAATATTTGGACAGAAAGCTGGGCTGATTTAAAAGACAAAAGTCGGCAAGAAAGCAAGGAAAAATACACGGCGTGGACAGATTTTGAATTTGAAAGAAAAATTTGAAATTTGACTCCAGTTTGTGTCTATATGCATTTTTTTTTTTTTTTTGGGGGGGGGGGAATTTATTCAAATATTAATTTACGTGCCACCAAGCAAGCGTGGAATGATTCATTTGTAAACTGCAACTCAAAATACATTGGATTATTTTGAGTGACAACTTTCAACTATCAGCAACAAAATTTAAGGATTTTTCCACTTAAAAATTTGAAGACTGGAATATTTTTAGACATCCCTGCCTTGTACTGTACCCAGCTGGACTTTAAAGTGACATAAAAGTTGAATGAAAAATATATTTTAGTGCAGAAAAAACTGTTAGCAACTGTAAGACATTTAAGGACAACTCAGTGAAAATAATAATTTTGTCCCGAATTTAAAAATTTGGTGGAATTAACTATGTTTGGAGATCCCTGCTGCTCATCCTATCTGGTTTGTCTCTAGCAGCTTGGTGAGGAGTAAACAAATTGGAAAGACTGCACTGAAGAAAAAAAATCAAAAGTAAAAAAAAAATTGAAATAGAAAAATTGAAAGACATCTTGACTTTATGGGCACCCCTGCCACGTACCCTCCCTTGTTGTGTGTAGCTGTCTTAAAATAGCATAAAAATGTATAAAAGTTGATATATATATATTTTTTCATAAAACTTCTTCACAGGACAGTATTTTTCTGGATTATAGTTTGGACATGTCTTGGTCTCGCCCACTCCTCTGTTGCCTCTAGCGCCCTCCTCTGCTCACAGCCTGACACAAGAGCAGCTTATATAGAGGTTTACCAGAAGCGGGTGAGGATGAGCGTGCCCATGCTGAAGATAGGGGCCGTGCTCAGTACTATGGCCATGGTGACCAACTGGATGTCCCAGACTCTGCCCTCCCTCGTGGGGCTCAACGGCACAATGCCAGAGGGGACTGCCGAGAGATTCGTCAGCGTGAGTTCATCTTTATAGTCATTCATGTAGAAATGGTCACGGGGAAAGGTGGAAGCAAATGTGTATTGATACGAAAAGTGATGTCGTCAATATTCCCTGGGGGCTTCATGCTAACAGGAGGCTCTGCTCTGTCTGAACTTTACTTAAATTAGAATGATCTTTGTTTTAACACAATCTGACCATGAACACAATCTGACCATGAAGACCAACATGTGGTTGATTTTTGCACTGTTAACCAAGTCTCTCACCTTTTGGTTGAAAATCAAACATCTGCACAGCACCATGAATGCTTTGATTGATCACAGGTTCCTGAAAATGTTTAATGTTTAAATCCATTTTTGTATTTTTCTGGCTACAACCTTCAAAACCTTTTTGGCAGTGTTTGCTAATGTGTGCATTGTGTCACTGTGGTAACTGCTGAACATTCTGCCCTAGACACATGAATTACACCCCTAATGTAATGTCGCTGCAAAGTATTGTATATAGAAGTATAAATACTTCATGAATGTGTGGCATTGTTTTATGGCTACAGAACCAACCATGCTGGCAACCCCGCTTATGGATAGTTCTTCAAAAACCCAGCTTGCATAATACAGTATGTCTCCTTTAAAATACATAACAGTTTGCAGGTAGAGTTTAATCCAAGACAACAAACATAAAAATGACTCCACTTTTGATTTCATTAGTTAAAAACAACAACAAACATGAAACGCAAAGCTGTAAATTATGGATAAATCTCGGATTACAGGCCACTTTTGACTCAAATGAAAGTGTAGACTAAGACATCGAGCTTCTATGATTTGAAAAGTGCTAAAGTTTGTGTTATTTGGAGACCGCTCGGGGCTAGGCACCCTATAGTGGTTGTACTGCGTTGCCTAGCGACGTTGCCTAGCGACGTTGCCTAGCGACGTTGCCTAGCGACGTTGCCTAGCGACGTTGCCTAGCAACCCTTTGATTTTTCCTTTGATGTGTCTGGTCTCCTGATCCTTATTATTTTATATTCTTTTCACCATGGGGGTCTATGGCAACCCCTAGAACCGTCTGGTAAAAAGTTGTGAAATTTTGCATGCACATTCCAGCCAGTCTCCTCATTACCCACAGCAATTTATAGGCCCCCACCCCCAACCCTCTAGCGCCACCAGCAGGTCAAAGTTGCAGGAATTTTCAGGAATTGCCTAGCAACGCACCTAGCAACCTTTGATCTGTCTTTGATGTGTCTGTTCTGACAGGGTCTAACTCTGTCAGAACAGACCCTGTCAGACCCTGTCAGACTCTGTTAGACCCTGTCAGACTCTGTTAGACCCTGTCAGACCCTGTCAGACTCTGTTAGACCCTGTCAGACCCTGTTAGACCCTGTCAGACCCTGTTAGACCCTGTCAGACCCTGCATGCGGCCTACATGCTGAGGCCTACATGAACCTTCGGTGCTTGGCCCCACATTGCTGCTTGCAGCTATATTTGTAATACTTTTTTAAAACAGTTGAGTAAAGGCAGTTCCTTTAAGTACATGATTATTTATCTCTGTGTACTTTCACTTACGGAATTTTACTGTTTCTTCAAGTAACTACTTTTACTCAAGAACAATTTCGGGACACTTCATTCTTTCATTCTGAGCTGTTGTTTTGGGACACAGAGGAAAGTAGAGCACCTAGGGGAAACCAGCCCATCCACAGGAAGAATGTGCAAACTCAGGACTTTTTTATTCCACATGAAAAGGCAGCAACATTGTCATTTTGAAACAACGGTAGCACTGTAACAATACTAAAATTTCAAACTGGATTTCGATAAGGAACAGACTTAATACTCAATACTGACTCCAGTGTGCTACACTGGAGTCAGTGCTAATGCTAATAATGCTCAATGCTAATAAAAACACTCTTTCTTTAGACAATAGAATGTGTATTTCACCATTAAATCATAATTCTTTATTTTCTATTCCCATGTGGCATTATATCTGTGTAATCAGTGGTCCATGGGTGTATACTAGTCTATGTGCTCTTATACTTGTTCTGATACAGTTGTAGGGAGTATTATCTGTGGAGGGAGGATTATCTGTTACATAAGGGTGAGTTGTTATACAGTTGTAGGGAGTATTATTTGTTATGTAAAGGGGAGTTGTTGTACAGTTGTAGGGAGGATTATCTGTTACATTAGGGTGATCTGTTCAATCAACCAATTAATCAAACATTATTTATAAAGCGCTTTTCATACAAAATTGTAACACAAAGCGCCTTACAGTGATTAAGGATTAGAAGATTAGACTTTATTGATCTCACACAGGAGAAATCGGTTTCTGCATTTGACCCGGGGACCATCCTCTATCTGTTGTACAGTTGTAGGGAGTATTATCTCTTAAACAGAGGGACCACCACCCCGGTCTGCCAGTCCAGAGGTACTGTCCCCGACCGCCACGCGATGTTGCAGAGGCGTGTCAGCCAAGACAGCCCTACAACATCCAGAGAGTTGAGATACTCAGGACGGATCTCATCCACCCCCGGGGCTTTGCCACCGAGGAGCTTTCCAACCACCTCAGTGACTTCAGCCAGGGTGATGAGTGAGTCCGACCCCGAGTCCCCAGCCTCTGCTTCCTCCTCGGAAGACGTGACGGCGGGATTGAGGAGATCCTCAAAGTATTCCTTCCACCGTCCGACAACATCCCCAGTCGAGGTCAACAGCTCCCCACCCCCACTGTAAACAGTGTTTGTGAAGCACTGCTTCCCCATCCTGAGGCGCCGGACGGTTTGCCAGAATTTCTTTGAGGCCGTCCGATAGTCCTCCTCCATGGCCTCTCCGAACTCCTCCCAACTCCGAGTTTTTGCCTCTGCCACCGCCCGGGCTGCAGCACGCTTGGCCCGCCGGTACCCGTCGGCTGCGTCCGGAGTCCCACGAGCCAACAAGGCCCGATAGGACTCCTTCTTCAGCCTGACGGCATCCCTTACTTCCGGTGTCCACCACCGGGTTCGGGGATTGCCGCTGCGACAGGCACCACAGACCTTACGGCCACAGCTACGGGCGGCCGCATCGACAATAGAGGCCGAGAACAGAGCCCATTCGGACTCTATGTCCCCAGCCTCCCCCGGAACCCTCTCCCGGAGGTGTGAGTTGAAGGTGCCCCTGACAGAGGGCTCTGCCAGACGTTCCCAACAGACCCTCACTACGCGCTTGGGCCTGCCAGGTCTTTCCGGCTTCCTCCCCTGCCAGCGGACCCAACTCACCACCAGGTGGTGATCGGTTGACAGCTCTGCCCCTCTCTTCACCCGAGTGTCCAAGACACGCGGCCGGAGGTCAGATGACACGACAACAAAGTCGATCATCGACCTCCGTCCTAGGGTGTTCTGGTGCCACGTGCACTGATGGACACCCTTGTGCTTGAACATGGTTTTCGTTATGGACAAACTGTGGCTAGCACCGGCTAGCCACTGTGGCTAGCTCAACTGGTAAGTTATGGACTTTCCCCCTGGGGGTTGTGGGTTCAAATCCCCCCCGGGCAATGAGCTAACCAGTGTGGGTCCTTGGGCAAGACCCTTCACGGTACTGCCCCCCGGGCGCCGAAAAAGATGGCTGCTCACTGCTCCTGAAAAGGATGGGTCAAATTTCTCCCGTGTGTCACTGTGTGTCATTGTGTGACCAATAAAGGCTTAAGCCTAAGATTAATTAATTAATTAATTAATTAATTAATTAATTAATTAATTAATTAATTAATTAATTAATTAATTAATTAATTAATTAGCACAGAAGTCCAATAACAGAACTCCACTCGGGTTCAGATCAGGGAGGCCGTTCCTCCCAATCACCCCTCTCCAGGTGTCACTGTCGTTGCCCACGTGGGCGTTGAAGTCCCCCAGGAGAACAACGGAGTCCCCGGTCGGTGCAATGTCCAGTACCCCTCCCAGGCACTCCTCTGCTGTTCGGCCCGTAGGCCGACACAACAGTGAGAGACCTGTCCCTGACCCGAAGGCGCAGGGACGCGACCCTCTCGTTCACCGGGGTGAACTCCAACACACAGCGGCTGAGCCGTGGGGCAATGAGCAGGCCCACACCGGCCCGCCGCCGTTCCCCGCGGGAAACACCAGAGAAATGGAGAGTCCAGCCCCCTTCAAGGAGTTGGGTTCCAGAGCCCAGGCTGTGCGTGGAGGTGAGGCCGACTATATCTAGTCGATAGCGCTCAACCTCCCGCACGAGCTCAGGCTCCTTCCCCCCAAGCGAGGTGACATTCCATGTCCCCAGAGCTAGTCTCCATGTCCGGAGATCTGGTCGCCGAGGCCCCTGCCTTCGGCTGCCGCCCAGATCTCTCTGCACCGGCCCCTTATGGATCCTCCTGCGGGTGGTGGGTCCACGGGAGGACGGCCCCACGTCGCTCCTTCGGGCTGAGCCCGGCCGGGCCCCATGGGGAAAGGCCCGGCCACCAGGCGCTCGTTCGCGAGCTCCCACCCCAGGCCTGGCTCCAGGGTGGGGCCCCGGTGACGCCGATCCGGGCGACGTAACTGGC
The DNA here is from genome assembly GCA_036785185.1 of Paratrypauchen microcephalus. NCBI lineage: Eukaryota > Metazoa > Chordata > Actinopteri > Gobiiformes > Gobiidae > Paratrypauchen > Paratrypauchen microcephalus. The sequence goes on along the minus strand of JAVJIX010000134.1, from coordinate 718,449 downwards.
CTTGGTCTTGTATTCATCATAATGGGCTTTTGAACCGCTCTTGGTCTGACCCGTCCCCCTGGACCTGTTTGTCTTGGGTGACCCTACCAGGGGCATAAAGCCCCCGACAACATAGCTCCCGGGATCATTCGGGCACTCAAACCCCTCCACCACGTTAAGGTGGCGGCTCAAGGAGGGGTATTCACAAACATATTACAACAAAAATAATGGGACAGATAACACATGGCGTCTTTTTGTGTGGTGAACAAACGGGAGGGTGGGGAAGGGGAGCAGAACAGAATATTGATGAAATTGATTTAAAACTGAAGCTAAGTTGTACAATACTAAACAGGCAGGGGAGAATGTTTACAGAATATATGTTCAGAGTGTTCCAGCTGAATTTGATAATATTTCCTTTTGTTTATAGTGTGCTGTGATAACCACAGCTGTGTCCTTGGGGGAGTGTTGAGTGCAGGAGAACAGAGTCAAAACAAAGAGTCCTGTTGATTCAGAGATTCCAAGGAGACTCATTAATTACACCAAGGGGGATAATTTAATATGATCAATACATTTTTAGAACCCAGGCGAACGGACAATTAGCCAGAACCCTGGTTCTGCCACGCCCCCAGCTTCATGTCACCTTGCAGAGTCGCTAGAGACCTAGACAGTTCCTCCTGGCATATTGCAATGGCCGCGGACTGTTCTGCGCTGTTTCTGCACAGTTCTGTAAGCATGCTCATGATGGTGTCCAGACATCGAGATGTATCCTCTGGTTGAAGATGTTCTTCAACCTGTATCACTTTCTGATGTAATCCCTTCATTAGGTCAGCAATGGCTCCACTGTAGTGTGATATTACAGCAGACCAGGCCCGGCGCCAGACATAAAATATTAAGGGGGCGATGAGTTTATCACAGGGAGCGGGATCACGTCGCACACACACACACACACATATCCCACAACAAAGTGCGCTCCTCGCGTGCGTAATGGGTCAGGCGCGCTCCTCGAGAGCTCGTGTATTTAGACAACACCATTGTAAGAGACTGACTGAGTAAGAGTAAAAATTTATGAGAGTTTTTTTATTATTATTATTTGAACGTAGACCCTTGTGATCTCCTGCATACCACAAAACCAAGCCAACAACTGATCTGAGCAACGCCAAGAGACAGTACATTAACGCCTCATAGCCCTCCACCACAAGCGCAAACACAGCGTAATTGGGCAATGCCAGTCACACAAGGGGTAAAGGATAAACCTTTCATGGGGGGGGCATTTTTTTTTCCTGAGAAGTGCGGGGGGGGCAGGAGTAGTCGAGTTATAAAATGAAACCAGGGGGGGATGGTGGAAGGGCAGGGCAGAATTAGAAGGTACTTTGTTAATATGGAAATGCTTTTATAACTAAAAGTCCATATTATCATTCAATAATGCACAGGATAATATGTTATCACACACAGTCTTGGTTTAGTCTTGGTTTAGTCCTGGTTTAGTCCTGGTTTAGACCTGTTTTAGACCTGTTTTAGTCCTGGCTTAGTCTTGGTTTAGACCTGGTTTAGTTTTGGTTTAGTCCCGGTTTAGTCCTGGTTTAGACCCGGTTTAGATCTGGTTTAGTCTTGGCTTAGTCCTGGTTTAGACCTGGTTTAGTGCTGGTTTAGACCCGGTTTAGATCTGGGTTAGTCTTGGTTTAGACCTGGTTTAGTTTTGGTTAAGTCCTGGTTTAGTCCCGGTTTAGTCCTGGTTTAGTCCTAGTTTAAACCTGGTTTAGTCCTGGTTTAGTGCTGGTTTAGACCCGGTTTAGATCTGGTTTAGTCTTGGCTTAGTCCTGGTTTAGACCTGGTTTAGTCCTGGATTAGACCTGGTTTAGTCCTGGTTTAGTGCCGGGTTAGTCCCGGTTTAGTCCTGGTTTAGACCTGGTTTAGTCTTGGTTTAGTCCTGGTTTAGTTCTGGTTTAGTCCTGGTTTAGTTCTGGTTTAGTCCTGGCTAGGTCCTGGTTTAGTCCTGGTCTAGTCCTGGTTTAGACCTGTTTTAGACCTGTTTTAGTCCTGGCTTAGTCTTGGTTTAGACCTGGTTTAGTTTTGGTTTAGTCCCGGTTTAGTCCTGGTTTAGACCCGGTTTAGATCTGGTTTAGTCTCGGCTTAGTCCTGGTTTAGTCCTGGTTTAGACCTGTTTTAGACCTGTTTTAGTCCTGGCTTAGTCTTGGTTTAGACCTGGTTTAGTTTTGGTTTAGTCCCGGTTTAGTCCTGGTTTAGACCCGGTTTAGATCTGGTTTAGTCTCGGCTTAGTCCTGGTTTAGACCTGGTTTAGATCTGGCTTAGTCTTGGTTTAGACCTGGTTTAGTTTTGGTTAAGTCCTGGTTTAGTCCTGGTTTAGTCCCGGTTTAGTCCTGGTTTAGTCCTAGTTTAAACCTGGTTTAGTCCTGGTTTAGACCCGGTTTAGATTTGGTTTAGTCCCGGTTTAGTCCTGGTTTAGACCCGGTTTAGATCTGGTTTAGTCTTGGCTTAGTCCTGGTTTAGACCTGGTTTAAACCTGGTTTAGTGCCGGGTTAGTCCCGGTTTAGTCCTGGTTTAGACCTGGTTTAGTCTTGGTTTAGTCCTGGTTTAGTCCCAGTTGAATCCTGGGTTAGACCCGGTTTAGACCTGGTTTAGTCTTGGTTTAGTCCTGGTTTGGTTCTGATTTAGTCCTGGTTTAGTTCTGGTTTAGTCCTGGTCTAGACCTGGTTTAGTTTTGGTTAAGTCCTGGTTTAGTCCTGGTTTAGTCCTGGTTTAGTCCTAGTTTAAACCTGGTTTAGTCCTGGTTTAGTGCTGGTTTAGACCCGGTTTAGATCTGGTTTAGTCTTGGCTTAGTCCTGGTTTAGACCTGGTTTAGTCCTGGATTAGACCTGGTTTAGTCCTGGTTTAGTGCCGGGTTAGTCCCGGTTTAGTCCTGGTTTAGACCTGGTTTAGTCTTGGTTTAGTCCTGGTTTAGTTCTGGTTTAGTCCTGGTTTAGTTCTGGTTTAGTCCTGGCTAGGTCCTGGTTTAGTCCTGGTCTAGTCCTGGTTTAGACCTGTTTTAGACCTGTTTTAGTCCTGGCTTAGTCTTGGTTTAGACCTGGTTTAGTTTTGGTTTAGTCCCGGTTTAGTCCTGGTTTAGACCCGGTTTAGATCTGGTTTAGTCTCGGCTTAGTCCTGGTTTAGTCCTGGTTTAGACCTGTTTTAGACCTGTTTTAGTCCTGGCTTAGTCTTGGTTTAGACCTGGTTTAGTTTTGGTTTAGTCCCGGTTTAGTCCTGGTTTAGACCCGGTTTAGATCTGGTTTAGTCTCGGCTTAGTCCTGGTTTAAACCTGGTTTAGATCTGGCTTAGTCTTGGTTTAGACCTGGTTTAGTTTTGGTTAAGTCCTGGTTTAGTCCTGGTTTAGTCCCGGTTTAGTCCTGGTTTAGTCCTAGTTTAAACCTGGTTTAGTCCTGGTTTAGACCCGGTTTAGATTTGGTTTAGTCCCGGTTTAGTCCTGGTTTAGACCCGGTTTAGATCTGGTTTAGTCTTGGCTTAGTCCTGGTTTAGACCTGGTTTAAACCTGGTTTAGTGCCGGGTTAGTCCCGGTTTAGTCCTGGTTTAGACCTGGTTTAGTCTTGGTTTAGTCCTGGTTTAGTCCCAGTTGAATCCTGGGTTAGACCCGGTTTAGACCTGGTTTAGTCTTGGTTTAGTCCTGGTTTGGTTCTGATTTAGTCCTGGTTTAGTTCTGGTTTAGTCCTGGTCTAGACCTGGTTTAGTTTTGGTTAAGTCCTGGTTTAGTCCTGGTTTAGTCCTGGTTTAGTCCTAGTTTAAACCTGGTTTAGTCCTGGTTTAGTGCTGGTTTAGACCCGGTTTAGATCTGGTTTAGTCTTGGCTTAGTCCTGGTTTAGACCTGGTTTAGTCCTGGATTAGACCTGGTTTAGTCCTGGTTTAGTGCCGGGTTAGTCCCGGTTTAGTCCTGGTTTAGACCTGGTTTAGTCTTGGTTTAGTCCTGGTTTAGTCCCAGTTGAATCCTGGGTTAGACCCGGTTTAGTCCTGGTTTAGTTCTGATTTAGTCCTGGTTTAGTTCTGGTTTAGTCCTGGTCTAGACCTAGTTTAGTCTTGGTTTAGTCCTGGTTTAGTTCTGGTTTAGTCCCAGTTGAATCCTGGTTTAGACCCGGTTTAGACCTGGTTTAGTCTTGGTTTAGTCCTGGTTTAGTTCTGGTTTAGTCCTGGTTTAGTCCCAGTTGAATCCTGGTTTAGACCCGGTTTAGACCTGGTTTAGTCCCGGTTTAGTCCTGGTTTAGACCCGGTTTAGATCTGGTTTAGTCTCGGCTTAGTCCTGGTTTAGTCCTGGTTTAGACCTGTTTTAGACCTGTTTTAGTCCTGGCTTAGTCTTGGTTTAGACCTGGTTTAGTTTTGGTTTAGTCCTGGTTTAGTCCTGGTTTAGACCCGGTTTAGATCTGGTTTAGTCTCGGCTTAGTCCTGGTTTAGACCTGGTTTAGATCTGGCTTAGTCTTGGTTTAGACCTGGTTTAGTTTTGGTTAAGTCCTGCTTTAGTTCTGGTTTAGTCCCGGTTTAGTCCTGGTTTAGTCCTAGTTTAAACCTGGTTTAGTCCTGGTTTAGACCCGGTTTAGATTTGGTTTAGTCACGGTTTAGTCCTGGTTTAGACCCGGTTTAGATCTGGTTTAGTCTTGGCTTAGTCCTGGTTTAGACCTGGTTTAAACCTGGTTTAGTGCCGGGTTAGTCCCGGTTTAGTCCTGGTTTAGACCTGGTTTAGTCTTGGTTTAGTCCTGGTTTAGTCCCAGTTGAATCCTGGGTTAGACCCGGTTTAGACCTGGTTTAGTCTTGGTTTAGTCCTGGTTTGGTTCTGATTTAGTCCTGGTTTAGTTCTGGTTTAGTCCTGGGCTAGACCTGGTTTAGTTTTGGTTAAGTCCTGGTTTAGTCCTGGTTTAGTCCCGGTTTAGTCCTGGTTTAGACCCGGTTTAGATCTGGTTTAGTCTTGGCTTAGTCCTGGTTTAGACCTGGTTTAGACCTGGTTTAGACCTGGTTTAGACCTGGTTTAGTCCTGGTTTAGTGCCGGGTTAGTCCCGGTTTAGTCCTGGTTTAGACCTGGTTTAGTCTTGGTTTAGTCCTGGTTTAGTCCCAGTTGAATCCTGGGTTAGACCCGGTTTAGACCTGGTTTAGTCTTGGTTTAGTCCTGGTTTAGTTCTGATTTAGTCCTGGTTTAGTTCTGGTTTAGTCCTGGTCTAGACCTAGTTTAGTCTTGGTTTAGTCCTGGTTTAGTTCTGGTTTAGTCCCAGTTGAATCCTGGTTTAGACCCGGTTTAGACCTGGTTTAGTCTTGGTTTAGTCCTGGTTTAGTTCTGGTTTAGTCCTGGTTTAGTCCCAGTTGAATCCTGGTTTAGACCCGGTTTAGACCTGGTTTAGTCTTGGTTTAGTCCTGGTTTAGTTCTGGTTTAGTCCTGGTTTAGTCCTGGCTAGGTCCTGGTTTAGTCCTGGTCTAGTCCTGGTTTAGTTCTGGTTTAGTCCTGGTTTAGACCTGGTTTAGTCTTGGTTTAGTCCTGGTTTAGTCCTGGTTTAGTTCTGGTTTAGTCCTGGTCTAGTCCTGGTTTAGTTCTGGTTTAGTCCTGGTTTAGACCTGGTTTAGTCTTGGTTTAGTCCTGGTTTAGTCCTGGTTTAGTTCTGGTTTAGTCCTGGTTTAGTTCTGGTTTAGTCCTGGTCTAGTCCTGGTTTAGACCTGATTTAGTCCTGGTTTAGACCTGGTTTAGTCTTGGTTTAGTCCTGGTTTAGTCCTGGTTTAGTCCTGGTTTAGTTCTGGTTTAGTCCTGGCTAGGTCCTGGTTTAGTCCTGGTCTAGTCCTGGTTTAGTCCTGGTTTAGTCCTGGTTTAGTTCTGGTTTAGTTCTGGTTTAGTCCTGGTTTAGTCCTGGTTTAGTCCTGGTTTAGTCCTGGTTTAGTTCTGGTTTAGTTCTGGTTTAGTCCTGGTTTAGTCCTGGTTTAGTCCTGGTTTAGTTCTGGTTTAGTTCTGGTTTAGTCCTGGTTTAGTCCTGGTTTAGTCCTGGTTTAGTCCTGGTTTAGTTCTGGTTTAGTGCCGAAATAGATGCAGAAATAATCTGATATGACTCACCCATAAAAACGCGGTCACTCGTATCCATGTATGCACGTGTCACGGTCTTTAATAATCCGGAGCTCCGGAGAAAAGGACATATCCCGAACTTATCCTGTGTCCCGAGGCGAGAGTTCCTTCTTACGTAGCATTAACGTAGCAAGTTAAGGATCCTTATTCTCTTGGAAATGCCGCGAAAACATTCACGCGGCTCACGGCTCGCGCCTCACAGCTGATCGGTGAACAGGCCGATCAGCTGTGATCAGCTGATCGCTCAACTCCAGTACTGGTGCCCGACTTTTTTTCGCTGAAAACGCGGTGCCTGCATTAACTTACCGATTTTTTGGGCACAGAAGCGCTGTGAACAGTGGCTACAGTTTTGAATTGCTTTAAAAAAAAATCAGCGTGAGAAATGCCATGTGTGGCGTGTGAGCGTGTGAACACGTCGAATTGCGTGTGTCACACTCTCAATGTGTGAGACTTGAGAGCCCTGGACTATAAAGTCCACACCTTAACATAAAATACTGTGTAGGAACTGGAAGCTAGCCTACCTCAGAAAAGTTGAGGCCTTTGGTTGGATGTCCCGTTGAATCTTCGGAGAAGGACATCTCGCCACTCTCCGTTGAATTTCCTGGTTAGGTCAGTCTCAAATGCCAGCCTTATCAAGTTCGCCTTTCGTTCATGCAGCATACTGTGTCTGTGATCACTAAACACTCTTTTTAATGTTGAGAAAGAGTTCTCGCACATAGCAGTCGAAGCCCAAAATGTCATTGCCTGTTTGAAGGCGGCAAGGACCTGAGGCATAGTGATGTTTGAAGGCGGCAAGGACCTGAGGCATAGTGATGGGCGGATCGATACCAAAGTATCGATATATCGATCCTGATGGAGTATTGAATATGCATCGATCCTGGTATTAAAATATCGATACCAAGTCATGTTTTCTTACTGACTTAACTTTCAGTTTATTTAGTTCAAATTCATATGTGTTTTGTTCATTATTCAACCATTGCCACTTGTCAGGCACTACTTTTCCTTCCGCGTTCTCACCAAACGTGGGGTAGTACGTCATCCCGCGATACACTCACTGCTGTGAGATTTCAGTCAAAGCGGCGCGGGGCCATGGGAGACCGCAAGCGCAAGCGAAGTGTGGTGTGGAGTTACTTCCACACCATGGACGACAATGTTGCGAAGTGCAGTGTGCCAAAAATGATCCGATATTGTGGCAATACCACAAATTTTAAATAAACACTTGATCATAAATCATAAACCTCAGCATGACGAAATGCAACTGACCAAACGACGACAGGAGGCGAGTCCCAGCTCCCTCCAGCACAGCAGCAACAGCAGTACGACAGAGGTCAGTACGACAGAGGTCAGTTGCCGAGGTGTTTGAGAGAGGGAGAATCCAGGGAACCATCAAGCATGTAGAAGACTAAGAGTAGTGTATGTGAGAGGAGAATGTGTATGTGAGAGTGAGAATAGTGATACTTCATTTGTTGTCTTTTTTCATAAGCTGCAAGTGCCCAACTTACAATAGATTTATTTATTTTATTTATTTATTTGATAGGGACAATGCACATTAATGAACATAAGTATAAAACAAATGTAAATATGCCGAATTTTAGCTACAAAGCTAGTTTTCATCCGCAGTCCCTAGGCAGGCAAATACATAAAAATACAACATGCAATACAAGCAGCACAAACAAAAGTCTAGTGGTCACATTTGATGTCTGCATTGCCATTTTCATTTCATCAAAGATTTTTGTTCAGATATCTGGTGTTAGAATGTGTGGAGCTAAGCCCCTGGTGGAGCTTTGTGAAGCCAAGGTATCTAGTTAGAGCCAGGTTAGTGTTTTTCTGTAGTATTAAAAAATGTATGAAAGTATCGGTATCGGTATCGATATCGCGATTCTAACCCTGGTATTACTTGGTATCGTATCGAAACAAAAATAACTGGTATCGCCCATCCCTACTGAGGCATAGCACTGAATGCGTATCTGTGTTTAGTGCCAAGTTCCCGTGCAACCCTCAGCCTATCAAATCGCTTTGAACAATTTCTGTATCCGTTTGTTTTAAAAATAATTAATTTCATTTATGTTTTAACTCATTTGTATTGCTGAATAGCGTGGGCTAGAATTTTGCAGTATTTATTTTAATTTATTTTTTTCTTTTACAACTCTCACATCTGAGGGGGCGGGACTGATGACGTGAGGGGGTGTCGCCACCAAACGCCCCCTCGTGGCGCCGGCCCCGCAGCAGACAACTTGGGCGACTCTTTGTTTGCTGCCAGCTATCCAATTTTCCGATAGACCATGAACATCCCTAGGCCAATCAAGAGATGTCCAGCTATCAAAAATCCAAATAGGTAAATGTCCTCAGTGTCCTAGGAACAGCGCCCTCGTGTATCCGGCAGCAAAAGTTCCATCCGGAGAGTTCGGCTCTCCCAGACCAGCATTCCTCCGTGAAGAGTGTGTCAATTGCGTTGAGTGGCCAGCTTATTCCATAATTCAATTCCATGGTGCAGTGGGTGAGCAGGAGTGTCCATGATGGAGAGCAGTTTCTCCAGTGTCCTCACTGTGCCAAATATCTCCAGCTCACAGCCGATCATGTGACCAGCTTTACGGATCAGTTTGTCAGTCCGCCCCATTATCCCTTTTACTGGTGCTGCTCCCATTGATACCCGCTCAAATGAGAATCTAGTTTCAATACTAGTTTTACCATCGATCAGTTTTTGATACTTTGGCAACCCTAGCCAGCAGTACTATTATTTGGCGTGCCTTTTAATGTGAGTGGTTGTAGAGTGAGTGAGTGGTTGTGGGGTTGAGTCCTGGGTTGAACTTGCTCTGTGTTTAGCGGAGCAGAAAATAGCAGAGGCAAACGCACAAACAGAGAGCACATTTAAAGACTATTAGCTTGTGTGCAATCATGAGTCACTGTGTAGCGCCCCGCTGTCACTCAAAGGTGCATTGTGTAACTTTTCTGGTGGAGGGTCCGTCAAACGCTTTTCTCCATGGAGATGTTATTGCTTTGTCTGGAATGTTTCACAATATGCCATTAAACCTTTCTATCTTCATGGAGACCAAACCAGACCACGTTACAGGTCAGGTCTATGGAGAGGCGACCCCGCTCACAGTCACAATGCCTATTTTTCTTGGTATTTTAGACAAACTTTATTGAATCACAAGGGAAATTGTTTTTGAGCTATAAAACAACCTTAAATACATGTAAGGTAAAGCTGTTTAATGTCATAGTGTGGAACATTCTAGGCAGAGCAATGACATATCCATAGACAGAAGCGGGTGATGAGCATGAATTTTGTAGGCAGGGGAGTTAAAGTTAGAGGGGATGTTATGCAAAATGCACTTTTTGGAGCTTTCTACCATGTTATAATGCGTTCTTCATCAAAATCATGCCTAAAAAGTTTTAAGATGTCATCCATGCATGTTTGAGTAATATAGGGATCTCTCCTGGCCCTTGCAGTTACAACTTAAAGGGATAGTGCGGTGTTTTTTTTTATGTTAATCTGTATGGGTTTCCTTCTAAAAGTTCCGTGTGTTGACACCGGTTTACCTCTGACAGTCTCAGCTGATCCCGGTTCGGCTCGCTTTCTGGAGCCCACGTAAGTAGGTCTGGTAACTTCCCTGGAACATGAAATAAAGCTTGTTTTTCTTCTCAAAACAAAACATTTGTCCGAAAGGTGATATATTTGAGTCCCAAACAGTTGTCCACGAAACATCCGGCAGCGTATTTCGTATTCGCGCGTTGTCTCTCTCCACTCGTATCACTACGCCCATGTTAACTCTATCAGCCTGGTCACCTTCAGTGGATGTCTACGCCGAAATTTACAAGTGAACAGGCTGTTTTGGACGCAAATATAACACCTTTCGGACAAATGTTTTGTTTTGAGAAGAAAAACAAGCTTTATTTCATGTTCCAGGGAAGTTACCGGACCTACTTACGTGGGCTCCAGAAAGCGAGCCGAACCGGGATCAGCTGAGACTGTCAGAGGTAAACCGGTGTCAACACACATAACTTTTAGAAGGAAACCCATACAGATTAACATAAAAAAATAAATAAAAAAAACGCACTATCCCTTTAAACAACTTACAACTTAAATAAATATACAAAAACATGACAAAGAAACAGTACACTACAATGTGACAAACCTGATGCGATGTGCAGTCATTAGCGGGATGTACGCTGCGCTGATTGTGTTGTGATAGTGAAGGGGGAGCAACAGGAGGGGAGACTCAGAGTGTCATAAATGAAAATGGAACTTTTAAAACATGTTGACACATTGTTTTTGGCAAATATAGTGATATCAATGATATGTTAGCAGTTAATACCTATTAGAAGTGTAATACCCCTCTTTAACAGTGGGGCCCAAAGGGTATACATCTTATATAAAGCTGATATAAACTAATGTTGATGTTCCATATAATTGGTATAGAAACAATAATATTGAAAGGCAAAAGGAGAAATTCAATTTGTAATAATACTGAAACTTAAAGCCACAGGAAAGTAAATAAATAGCACAATGAAAACGCCTAGTACACGTCTAACATGTGTTATTTTCTATTAAAGGGGTCAATTTCCCCAAGGCCCAACAACTCTACAGCCCTGTTTTGAAGCTGCAAGTTTTAAGTGATTACTGTGGGGGTCTGTTCAATTACAGCTGCTGGTCAGGGCTGCAGGTCTGTCTGAGCTGCCTGAGGATTTGACCTGTGCACATGTGATGGGGAAAACTGAACCCACTCAGGGACATGCACTGAAGTCAAACACAGAACTGTCTCACTGTGAGGTGAGAGCGCTAACCATTAAGCCACCATGCTGGAGTTATCTGAGACCCTCTGCTGCCAACAGTGAGGAGTGAGATGTGAAGGCAGAGAATGAGAGGAAAGAATGAGAGGAAGAATCAAAGGAAGATTGAGAAGAAGAATCACAGGAAGAATCAGAGGAAGAACCGGAACAAGATTGAGAGGAAGAATCAGAGGAAGAATCAGAGGAAGAATCAGAGGAAGATTGAGAAGAAGAATCAGAGGAAGAAATAGAAGAAGACTGAGAGGAAGATTGAGAGGAAGAATCAGAGGAAGCCTGGTCACTAACATGCATGTATAGAGACAACCTACAACAACAACATCTCTGAAGGAAATTCACTTAGATCAACATGTCGTCATACACAGTTTGATATAGTGGACTTGACATTTTCCACACCATAGTTATGAGGTTCTGTTGGAGCCATAGAATTTACAATCCATATATGGTGTAAAGCACATATGGAACCTTCATTCTTCACACACGGACCCCCACACTGCACCTCCTAATTTAGTGATGTTTATGATGATGCTTTGAGGTGGATGGAGAAAATGTTAGTTTATAAAATATATGAGCAGCCCTGGTCCCTGAAGAGTGTGTGTTACCGTGGAAACAGAGTCAGCTGAGGTTGTAGCGTGGTAAACCTGCTCTGGCATTTGTGTGTACAGTGAGAGTGACTGGACCACCACAGGAGCAAATGAGATGAATAATACTGCCTCATACTCCCACGGCACTAGACTCTACGCAGTCCTCACACTATACTCAGGGGTCCGACACTACTGGAGCCACAGCCACTCCGGGACACCACCAATCACTCAGGCAAGGTGGGTGAAGGGCACGAGGGCAGAACTTGGTCCGAGCTGGAATCAATCCTTCGACCGTGGGGTTGAAGGATCACTGCCACTGAGACTTCTTAAAGACTTCTGTGGGATATGTACTGCTCATACATAATATATTTAGATCACCATGTTTCCTTTTTATTGTTTTGAAGATGATATAGTCTCCGTAAACACCCTATTACATTTTTTCACTTGTGTCACCGCTCCTGTCACCTTGCTCTCTGCACTAAGTCACTCCCCTTCAGAGCGCTATCACAACACAATCAACGTGCATCCTGCTAATGACACTACTGCGCGTCACATCAGGTTTGTGAAGTTGCTGTGTATAGTTTTGTTTCATGTTTTTGTATGTTTATGGAAAATTGTCATGTGGGAGCATGGGTGATGTAGGAGGGTTTGAATAGGCCTCTGGAGAGATTGCTAGATTATTCAGAGACATGTTTTTGATGTTTTGATGATGTTCTAACATGGTAGAAAGCTCCAAAAAGTCGATTTAACACAATAGCCCATCTATAACCGTATTTGCATCATTCTGCTGAGTCGTTAGCTTGTTGAGTGCGCTCAGCAGACTGTAAATTCTCAGTCTTTGTGTTAGCTTTAGTTTCCCACACAAACAAAGCAGAGACCATCAGTGCCAATAACTCCATTTACATCTGTCACTGACTCACCATTTATACACTCAACATTTGTCATGCACCAGACAACAGGATGTGCTCCACAATCTGATGTTGTCACATTTTTGAAAGAAATCTCTGATCTGATCCACAAATGTTCCATCCATCCATCCATCTTCTTCCGCTTTTTCCATTTCTGGGTCGCAGGGGAAGCAGTCCAAGCAGATCTACTGCCCAGAACACAATGCACCAGCCCCCATGAATCCTCCCGCGGGTGGTGGGTCCACGGGAGTCCACAAATGTTGAGCCTTCTTATTGGTTAGAGATTGGCTAAGGAATACACTCGATGCTCAATACAGATTGTGACACCACAATGACAATAAAAACACTCTTTCTTTAGACAATAGATTTTCAACATTAAATCACAGTACTTTCTTTTCTATTCCCATGTAGCTTTATATCAAGATCATTCTAAAACTGTTTCTGTCCTGTCAGTGGGACTTCTTTAGTATGCATGTCATGAGTACTGAGTTTCAATACTATAGTTTTTGTATTGATAAGTACCTGATTTTCTATACTTAAAAAGTTTTTGTCACATGTGAATAGACCCAATAATTACAGAGATATTGCATAAACCAGATCAACAAATCTGCAATCTGACAGTTAATGTTAAGTTAATGTTTTTCTGATTATTGTTTTATTATTTGTTTTATTACTGATTTTACCTCTTGTACAGCGTCTTTGAGTGTCTTGAAAAGCGCTTTATAAATAAAATCTATTATTATTATTAAAGGTGCATTGTGTAACTTTTTGGTTGCATTTGGGTCCATCACCTGCTTGTTTTTATGCATATGTCATTGCTCTGCTTGGAATGTTCCACAGTATGACATTAAACAGCTCGACCTTACACTTATTCAATCACAGGTGGCTGTATAGCTCAAAAATCCCTAGAAAAACAGGCGTTCTGACTGTGACTGGGGTCGCCACTCCATAGACCTGACCTCTCACTTGGTCTGGTTTGATCTCCATGATGATAGAAAGGTTTTATGCCATACTGTAAAACATTCCAGATAAAGCAATAACATCTCCATGTAGAAAAGCATTTGACAGACCCTCCAGCAGAAAAGTTCCACAATGCACCTTTATGTCTTCCCTGAACACAAATATGAAATGTGTGTGTGTGTGTGTGTGTGTGTGCTGTATCAGTGATAATTTACAGTCTAGTTGTTGAGTCCTTTGACCCCAGATATAAAAAATACAAAACGTCCTGTCTATAGAATAAGCTACAGCACTATCACTTGTATGGCTGTGAATCTGTACGGGGGGGATGTATAGTTTGGGTTTCTGATTTTCTGATATATATTTTCAATTTCAGAGCATAATTTAAATTATTTTTGTGGTTTGATTCCTGCTAAAATCACAAATTCATTGGAAAAGGAAACATGTAATTTTTTTTTAAGGTACAATATGTAACTTTTTTGATGGAAGGTCTGTTTGTTTTAAAGGTCTTATATTACACTAAATTGACTCTTGTGAGATTTTGGCCGTGTTATAATGTTACCACATCAAAAATCATGCTGGAGTTATGTTTTGTTTCATTCACACATGTAAATCTTTATTATTAGTCTGTCTACATTTCCAAAGCTCAAAATGCTCTGTTCTACCTTGTAATAATAATAATAATAATAATAATAATAATAATAATAATAATAATAATAATAATAATAATAATAATAATACATTTTATTTGTTAGGTGCCTTTCTGGACACTCAAGGTCGCCTTACAATAAGTATAATATACATTATAGGCAGTTAAAAACAACTGTTAAAATACGAACAGTTGAACATTTAAACAATAAAAAAAATGTAAAACAGTAAAACATTTAAAACATTTAAAACATTTAAAAGGACAGTGCAGTTATGGTTGAAGTGAAAAGGCCAGTCTGAACAGATGAGTTTTGAGTTTGATGTTGTTTATGTGAGAGGTGAAGGAGAGGGTGCTATCGAGGATGACACCCAGACTCTTAACCTGAGGAGATGGAGGAGCCGTCGATGTGAATGGAGAAATGATTGATCTTGCTTAGGGTGGATTTGGTGCCTACAAGAAGAAGTTCAGTTTTATTGCTGTTGAGTTTGAGAAAGTTGGAGGTGAACCAGGATTTGACTTCATTGATACAGGAGACAAGAGGTGATGGTGGGAGTGTGGAGTTTGGCTTGGTGGAGAGGTAGAGCTGGGTGTCATCCGCGTAGCAGTGGAAGTGGATGTGGTGTTTCTGAAAAATGTGGCCAAAGGGGAGAAGATAGATGATGAAAAGGAGGGGACCGAGGACAGAACCCTGGGGAACACCTGTGGAGATGGAGGCAGAATGAGACGTGAAGGATTTATTTGAATGAACTGAGTGCGGTCGGAAAGATAGGAATGAAACCAGGTGAGGACTGTGCCAGAGATGCCGATAGAAGAAAGTCTGTTGAGGAGGATGGAATGAGAAATGGTGTCGAAGGCCGAACTAAGATCAAGCAGAAGGAGAATGGATAATAAACCAGAGTCAGCAGAAAGGAGAAGATCATTTGTGATTCTGAGAAGGGCCGTTTCAGTGCTATGGAGGGGACGGAAGCCAGATTGGAAATGTTCATACAGGTTATTAGACGACAGATGACCGTGGAGTTGGGAAGAAACTGTTTTTTCAAGAATTTTTGAGATGAATGGAAGGTTGGAGATGGGATGTAAATTATTGAGGTCAGTGGGATCTGAGCCAGGTTTTTTGAGGTTGGGAGTAACAGCAGCAGTTTTCAGAGGAGAGGGGACAGTACCAGAGGTGAGGGAGGCGTGAATTATACTGGTGATTAGAGGAGCTAGAGAAGTAAGCATGGCTTTGATAAGGGCGGTGGGGAGTGGGTCGAGTTGACATGAGGAGGTTTTGGATTTATTGATAAGTTTGGAAATTTGATTGACAGAAGGAAGGGTAAATGATGAGAAAGGGGTGTCAGATATAGGAAATGGAATGGCAGGTACGGGTAGAGCAGAGGAGGGAGTAAGCTGTTGGTGAATATGTTGGATTTTTGTGGTGAAGTGTGAGGCCGGGATATTGCAGAAATCAGATGAATAGAGGTGTGATGGAAGAGAGTCAGAAGGGTTGGTGATGTTAGACATGAGTGAGAAAAGGGTCTTGGAATTTCCTGCGTTGGAACTGATTAAACTAGAGTAATATGAAAATTTGGTTTTGGAGATGCAGTCTTTGTAGTGAAGGGTGTGCTGTGTGTATTTTTTTTTTTTCAAGATTCAAGATATAATAAAATATGTAATAAAATGTAAAAAAAAAAAAATACAAGGTATAATGATTAAAGGAGAAGTTCAATTTGTCAACTGGACAAAGTTTGTTTGGTTGAAGACATTTTGTCGCTCATCCGAGAGACTTCTTCAGCGACGATGAGCGACGGAACGTCTTCAACCAAACAAACTTTGTCCAGTTGACAAATTGAACTTCTCCTTTTATCATGGATTCTACCTGGACAACTGAGGGACTTTTCACGCATCTTAAGAAATACAAGGTACAATGTACAAGGTGCAGGTAGGATTAAATCAAAGATCAAATAAGGTGTAAGTAGAGTATTTCACAGATTGCACATAATATGGTGTGGTATAGGTGTTGCATGTGGATTTCGTATTGCACGTAGTATGGTATAAATATTGCACATAGGTTATTGCACAGATTATTGCACAGGTAACAGTAGTTTACAGTGAGGTAGTGACAAACATGATACATTCATACAGAGCAGCAGCAGTAAACATATTCTGCATAATGAAAAGTAGTTTAGTGCAGTATTATTGAGAGTTCAGTATTATTTAGAGTATTACCCAGATGCGTGAAAAGTCCCTCAGTATTACCCAGAGTTCAGTAGTCTTGACAGCTTGGGGGTAATATCTGTCTTTGAGTCTTTTTGTGCGTGCTGCAGGCTCCTGTATCGTCTACCAGAGGGTAGCAGACGGAAGAGTCCTTGTGCCGGATGAGTATGGTCCTTAGTGATGCTGCGTGCCTTACGCAGACCCCTGCTGTGGTAAATGTCCTGGATGGAGGGGAGACTGCTGCCAGTGATGTCCTCTGCCGCTCGCACCACCCTCTGTAGTGCTTTGCGGCTCTGAGCAGTGCAGTTCCCATACCAAACTGTGATGCAGCCCATCAGCAGGCTCTCGATGGTGCACCTGTAGAAGTTTGTGAGGATGCTGGTGTTCATACCAAATTTCCTCAACTTCCTCAGGAAGTAGAGTCTTTGTCGGGCTTTCTTAACCACAGTGTCTGTATGTAGTGTCCAGGACAGATCCTCAGTGATGTGTACCCCAAGGAACTTAAAACTGCTGACCTGCTCCACCTCAGCGTTGTTGATGGAGATGGGGGGATGCTGGTCTACACGCTGTCTCCTGAAGTCCACCATCATTTCCTTAGTTTTGCTGACGTTCAGAGAGAGGTTATTTTCCTGACACCAGCTGGTCAGTGATTTCACCTCGTCTCTGTAGGCGCTCTCATCGTTGTTGGTGATGAGGCCTAAGATGGTGGTGTCGTCGGCAAACTTGAGGATGATGTTGGAGCTGTGCCTGGTGGTACAGTCATAGGTGAACAGGGAGTACAGGAGAGGGCTGCCCCAGTGCTGAGGACACGTGTGGAGGAGACGTGGCTGCCGATCCTCACCGCCTGTGGCCTGTTGGTGAGGAAGTCCCATATCCAGCAGCAGATGGACGTCCCCAGGCCCAGGGCGGTGAGCTTAGAGACCAGTTTGGGGGGGATTATGGTATTGAATGCTGAGCTGTAGTCAATGAAGAGCATTCCTCTCTCCAGATGACTGAGAGAGGTGTGGACTGCTAGAGCAATGGCGTCGTCTGTAGACCTCTTTGTGAATACTTAGTCCAGTTTTATTGTAGAGACTTTCGAGTTGCCGGCCTTTTGCTTTTAACTGTCTGAGAGTGGGGGTGTACCAGTAATAATGGGTAATGTCATGTAGTGGTAATTTTAAAGTTTACAGTTAGATGTTACCTTTTATTCAGTAGAGATTGGCATTTCCATCAATTTAAATGATAATAGTGAAGGTGTCTGAAGTTTAAAAACACCAGTTTAAAAACTCCAGGTCTGTTTGTGACGAGGAAACAACATTATAACATAGATCAGAAAATATCATAATATGGGCCTTTTAATGTAATGCAAATTATTTTATGTATTTATTTACTTATTTAAACAGTTAGATGTTGGAAATGTCTGGCGGTGACACACTTTATCTCCATGGATGTTTAATGTCTGTTTAATACTGTGGAACATTCTTTGATGGTAATCTCCACCAAAAAAGTTACACAGTGCCCCTTTAAAGAAAACACATCTTTCTATAGTCTAAGCACTATGGGGTTATTTTTTATTTTTGCCTGATTAATATTTACAAATGCACAGAGGGTGATCTACAAATAGTCAGTTTGTACATGTTTTTTGATATCCACAAATGCAAATTTAATATTTGTAACTTGTATTTTGGTCTTTACAAATTATGTATTGTACAATATGAATATATGTGTTAGCATACCTCAGTCTCTCTCTCATAGGCCTACTCAATTTTGACACTGTAGACACTGTAGCGTAAATCTATCTTAAAACTAGCAACACACAAATGTTGAACATTTTATTCCATCATTTAGCATTCAGCTAAGAAGAAGTGACTTTTATTGATCTCACACAGGAGAAATTCTTCTCTGCATTTAACCCATCCTGTTATTAGGAGCAGTGAGCAGCACATTACTGCGCCCGGGGACCATCTCCATGATCTTCCTGCTTCGGCTTGGTCAGAACCTAAGCTGGAGGATTTTACCTATCGTCAGGGCTCTCAAGTTTTGAGCGGGGTGGTGTTTTCCGAGGAGCGGGGGTGCGAGTGACTTTTTTTCGCTGAAAACGCACGGTGCCTGCATTAACTAACCGATTTTCTGGGCACAGAAGCGCTGTGTGCTGCGCTTGAATTGCGTAACTAAATTTCAGCGTGAGAAATACCATGTGTGGTGTGTGAGCGTGTGAACACGTTGAATTGCGTGTGTCACACTCTCAAAGCGTGAGACTTGAGAGCCCTGCCTATCGTGTTGATCGAGTGTTATCGAGTTGATGGGGGAAACCCACCCAGACACGGGGAGAACATGCAAACTCCACACAGGAACCTTCTTGCTGTGATGGTAAATAATGATGGTAAATATTAGCCTACCTGACATTAAGTTAGCAAAACACTATAAGGTATGCTAACTCATGTAATAATGTTATAGCAGCACATCATAATTAATAATCAATATAGAAGTGGCCTTGTAGACAATTCATTAATATTACATACCCATACTACAGATACTTCAATTTTGGCAGAGGCATCGATTAGGGCAGTGTCAAATGTTTCGAGTGTCAACTGCTGCCACCTGCTGGTGGTGTGGAGGGGGTTCCTGTGTCAAGTATGTGTACGCTATTTGTGGATCTCTCTAGATCAGGGGTCGGCAACCCGCGGCTCCGGAGCCGCATGCGGCTCTTTGATCCCTCTGATGTGGCTCAGTACAGTGGTCCCTCGTTTATCGTGGGGGTTACGTTGTAGAAATAACTCACGATAGGCAAAATCCGTGAAGTAGTCAGCTTTATATTGCGTGTATAAATATGTGTGTATTTCACAGCTTCTCTGACCGAGGCGCCTGGCGCCGCTGCGCTGTCGCGGGTTTTGTTGGGGAGAAAACTTGTAAACATACAATGAGCAGTGACGGACTGGGATCATCGGCCCTGGCAATTTACACCTACAGGCGGCCCCGTAGTCTGTGGAACGGGGGGGAGGGGTTCTACAGCTCTGCACCAAACACAGAACTGTAGTGAGAACACATCCGTGCGCTCTCAGGACTGGTTCCGCCGCCTGGACTCCAGGTTCCACCAGTTCGTTATGCGGAAACATTGCCGCTACTTCCCGATGCGCATTGACCACCCGGAGAAGTGTGCGCGCGGACACGTGGTCAAATCCGTAATAGAGCACGGCCTCGGCCCTTCTGGCATGTGCTCAAATGCCAGACCGCTCAGTCTTCAGAGTCACACTGCTCGTGATCGAACATTTAAATACATTTGGCAAACTGACCACATTCTGTACAGGAGACACGGAGGAGAATGACTGACAAAGACAAAGGTCTACAGTCCTTTAGCCAATCAGGATGCAGAACACAATACGTGTTGATACACTATAAAAAAATCTGCGAAACAGCGAGGGACCACTGTATTTAATTAAAATGTATTTTATTTTAGTTAGTTCATATTCAAAATGTAATTCTATGTCATAAAGGTAAAAAAAAAGATGTTATATGCAGTGTTATTTCATTTTAAATTTCAAAAGGGTTTTGCGGCTCCCAGTGTTTTCTTTACTGTGTGAAACGGGTCCAAATGGCTCTTTGAGCGGTAAAGGTTGCCGACCCCTGCTCTAGATATTTTGTGAAAAAAATGCCTCAAAAATATGTGATAGAGTGGTGAGTTTGTGTAATTGGTGATCCACAAATGCAATCCACAGTGCATTTTACTTTATTTATTTTTTTATTTTTTTCAAAAAGATATATTTACAAATCCACATCTATTTGAGACCAAAATGCAATTTAAAAATTATTACATTTGCATTTGTGGATATCAAAACACATGTACAAACCACTGACTATTTGTAGATCACCCTCTGTGCATTGATGAATATTAATGAGGCAAAAGTAACCCCATAAAGCACCAATGTGTGTCTCATCCTTCAAATTCGTGGATTAAAAATTATATCTGTATGAAAAAAGAAGAATGAATGAGCTTGAAATGAAGGATAAAACACATTATTTAAACAGAGATTGTGATGGTGCTGCTGTGTTTCAGATTGCGTTAGCACAGAGTCCTGTTTCGAGTCATAAATATGCAGAGGGACTGAACGCTCCAGCTGGCACAGAGAACGCTCACATTGTCCAAATACTCAATAGCATTAGCGTTAGCATTAGCATTAGCCTTAAGCGCACAGGAAGAAGAAAGAGAGATGAGTGTCCCCTGGACATGTCTGCTCCGCTAGCTTATTAATAACTCTTTTTTTTTTTTTTTAATGTTTGTATCTATCTAGTTTTGTATTTGTTTATTTTTTTGTTAGTATTACTACTCATTTAGGCGACTTAGAATCTATCATTATTATCAGGGCTCTCAAGTCTCACGCATTGAGAGTGTGACACACGCAATTTGACGTGTTCACACGCAACACATGGTATTTCTCATGCTGAAATTTAGTTATGTAATTCAAGCGCAGTGCTTCTGTGCCCAGAAATCGGTTCAGGCACCACGCGGTTTCAGCGCCATTCGTCCCCCACCCTCCCACCCCCCGCTCCTCGCAGAAAAAAAATAGTCACTCGCAACCCCTCCCCCCGGAAATTACGCAGTCACACGCACGACCCCGCTCGAAAGTTGAGAGCCCTGTTATTATTACAGTTATTATTACAATCTTTGATTAATATTACTCTTTATTTATTTACCATTATTATTATTATTATTATTATTATCAGCAGCAGTAGTAGTAGTAGTAGTAGTAGTATTAGTACTGTAGTAGTAGTAGTAGTGGTAGTACTACTACTACTACTACTAGTAGTAGTAGTAGTAGTAGTAGTAGTAGTACTAGTAGCAGTAGTAGCAGTAGTAGTAGTAGTAGTAGTAGTAGCAGTAGTAGCAGTAGTAGTAGTAGTAGTAGTAGTAGTACTAGTAGCAGTAGTAGCAGTAGTAGTAGTAGTAGTAGTAGTAGCAGTAGTAGCAGTAGTAGTAGTAGTAGTAGTAGTAGTACTAGTAGCAGTAGTAGCAGCAGTAGTAGTAGTAGTAGTAGTAGTAGTAGTAGTAGTAATAGTAGTAGTAGTTCTTTTTGTAGACATTAGATATTAAAAATATACAGACTGGTTTTGGATTTTTAATATTTGGGTAAACTAGATCTGACTGAAAATGTGTGGAAAAAATTCAAATTTCACCTCATCTTTTGGAGTAAAAATCAGAATTGGAATTAAGATATCCAAAAATCCTTCTGTATGTTTCGTCCAAAGTACAAGAAAGTAAAGTTCGGTGTGTGTGTGTAGGTGCTGCTTTAAGGGCTGATCCTTATGTCCCTATTGGAAAAAAAAGAATTGGGGGGAAAAAAGCCTTTGAAATTACAATGTCACATATAATTCCGTGGAGGCAAGTTGATTAAATTAAAATATTAAAACATTTTGAGGGACTGTTTCCTGGTGTTTCCACATGATCCTGATCAAACTAGTGTCTCCTCTTCATGTTTCTGTGTAGCTTTTCTAGTGAAGGATCTGCCACCTGCTTCTCGGATGTTATTGCTTTGCTCGAATTGTCCCACAGTGTGGCATTAAAACAATCTATCTCCATGGAGACAAGTACACAAGCAGGCAGCACCAGGCCATAGTAATGGGAGGTGGTACGGTGACTAGACGTGCGGAGGTTCCTGGTTCCTCAGTGGGCTCTTCAGTCTGAGTCTTCTGTGTCATTTTTTCCAAAGTCCCAGATTGGAGAAGATGGTCTGTCTCTGCAGCATCTAATCTAGCAATCTCTCCCAAGGGCCCTATTCGGATCCTTCTTATGTTTAGCTGTAAGATTTTGATGATTCAAGTCTCCGCCCACAAGCGTACGTCCTCCATGCTCCCACACCACAACTCTCCATGAATATACACAAAAAAAAAAAGATACAAAACTGTGCACAACAACTTGACAAACCTGATGTGATGTGCAGTAGTTTCATTAGTGGGATGCAAGCTGATTGTGTTGTGATATTACTCTGAAATGGAGTGAGTTAGCACAGAGACCAAAGGGAGGGGGGACCCAGAGCATCTAAAACAAAAGTGAAGTTATTGCATTTCCTCTTTGTCCCTCCCCTGTTGCCTGTCAGCCAATCACAGCCCACTATTTGTGCCTCTAAACTAAGCTCCAAGTTTTTTTTTTCTTCACAAATTTGAGATACATACTTCATAGCATAAAATATATGCTGAAATGTGATTCTTTTGTCAGTTTGTCACTTCAAATGTCAGTCTTTTTACAATACTTCTGTTGTAGGGCCTGTATCCGGGCTCGGAGGAGGGCTGGCAGGTGTACAGCACAGCCTCGGACCCTGACGGCAGGTGTGTGTGTACGGTGGTGGCACCTGCCCAGAACCTGTGTAAGAGGGACCCCCGCAGCCGCCAGCTCCGACTGCTCACTGAACAGGTGAGCTTCTTTAGTGTGTATAAAGCTATAGCTAAAGATAGAGCTGAATTACAAAAGAATTGGACATGGTGGATCATTTATTTATGTTATAATTTGGTGTCAGAAAGCAGAATGAGCCTCACATGAGTCTTTGGGTTGCCAGTTTCAGTGGTGAAATCCAGTGCTGAAATCTTCTCTGATCTGAATGGTCACTCCCTAAACCCCAGCACCTGCAGCCCATACTGACTCAGTGCTAGTGCAGCCTTTGCAGCTCAGGAGGAACAGCTCCTTTAACACTGCTCGTGTTCGATCATATCATTGTTCTTAATTGTCATTGTGAATGTTTTTGACGTTTCCAAAAACAATTCCATTTTTGAAGACTTCCAAAGAACAAGTATAATTTTATTATTCTCCAATAAATTCTCTATGCAGTCTTAGGCTTCTGATAATGCATCAGAACTGGGACCAGGACTAAAACAAGTTTAGAACAGGATCAAACTCTACATCAGGACTAAACTGATCTCAAACAAGGACTAAAACAAGACTAACCAGGACTATTTCTCTTGCCTCATCCCTGTACGGACTTATTTGGATTCATCTCCTCCTCTTCTTCCTGGTGGACCCCCATTTTGGCGTGATCAGGAGCAGAAGTAGCTCTCTGACAGGATCACCCCTGCCGCTGACCCCTGACCTCCCTCAGGTCTTATGGTCTAGAGAGCAGAGGTCCACTGTAGTGTGCAGGGAACTCAACAGGGGGCGCTGTAACACTGTCTCATGACAGGAGCACGAGAAGAACTAGAACCCCATTAGTTTAAACTGAGCTGGAGGACAGGGCAGAGTTCTGTGGAGGAATTTGCAGTTTAACTGTCAGATTTCAGATTTTAAGGCAGATCGATTCCACAGAATTGACTTTTCAGAGCTTGTAACCATGTTATAATTGTTTCAAGTGTTTCCCCTCACCATTTGCATACCCAAACCTGTATTTGGAGTGGAGTGATGAGTGATGCATGTTTGGGCAAACGTTAATCGGTCGATCATGCCCACTGTGATGTACTTAGTTCATTCTCCAATTTTATTTTCTTAATCAGTGATTCAAGTAGAATTTGTAGGATTTTGCTTAAAAAAAAAGAGTTAATAACAGCTCTGCTCCAGTGTGATGTGCAGCTACCCAAAGGCAGGGCCCACAACATGAGGCGCTTTGTTGTGATGATGTTTACAGCGACGCCAGCTCCCACTGGGCATCACACTTTTCTAAAAAGCCAGTGGACCTGTTTCTTTTATTATGAAGTCGTTTTAGATCAATATTGCGAATACTGAATATATAAAATGTCCAGACTGTAACATAATGATCCACAGGTGTCACAGATTATAACTAAAGAACAGACAAAAGCACAACATGTCTTCTAAAGTATTAAATAGCTCAAAATCAGGGGTGGAAAATAACAAGTAACTTATAACAAATACTCAAGTTATACTTTTTTGAATAGATTTTTAAACTTGTGCTTCACTGCTTTAGTCCTGCAGTGAGAGGAGAGTACTGCAGAGTACAAGTACAAGAGAGTACAAGTCAGGTACTTAAAGCTTAATGTACAGACTGAACTTGTCTTGAATTTGTACTTTTTTATAAACCACAGAATTCTGGATCTAGTCCTGGTCTTTTGACGTTCTGGTTTTAGTTTTAGCTTTGGTTAAGACCTGGTTTGGTTCTAGTCATGGTTTGTATTGTTTTGGACCTGGTTCAGAACTGTTATTTGCGCTGGTTTAGTCCTGGTTTAGACCTGGTCTAGTTCTGGTCTCTCCTTGGTTTAGACCTGGTTCAGTCCTTGTTTAGACCTGGTTTTAAGATCTGATTTTCTCTAGTTTTAGCTCTGGTTTAGTCCACCCTGGCTCAGTCCTGGTTTAGACCTGTTTTAGACCTGATGTCTAGTCTGGGTTTTGTGCTAGTTTGGACATGATTTAGACCTATCCTTCCTTGTTTAGTCCTGGTTTAGTCCTGGTTTAGTCCTCATTTAGACCTAATTTAATCCATTTCCTGACTGTAACAAAACAACAGGTCCACCACAATCCAAAGTACATTTATTTTTAGCACATCCTGCCCATACATTGACTGGTATTATGCTCCCTCAGGCTACGATACACTATCAGACCCTGTATGTCTCAGTTTGGCTCAGTTTGGCTCGGTTTGGCTTGGTTTGTCCCTGTGTGGTCCAGGTAATTCCTCAGGTTCCGCAGTGTCCTACTGAGAGACACCTGTTCTGGGCCGGAAACAGGACAGATCAGCAGAGCGGGAAAAACACAGAGATGAATTAGTCTGGGAGATAAAACACTACACCTGTACGCCTGCAGGAACTGTCTGAGCACCTGAAAGAACTGGGTACATTTGCAGCTTTCTGGGCAGTTGTTTCTGAGTACAAAAACCTGCAGGGCTTCACAGTGTGTAGTTCAGGATTAACAGAAACCTTTATTATTATATATTTAAAAAAAAAAACATTATTAAAATAGATTTTCTGATCAGAACGGATCAGAAAACCCAGGGACTCTTTGGACACCTGTAGGAACTCTCTGGACACCTGTAGGAACTCTCTGGACACCTGTAGGAACTCTCTGGACACCTGTAGGGACTCTCTGAACAGTTGTAAGGACTCTCTGGTCACTTATAGGGACTCTCTGAAAAGCTGAAGGGATTCTCTAAACACCTGTATGGATTCTCAGACCACATGTAGGGTTTAGAATAAAAACAACTATCTGGACACCTGTAGGGACTATGCTAACACCTGTAGGGACTTTCTGAACATGTGTAGGACCTCTCTGAACAGCTGTAGGGCTCTCTGGATACCTGTAGGGACTATGCTAATACCTGTAGGGACTTTAAAACACTTGCAAGGACTTAGAGGACACCTGCAGGGTTTTTCTGATGAGCTAAACGGGTCAGTCAAATTAAAACCTGATGCAGAACTCCACCTCCAGACTAAGGTAAAGGTCAGATCTGTGGGGAGGCAACCCCACTCACAGAAAGAATACATGTTTAAAAGAGCAATAAAAATACCCGTAATTGAATAAATACATATGTAAATATAATACCATATTGTCTGAAATATTCCACAATATATCAGGCAAAGCAATAACATCTCCATGTAAACAAACTGAAATTTCCATGAGAAAAGTTACATTACACTATATTACGTTTAGACTTTGACAAAATTTGCTGATCCAAAAGGGAAATGATTTGGACACAGCAGCTCAAAAATCCTGTATAGAAAAATTTAAAAATGAAATAAAAATGCAAATGAATGCATTTTGAATCTAGTCATGCAAATTTAAATTATGGCCAGATGGCAATAAAACTCCAAAAATAACCTAAATAAATCTTTTTAGTGCTGGTTTAGTCTCACTTTAGTCCTGTTTTACTCCTGGTTTAGTCTCTTTTTAGTCCCAGTTTAGTCTCACTTTAGTCTTGGTTTAGTCTCTCTTTAGTCTTGGTTTAGTCTCTCTTTAGTCTTGGTTTAGTCTCTCTTTAGTCCTGGTTTAGTCTCTCTTTAGTCCTGGTTTAATCTCACATTAGTCCTGGTTAGTTTCATTTTTGTCCTGGTTTAGTCTCACTATATTCCTGGTTTAGTCTCTCTTTAGTCCTGGTTTGGTCTCACTTTAATCCTGGTTTAGTTTCATTTTAGTCCTGGTTTAGTCTCTCTTTAATCCTGGTTTAGTGTCACCCTTTTATCCTGGTTTAGTCTCACTTCAGTCCTGGTTTATTTTCTCATTAGTCCTGTCTTCGTCTCTTTTTAGTTCCGGTTTAGTTTCACTGTAGCCCTGGTTTAGTCTCACATTAGTCCTGGTTTAGTTTCTTTTTAGTCCTGGTTTAGTCTCCCTTTAGTCCTGGTTTAGTCTCTCTTTAGTCCTGGTTTAGTCTCTCTTTAGTCTTGGTTTAGTCTCTCTTTAGTCCTGGTTTAGTCTCTCTTTAGTCTTGGTTTAGTCTCTCTTTAGTCTTGGTTTAGTCTCTCTTTAGTCCTGGTTTAGTCTCTCTTTAGTCCTGGTTTAGTCTCTCTTTAGTCTTGGTTTAGTCTCTCTTTAGTCCTGGTTTAGTCTCTCTTTAGTCCTGGTTTGGTCTCACTTTAGTCTTGGTTTAGTCTCTCTTTAGTCTTGGTTTAGTCTGTCTTTAGTCCTGGTTTAGTCTCTCTTTAGTCCTGGTTTAGTCTCTCTTTAGTCTTGGTTTAGTCTCTCTTTAGTCCTGGTTTAGTTTCTTTTTAGTCCTGGTTTAGTCTCCCTTTAGTCCTGGTTTAGTCTCACTTTAGTCCTGGTTTAGTCTCTCTTTAGTCCTGGTTTAGTCTCTCTTTAGTCCTGGTTTAGTTTCTTTTTAGTCCTGGTTTAGTCTCCCTTTAGTCCTGGTTTAGTCTCACTTTAGTCCTGGTTTAATCTCTCTTTAGTCCTGGTTTAGTCTCACTTTAGTCTTGGTTTAGTCTCTCTTTAGTCCTGGTTTAGTTTCTTTTTAGTCCTGGTTTAGTCTCCCTTTAGTCCTGGTTTAGTCTCACTTTAGTCCTGGTTTAGTCTCTCTTTCGTCCTGGTTTGGTCTCACATTAGTCCTGGTTAGTTTCATTTTAGTCCTGGTTTAGTCTCACTATATTCCTGGTTTAGTCTCACTTTAGTCCTGGTTTAGTCCTGGTTTAGTCTTGGTTTAGTCTCTCTTTAGTCCTGGTTAGTCTCTCTTTTGTCCTGGTTTAGTTTCTTCTTAATCCTGGTTTAGTCTCTCCTTAGTCCTGGTTTAGTTTCACTTTAGTCCTGGTTTAGTCTCTCTTTAGTCTTGGTTTAGTCTCTCTTTAGTCCTGGTTTAGTCTCTCTTTAGTCTTGGTTTAGTCTCTCTTTAGTCTTGGTTTAGTCTCCCTTTAGTCCTGGTTTAGTCTCTCTTTAGTCCTGGTTTAGTCTCTCTTTAGTCTTGGTTTAGTCTCTCTTTAGTCCTGGTTTAGTCTCTCTTTAGTCCTGGTTTGGTCTCACTTTAGTCTTGGTTTAGTCTCTCTTTAGTCTTGGTTTAGTCTCTCTTTAGTCCTGGTTTAGTCTCTCTTTAGTCCTGGTTTAGTCTCTCTTTAGTCTTGGTTTAGTCTCTCTTTAGTCCTGGTTTAGTTTCTTTTTAGTCCTGGTTTAGTCTCCCTTTAGTCCTGGTTTAGTCTCACTTTAGTCCTGGTTTAGTCTCTCTTTAGTCCTGGTTTAGTCTCTCTTTAGTCCTGGTTTAGTTTCTTTTTAGTCCTGGTTTAGTCTCCCTTTAGTCCTGGTTTAGTCTCACTTTAGTCCTGGTTTAATCTCTCTTTAGTCCTGGTTTAGTCTCACTTTAGTCTTGGTTTAGTCTCTCTTTAGTCCTGGTTTAGTTTCTTTTTAGTCCTGGTTTAGTCTCCCTTTAGTCCTGGTTTAGTCTCACTTTAGTCCTGGTTTAGTCTCTCTTTCGTCCTGGTTTGGTCTCACATTAGTCCTGGTTAGTTTCATTTTAGTCCTGGTTTAGTCTCACTATATTCCTGGTTTAGTCTCACTTTAGTCCTGGTTTAGTCCTGGTTTAGTCTTGGTTTAGTCTCTCTTTAGTCCTGGTTAGTCTCTCTTTAGTCCTGGTTTGGTCTCACTTTAGTCCTGGTTTAGTCTCTCTTTTGTCCTGGTTTAGTTTCTTCTTAATCCTGGTTTAGTCTCTCCTTAGTCCTGGTTTAGTTTCACTTTAGTCCTGGTTTAGTCTCTCTTTTGTCCTGGTTTAGTCTCTCTTTTGTCCTGGTTTAGTTTCTTGTTAGTCCTGGTTTAGTCTCTCTTTTGTCCTGGTTTAGTTTCTTGTTAGTCCTGGTTTAGTTTCTTGTTAGTCCTGGTTTAGTCTCTCCTTAGTCCTGGTTTAGTCTCTCCTTAGTCCTGGTTTAGTTTCACTTTAGTCCTGGTTTAGTCTCTCTTTTGTCCTGGTTTAGTTTCTTGTTAGTCCTGGTTTAGTTTCTTATTAGTCCTGGTTTAGTCTCTCCTTAGTCCTGGTTTAGTTTCTTGTTAGTCCTGGTTTAGTCTCTCTTTAGTCCTGGTTTAGTCTCTCCTTAGTCCTGGTTTAGTCTCACTTTAGTCCTGGTTTAGTCTCTCTTTAGTCCTGGTTTAGTCTCTCCTTAGTCTTGGTTTGGTCTCTCTTTAGTCCTGGTTTAGTCTCTCTTTAGTCCTGGTTTAGTCTCTCTTTAGTCTTGGTTTAGTCTCTCTTTAGTCCTGGTTTAGTCTCTCTTTAGTCCTGGTTTGGTCTCACTTTAGCCCTGGTTAGTTTCATTTTAGTCCTGGTTTAGTCTCACTTTAGTCCTGGTTTAGTCTCTCTTTAGTCCTGGTTTAGTCTCACTTTAGTCCTGGTTTAGTCTCTCTTTAGTCCTGGTTTAGTCTCTCTTTAGTCCTGGTTTGGTCTCACTTTAGTCCTGGTTTAGTCTCTCTTTAGTCCTGGTTTGGTCTCACTTTAGTCCTGGTTTAGTCTCTCTTTAGTCCTGGTTTAGTCTCACTTTAGTCCTGGTTTAGTCTCTCTTTAGTCCTGGTTTAGTCTCTCTTTAGTCCTGGTTTAGTCTCTCTTTAGTCCTGGTTTAGTCTCTCTTTAGTCCTGGTTTGGTCTCACTTTAATCCTGGTTTAGTTTCATTTTAGTCCTGGTTTAGTCTCTCTTTTATCCTGGTTTAGTCTCACTTCAGTCCTGGTTTATTTTCTCATTAGTCCTGTCTTCGTCTCTTTTTAGTTCCGGTTTAGTTTCACTGTAGCCCTGGTTTAGTCTCACATTAGTCCTGGTTTAGTTTCTTTTTAGTCCTGGTTTAGTCTCCCTTTAGTCCTGGTTTAGTCTCTCTTTAGTCCTGGTTTAGTCTCTCTTTAGTCTTGGTTTAGTCTCTCTTTAGTCTTGGTTTAGTCTCTCTTTAGTCCTGGTTTAGTCTCTCGTTAGTCTTGGTTTAGTCTCTCTTTAGTCTTGGTTTAGTCTCCCTTTAGTCCTGGTTTAGTCTCTCTTTAGTCCTGGTTTAGTCTCTCTTTAGTCTTGGTTTAGTCTCTCTTTAGTCCTGGTTTGGTCTCACTTTAGTCTTGGTTTAGTCTCTCTTTAGTCTTGGTTTAGTCTCTCTTTAGTCCTGGTTTAGTCTCTCTTTAGTCCTGGTTTAGTCTCTCTTTAGTCTTGGTTTAGTCTCTCTTTAGTCCTGGTTTAGTTTCTTTTTAGTCCTGGTTTAGTCTCCCTTTAGTCCTGGTTTAGTCTCACTTTAGTCCTGGTTTAGTCTCTCTTTAGTCCTGGTTTAGTCTCACTTTAGTCTTGGTTTAGTCTCTCTTTAGTCCTGGTTTAGTTTCTTTTTAGTCCTGGTTTAGTCTCCCTTTAGTCCTGGTTTAGTCTCACTTTAGTCCTGGTTTAGTCTCTCTTTCGTCCTGGTTTGGTCTCACATTAGTCCTGGTTAGTTTCATTTTAGTCCTGGTTTAGTCTCACTATATTCCTGGTTTAGTCTCACTTTAGTCCTGGTTTAGTCTCTCTTTAGTCTTGGTTTAGTCTCTCTTTAGTCCTGGTTAGTCTCTCTTTAGTCCTGGTTTGGTCTCACTTTAGTCCTGGTTTAGTCTCTCTTTTGTCCTGGTTTAGTTTCTTCTTAGTCCTGGTTTAGTCTCTCCTTAGTCCTGGTTTAGTTTCACTTTAGTCCTGGTTTAGTCTCTCTTTTGTCCTGGTTTAGTCTCTCTTTTGTCCTGGTTTAGTTTCTTGTTAGTCCTGGTTTAGTCTCTCTTTTGTCCTGGTTTAGTTTCTTGTTAGTCCTGGTTTAGTTTCTTGTTAGTCCTGGTTTAGTCTCTCCTTAGTCCTGGTTTAGTCTCTCCTTAGTCCTGGTTTAGTTTCACTTTAGTCCTGGTTTAGTCTCTCTTTTGTCCTGGTTTAGTTTCTTGTTAGTCCTGGTTTAGTTTCTTATTAGTCCTGGTTTAGTCTCTCCTTAGTCCTGGTTTAGTTTCTTGTTAGTCCTGGTTTAGTCTCTCTTTAGTCCTGGTTTAGTCTCTCCTTAGTCCTGGTTTAGTCTCACTTTAGCCCTGGTTTAGTCTCTCTTTAGTCCTGGTTTAGTCTCTCCTTAGTCCTGGTTTAGTCTCACTTTAGCCCTGGTTTAGTCTCACTTTAGCCCTGGTTTAGTCTCTCTTTAGTCCTGGTTTAGTCTCTCTTTAGTCTTGGTTTAGTCTCTCTTTAGTCCTGGTTTAGTCTCACTTTAGTCCTGGTTTAGTCTCTCTTTAGTCCTGGTTTAGTCTCTCTTTAGTCCTGGTTTAGTCTCTCTTTAGTCCTGGTTTAGTCTCTCTTTAGTCCTGGTTTGGTCTCACTTTAGTCCTGGTTTAGTCTCTCTTTAGTCCTGGTTTGGTCTCACTTTAGTCCTGGTTTAGTCTCTCTTTAGTCCTGGTTTAGTCTCACTTTAGTCCTGGTTTAGTCTCTCTTTAGTCTTGGTTTAGTCTCTCTTTAGTCCTGGTTTGGTCTCACTTTAGTCCTGGTTTAGTCTCTCTTTAGTCCTGGTTTAGTCTCACTTTAGTCCTGGTTTAGTCTCTCTTTAGTCCTGGTTTAGTCTCTCTTTAGTCCTGGTTTGGTCTCACTTTAGTCTTGGTTTAGTCTCTCTTTAGTCCTGGTTTAGTCTCTCTTTAGTCCTGGTTTGGTCTCACTTTAGTCTTTTTTTAGTCTGTCTTTAGTCTTGGTTTAGTCTCTCTTTAGTCCTGGTTTAGTCTCTCTTTAGTCCTGGTTTAGTCTCTCTTTAGTCCTGGTTTGGTCTCACTTTAGCCCTGGTTAGTTTCATTTTAGTCCTGGTTTAGTCTCACTTTAGTCCTGGTTTAGTCTCTCTTTAGTCCTGGTTTAGTCTCTCTTTAGTCTTGGTTTAGTCTCTCTTTAGTCCTGGTTTGGTCTCACATTAGTCCTGGTTAGTTTCATTTTAGTCCTGGTTTAGTCTCACTATATTCCTGGTTTAGTCTCTCTTTAGTCCTGGTTTAGTCTCTCTTTAGTCCTGGTTTGGTCTCACTTTAGTCCTGGTTTAGTTTCATTTTAGTCCTGGTTTAGTCTCTCTTTAATCCTGGTTTAGTGTCACCCTTTTATCCTGGTTTAGTCTCACTTCAGTCCTGGTTTATTTTCTCATTAGTCCTGTCTTAGTCTCTTTTTAGTTCCGGTTTAGTTTCACTGTAGCCCTGGTTTAGTCTCACATTAGTCCTGGTTTAGTTTCTTTTTAGTCCTGGTTTAGTCTCCCTTTAGTCCTGGTTTAGTCTCACTTTAGTCCTGGTTTAGTCTCTCTTTAGTCCTGGTTTAGTCTTACTTTAGTCTTGGTTTAGTCTCTCTTTAGTCCTGGTTTAGTTTCTTTTTAGTCCTGGTTTAGTCTCTCTTTTATCCTGGTTTAGTCTCACTGTAGCCCTGGTTTAGTCTCACACTAGTCCTGGTTTAGTTTCTTTTTAGTCCTGGTTTAGTCTCCCTTTAGTCCTGGTTTAGTCTCACTTTAGTCCTGGTTTAGTCTCTCTTTCGTCCTGGTTTGGTCTCACATTAGTCCTGGTTAGTTTCATTTTAGTCCTGGTTTAGTCTCACTATATTCCTGGTTTAGTCTCACTTTAGTCCTGGTTTAGTCTCTCTTTAGTCTTGGTTTAGTCTCTCTTTAGTCCTGGTTAGTCTCTCTTTAGTCCTGGTTTGGTCTCACTTTAGTCCTGGTTTAGTCTCTCTTTTGTCCTGGTTTAGTTTCTTCTTAGTCCTGGTTTAGTCTCTCCTTAGTCCTGGTTTAGTTTCACTTTAGTCCTGGTTTAGTCTCTCTTTTGTCCTGGTTTAGTCTCTCTTTTGTCCTGGTTCAGTTTCTTGTTAGTCCTGGTTTAGTCTCTCTTTTGTCCTGGTTTAGTTTCTTGTTAGTCCTGGTTTAGTTTCTTGTTAGTCCTGGTTTAGTCTCTCCTTAGTCCTGGTTTAGTCTCTCCTTAGTCCTGGTTTAGTTTCACTTTAGTCCTGGTTTAGTCTCTCTTTTGTCCTGGTTTAGTTTCTTGTTAGTCCTGGTTTAGTTTCTTATTAGTCCTGGTTTAGTCTCTCCTTAGTCCTGGTTTAGTTTCTTGTTAGTCCTGGTTTAGTCTCTCTTTAGTCCTGGTTTAGTCTCTCCTTAGTCCTGGTTTAGTCTCACTTTAGTCCTGGTTTAGTCTCTCTTTAGTCCTGGTTTAGTCTCTCTTTAGTCCTGGTTTAGTTTCTTGTTAGTCCTGGTTTAGTCTCTCTTTAGTCCTGGTTTAGTCTCTCCTTAGTCCTGGTTTAGTCTCACTTTAGTCCTGGTTTAGTCTCTCTTTAGTCCTGGTTTAGTCTCTCTTTAGTCCTGGTTTAGTTTCTTGTTAGTCCTGGTTTAGTCTCTCATTAGTCCTGGTTTAGTCTCTCCTTAGTCTTGGTTTGGTCTCTCTTTAGTCCTGGTTTAGTCTCTCTTTAGTCCTGGTTTAGTCTCTCTTTAGTCTTGGTTTAGTCTCTCTTTAGTCCTGGTTTAGTCTCTCTTTAGTCCTGGTTTGGTCTCACTTTAGCCCTGGTTAGTTTCATTTTAGTCCTGGTTTAGTCTCACTTTAGTCCTGGTTTAGTCTCTCTTTAGTCCTGGTTTAGTCTCTCTTTAGTCCTGGTTTGGTCTCACTTTAGTCCTGGTTTAGTCTCTCTTTAGTCCTGGTTTAGTCTCACTTTAGTCCTGGTTTAGTCTCTCTTTAGTCCTGGTTTAGTCTCTCTTTAGTCCTGGTTTAGTCTCTCTTTAGTCCTGGTTTAGTCTCTCTTTAGTCCTGGTTTAGTCTCACTTTAGTCCTGGTTTAGTCTCTCTTTAGTCTTGGTTTAGTCTCTCTTTAGTCCTGGTTTAGTCTCACTTTAGTCCTGGTTTAGTCTCTCTTTAGTCTTGGTTTAGTCTCTCTTTAGTCCTGGTTTAGTTTCTTGTTAGTCCTGGTTTAGTCTCTCCTTAGTCCTGGTTTAGTCTCTCCTTAGTCCTGGTTTAGTTTCACTTTAGTCCTGGTTTAGTCTCTCTTTTGTCCTGGTTTAGTTTCTTGTTAGTCCTGGTTTAGTTTCTTATTAGTCCTGGTTTAGTCTCTCCTTAGTCCTGGTTTAGTTTCTTGTTAGTCCTGGTTTAGTCTCTCTTTAGTCCTGGTTTAGTCTCTCCTTAGTCCTGGTTTAGTCTCACTTTAGCCCTGGTTTAGTCTCTCTTTAGTCCTGGTTTAGTCTCTCCTTAGTCCTGGTTTAGTCTCACTTTAGCCCTGGTTTAGTCTCACTTTAGCCCTGGTTTAGTCTCTCTTTAGTCCTGGTTTAGTCTCTCTTTAGTCTTGGTTTAGTCTCTCTTTAGTCCTGGTTTAGTCTCACTTTAGTCCTGGTTTAGTCTCTCTTTAGTCCTGGTTTAGTCTCTCTTTAGTCCTGGTTTAGTCTCTCTTTAGTCCTGGTTTAGTCTCTCTTTAGTCCTGGTTTGGTCTCACTTTAGTCCTGGTTTAGTCTCTCTTTAGTCCTGGTTTAGTCTCACTTTAGTCCTGGTTTAGTCTCTCTTTAGTCTTGGTTTAGTCTCTCTTTAGTCCTGGTTTGGTCTCACTTTAGTCCTGGTTTAGTCTCTCTTTAGTCCTGGTTTAGTCTCACTTTAGTCCTGGTTTAGTCTCTCTTTAGTCCTGGTTTAGTCTCTCTTTAGTCCTGGTTTGGTCTCACTTTAGTCTTGGTTTAGTCTCTCTTTAGTCCTGGTTTAGTCTCTCTTTAGTCCTGGTTTGGTCTCACTTTAGTCTTTTTTTAGTCTGTCTTTAGTCTTGGTTTAGTCTCTCTTTAGTCCTGGTTTAGTCTCTCTTTAGTCCTGGTTTAGTCTCTCTTTAGTCCTGGTTTGGTCTCACTTTAGCCCTGGTTAGTTTCATTTTAGTCCTGGTTTAGTCTCACTTTAGTCCTGGTTTAGTCTCTCTTTAGTCCTGGTTTAGTCTCTCTTTAGTCTTGGTTTAGTCTCTCTTTAGTCCTGGTTTGGTCTCACATTAGTCCTGGTTAGTTTCATTTTAGTCCTGGTTTAGTCTCACTATATTCCTGGTTTAGTCTCTCTTTAGTCCTGGTTTAGTCTCTCTTTAGTCCTGGTTTGGTCTCACTTTAGTCCTGGTTTAGTTTCATTTTAGTCCTGGTTTAGTCTCTCTTTAATCCTGGTTTAGTGTCACCCTTTTATCCTGGTTTAGTCTCACTTCAGTCCTGGTTTATTTTCTCATTAGTCCTGTCTTAGTCTCTTTTTAGTTCCGGTTTAGTTTCACTGTAGCCCTGGTTTAGTCTCACATTAGTCCTGGTTTAGTTTCTTTTTAGTCCTGGTTTAGTCTCCCTTTAGTCCTGGTTTAGTCTCACTTTAGTCCTGGTTTAGTCTCTCTTTAGTCCTGGTTTAGTCTTACTTTAGTCTTGGTTTAGTCTCTCTTTAGTCCTGGTTTAGTTTCTTTTTAGTCCTGGTTTAGTCTCTCTTTTATCCTGGTTTAGTCTCACTGTAGCCCTGGTTTAGTCTCACACTAGTCCTGGTTTAGTTTCTTTTTAGTCCTGGTTTAGTCTCCCTTTAGTCCTGGTTTAGTCTCACTTTAGTCCTGGTTTAGTCTCTCTTTCGTCCTGGTTTGGTCTCACATTAGTCCTGGTTAGTTTCATTTTAGTCCTGGTTTAGTCTCACTATATTCCTGGTTTAGTCTCACTTTAGTCCTGGTTTAGTCTCTCTTTAGTCTTGGTTTAGTCTCTCTTTAGTCCTGGTTAGTCTCTCTTTAGTCCTGGTTTGGTCTCACTTTAGTCCTGGTTTAGTCTCTCTTTTGTCCTGGTTTAGTTTCTTCTTAGTCCTGGTTTAGTCTCTCCTTAGTCCTGGTTTAGTTTCACTTTAGTCCTGGTTTAGTCTCTCTTTTGTCCTGGTTTAGTCTCTCTTTTGTCCTGGTTCAGTTTCTTGTTAGTCCTGGTTTAGTCTCTCTTTTGTCCTGGTTTAGTTTCTTGTTAGTCCTGGTTTAGTTTCTTGTTAGTCCTGGTTTAGTCTCTCCTTAGTCCTGGTTTAGTCTCTCCTTAGTCCTGGTTTAGTTTCACTTTAGTCCTGGTTTAGTCTCTCTTTTGTCCTGGTTTAGTTTCTTGTTAGTCCTGGTTTAGTTTCTTATTAGTCCTGGTTTAGTCTCTCCTTAGTCCTGGTTTAGTTTCTTGTTAGTCCTGGTTTAGTCTCTCTTTAGTCCTGGTTTAGTCTCTCCTTAGTCCTGGTTTAGTCTCACTTTAGTCCTGGTTTAGTCTCTCTTTAGTCCTGGTTTAGTCTCTCTTTAGTCCTGGTTTAGTTTCTTGTTAGTCCTGGTTTAGTCTCTCTTTAGTCCTGGTTTAGTCTCTCCTTAGTCCTGGTTTAGTCTCACTTTAGTCCTGGTTTAGTCTCTCTTTAGTCCTGGTTTAGTCTCTCTTTAGTCCTGGTTTAGTTTCTTGTTAGTCCTGGTTTAGTCTCTCATTAGTCCTGGTTTAGTCTCTCCTTAGTCTTGGTTTGGTCTCTCTTTAGTCCTGGTTTAGTCTCTCTTTAGTCCTGGTTTAGTCTCTCTTTAGTCTTGGTTTAGTCTCTCTTTAGTCCTGGTTTAGTCTCTCTTTAGTCCTGGTTTGGTCTCACTTTAGCCCTGGTTAGTTTCATTTTAGTCCTGGTTTAGTCTCACTTTAGTCCTGGTTTAGTCTCTCTTTAGTCCTGGTTTAGTCTCTCTTTAGTCCTGGTTTGGTCTCACTTTAGTCCTGGTTTAGTCTCTCTTTAGTCCTGGTTTAGTCTCACTTTAGTCCTGGTTTAGTCTCTCTTTAGTCCTGGTTTAGTCTCTCTTTAGTCCTGGTTTAGTCTCTCTTTAGTCCTGGTTTAGTCTCTCTTTAGTCCTGGTTTAGTCTCACTTTAGTCCTGGTTTAGTCTCTCTTTAGTCTTGGTTTAGTCTCTCTTTAGTCCTGGTTTAGTCTCACTTTAGTCCTGGTTTAGTCTCTCTTTAGTCTTGGTTTAGTCTCTCTTTAGTCCTGGTTTAGTCTCACTTTAGTCCTGGTTTAGTCTCTCTTTAGTCTTGGTTTAGTCTCACTTCAGTCCTGGTTTAGTCTCTCTTTAGTCTTGGTTAGTCTCTCTTTAGTCCTGGTTTAGTCTCTCTAGTCTTGGTTTAGTCTCTCTTTAGTTCTGGTTTAGTCTCTCTTTAGTCCTGGTTTGGTCTCACTTTAGCCCTGGTTAGTTTCATTTTAGTCCTGGTTTAGTCTCACTTTAGTCCTGGTTTAGTCTCTCTTTAGTCCTGGTTTGGTCTCACTTTAGCCCTGGTTAGTTTCATTTTAGTCCTGGTTTAGTCTCTCTTTAATCCTGGTTTAGTGTCACTTCAGTCCTGGTTTATTTTCTCATTAGTCCTGTCTTAGTCTCTTTTTAGTTCCGGTTTAGTTTCACTGTAGCCCTGATTTAGTCTCACATTAGTCCTGGTTTAGTCTCTCTTTAGTCCTGGTTTGGTCTCACATTAGTCCTGGTTAGTTTCATTTTAGTCCTGGTTTAGTCTCACTATATTCCTGGTTTAGTCTCTCTTTAGTCCTGGTTTAGTCTCTCTTTAGTCCTGGTTTGGTCTCACTTTAGCCCTGGTTAGTTTCATTTTAGTCCTGGTTTAGTCTCACTTTAGTCCTGGTTTAGTCTCTCTTTAGTCCTGGTTTAGTCTCTCTTTAGTCTTGGTTTAGTCTCTCTTTAGTCTTGGTTTAGTCTCTCTTTAGTCCTGGTTTGGTCTCACATTAGTCCTGGTTAGTTTCATTTTAGTCCTGGTTTAGTCTCTCTTTAATCCTGGTTTAGTCTCACTTTAGTCCTGGTTTAGTTTCATTTTAGTCCTGGTTTAGTCTCTCTTTAATCCTGGTTTAGTGTCACCCTTTTATCCTGGTTTAGTCTCACTTCAGTCCTGGTTTATTTTCTCATTAGTCCTGTCTTAGTCTCTTTTTAGTTCCGGTTTAGTTTCACTGTAGCCCTGGTTTAGTCTCACATTAGTCCTGGTTTAGTTTCTTTTTAGTCCTGGTTTAGTCTCCCTTTAGTCCTGGTTTAGTCTCTCTTTAGTCCTGGTTTAGTCTCTCTTTAGTCCTGGTTTAGTCTCTCTTTAGTCTTGGTTTAGTCTCTCTTTAGTCCTGGTTTAGTCTGTCTTTAGTCTTGGTTTAGTCTCTCTTTAGTCTTGGTTTAGTCTCTCTTTAGTCCTGGTTTAGTCTCTCTTTAGTCTTGGTTTAGTCTCTCTTTAGTCCTGGTTTAGTCTGTCTTTAGTCTTGGTTTAATCTCTCTTTAGTCTTGGTTTAGTCTCTCTTTAGCCCTGGTTTGGTCTCACTTTAGTCCTGGTTAGTTTCATTTTAGTCCTGGTTTAGTCTCACTATATTCCTGGTTTAGTCTCTCTTTAGTCCTGGTTTAATCTCACATTAGTCCTGGTTTAGTTTCATTTTAGTCCTGGTTTAGTCTCTCTTTAAAGGTACAGTGTGTAGGATTCGTGGCGCATAGGTGGTGTAGGTACCATGCACTTCCTCTTTTGGCTACGGCAGACCTCGAGGGTCACCCGGGCGCGCCGTAGCGCCGACAGCTCGCGTGCCCGCGCACGAATCGCGCGCCGCTGTATACATAAAACGCGGTTCCCCGTTCACTTTTTTTTTTTTTCTTTTCGCATGAAAACACACATTCCCGATCATGTACCATGACACTCTACACATCAAATGAAACCTTACAGTCTCCTCTTTTTGACTATGCAATTCATTTCCCTGCAAAACAATCACTCCCCGAGCACATGGGGCTTTTATACAGAAAAGCACAAAACGAGGTTAGCTTACCTTTGAAGGCTCTGCACAGGTCAAACTCTGTATTTCACCATAAACTTGGCCTCAATCTGTCCATAAGGATCCAGCGAATAAAATCCAGTAAAACAATTTAGTCCAAAATACGTCTTAGATCTAGCCTGGGAATTCCCAGGCCGCTTCCGTTCGTTTCGAACTGGAAGGCGGCCTGGAAACTCGTCCAAGCGAGAGTCCCAGATTTAGGGCCCCAATCAGAGAGCGGGGGAGGTGTGGCAAGACGGTGACGCGTACTACATGACAAACGGAAGCTTGTAGTTTGAAGTGACAACTGACATGATTGGCTATGGACTTACGTATACGCTCAATGATAGACATTCATAACGCCCAATAAACGGCCGTTGGCAATCGCTAACCACACCTCCGCTACGGGATTTTTCGAAGCGAGTTTCCAGACCCATATCTCACTTGTGATATGGTCAGGTGTTAACCAGACTATCTTAGATCCATTACGAGTGTGATACAGCAGCATGCTTGTTTACACGAAGCTCCCCCCTTCCCCCCTCCCCTTCCCCTTCTCTCCTTCGCTCCTTCGCTCCCACATGCAGCGCGGCTGAGCAGCTGTTAGCAGGAGCCGAGGCGAAGGTGGAGCCCAAATGTCCTTCTGCGGCTCTCGTATTCAAAATGGCTGCCTCTGCATGGGGAAGATCCCCCTTTTATGTGACTATATCTAAGTCCAAAAGAATACTTTGATTTCATGATGGAAGTGAAAAGGCTTGGAAAACAATGTATTTTTGAATGGGTATCTTCAATTTCAGTAATTAACGGGTAAAAATCTTACACACTGTCCCTTTTATCCTGGTTTAGTCTCACTTCAGTCCTGGTTTATTTTCTCATTAGTCCTGTCTTAGTCTCTTTTTTAGTTCCGGTTTAGTCTCACTGTAGCCCTGGTTTAGTCTCACATTAGTCCTGGTTTAGTTTCTTTTTAGTCCTGGTTTAGTCTCCCTTTAGTCCTGGTTTAGTCTCACTTTAGTCCTGGTTTAGTCTCTCTGTAGTCTTGGTTTAGTCTCTCTTTAGTCCTGGTTTAGTCTCTCTTTAGTCCTGGTTTGGTCTCACTTTAGTCTTGGTTTAGTCTCTCTTTAGTCTTGGTTTAGTCTCTCTTTAGTCCTGGTTTAGTCTCTCTTTAGCCCTGGTTTGGTCTCACTTTAGTCTTGGTTTAGTCTCTCTTTAGTCCTGGTTTAGTCTCTCTTTAGTCCTGGTTTGGTCTCACTTTAGTCTTTTTTTAGTCTGTCTTTAGTCTTGGTTTAGTCTCTCTTTAGTCCTGGTTTAGTCTCTCTTTAGTCCTGGTTTGGTCTCACTTTAGTCTTGGTTTAGTCTCTCTTTAGTCTTGGTTTAGTCTCTCTTTAGCCCTGGTTTGGTCTCTCTTTAGTCCTGGTTTAGTCTCTCTTTAGTCCTGGTTTAGTCTCTCTTTAGTCTTGGTTTAGTCTCTCTTTAGTCCTGGTTTAGTCTCACTTTAGTCCTGGTTTAGTCTCTCTTTAGTCTTGGTTTAGTCTCTCTTTAGTCCTGGTTTAGTCTCACTTTAGTCTTGGTTTAGTCTCTCTTTAGTCCTGGTTTAGTTTCTTTTTAGTCCTGGTTTAGTCTCCCTTTAGTCCTGGTTTAGTCTCACTTTAGTCTTGGTTTAGTCTCCCTTTAGTCTTGGTTTAGTCTCACTTTAGTCCTGGTTTAGTCTCTCTTTAGTCCTGGTTTGGTCTCACATTAGTCCTGGTTAGTTTCATTTTAGTCCTGGTTTAGTCTCCCTTTAGTCCTGGTTTAGTCTCACTTTAGTCCTGGTTTAGTCTCTCTTTAGTCCTGGTTTAGTCTCACTTTAGTCTTGGTTTAGTCTCCCTTTAGTCCTGGTTTAGTCTCTCTTTAGTCTTGGTTTAGTCTCTCTTTAGTCCTGGTTAGTCTCTCTTTAGTCCTGGTTTGGTCTCACTTTAGTCCTGGTTTAGTCTCTCTTTTGTCCTGGTTTAGTCTCTTCTTAGTCCTGGTTTAGTCTCTCCTTAGTCCTGGTTTAGTTTCACTTTAGTCCTGGTTTAGTCTCTCTTTTGTCCTGGTTTAGTCTCTCTTTTGTCCTGGTTTAGTTTCTTGTCAGTCCTGGTTTAGTCTCTCTTTTGTCCTGGTTTAGTTTCTTGTTAGTCCTGGTTTAGTTTCTTGTTAGTCCTGGTTTAGTCTCTCCTTAGTCCTGGTTTAGTTTCACTTTAGTCCTGGTTTAGTCTCTCTTTTGTCCTGGTTTAGTTTCTTGTTAGTCCTGGTTTAGTTTCTTATTAGTCCTGGTTTAGTCTCTCCTTAGTCCTGGTTTAGTTTCTTGTTAGTCCTGGTTTAGTCTCTCTTTAGTCCTGGTTTAGTCTCTCTTTAGTCCTGGTTTAGTCTCTCTTTAGTCTTGGTTTAGTCTCACTTTAGTCCTGGTTTGGTCTCACTTTAGTCCTGGTTTAGTCTCTCTTTTGTCCTGGTTTAGTTTCTTGTTAGTCCTGGTTTAGTCTCTCCTTAGTCCTGGTTTAGTCTCTCCTTAGTCTTGGTTTAGTCTCACTTTAGTCCTGGTTTGGTCTCACTTTAGTCCTGGTTTAGTCTCTCTTTAGTCCTGGTTTAGTCTCTCTTTAGTCTTGGTTTAGTCTCACTTTAGTCCTGGTTTAGTCTCTCTTTTGTCCTGGTTTAGTTTCTTGTTAGTCCTGGTTTAGTCTCTCCTTAGTCCTGGTTTAGTCTCTCCTTAGTCCTGGTTTAGTCTCTCCTTAGTCCTG